>CM075867.1:33330674-33468174 GCA_038021265.1 Cyprinella venusta | reverse complement strand
TAATATTAGCATGAAAAGTTAACAATTTTTCTTCCCTATTGTGATGGGAATCCGAGTGAAATGGCTTCTCAGACAAGAAAAAATGTAGGGTGGGATTTGCTTTTTTCTGTGGGGAATTGATTGGTTGCTTGTGGTTTGCTATTGGTCGATCTCATGTGAGTGACAGGTTGCTCCGCCCTCGCGCCAGTAAACTCATTATCAGAGAAGAGATGACGTTGCAAAAGTTATTTTGATTCAAAATTATGAATGCACATGGATAAAAAAAGATGCATACAGATAAATCATATATAATTAATACTACAATATTCCATTAAAAAAATTAGATTTGTCAATTTCATGGTGACAAAACGATGAGGATAGAAATACTGAAAAATTATTTATTTATGATAAAAAACTATTATATATTTACGATAATATATATATATATATATATATATATGGGTGTGGGTGTATATTTATATATTAACATTGTTAATATATATATATATATATATATATATAGTGTGTGTGTGTGTGTATATATATATATATATGTCTATATATAATAACAATGTTAATATATAAATATACACCCACACCATATATATATATATATATATATATATATATATATTATCATAAATATATAATTTTTCAGTATTTATATATATATATATATATATATATATATATATATATATATATATATATCAATATGTGTTATATTCGCAGTGATATTTATCATACAATAGTAAATAAAAAGTATTCACATAAAGTAAAACTATTTTTTACTCCTTTGAATTATATCTTTTAAAGGGATCTTTGTCCAGTCTGTTGTTTAATCTTCCATCTGTGATCTTCCCTCCAGTTGGATCCTCTTCCTGAAGACGTGCTTCAACAGAGGCCGAACCCCAATGCCATTCACTCCATGGAGAAAGTTCTGGAAGTCCAGAGTGAGTGCAAACACCCTTTCACGATTCACTCACTGATGCATATTGTACACACCATTCAAAAAAAAAATGTTTTTGTGTTTGTAGTATAGTTTATTAGATAAACTTGCCCCTGAAAAAAGTGTAAAAACAAAACAAATTGTGATTGGTCGCATATCATAAGGTGTCTTCCTCTTCAAGTGGGCAGTTTTTGGTGAGAATATTCTGCAATATGGACTGGGCTTCTGTTTAGTCATAATCTGGCGTGCATGTGATCTCTTTTCATGCTATTTGTATTTGGCATCTTACAGCTTTTGGTCATATTTAAGGCTGATCTTTGACCTTGTTTTGTGTCTAGGTAAATACTGGCGCTCGCTGGAGCGATCCGCCTCGACTCTGGGCTACTCTCTGCTGGAGGCTCAGAGATGTGAAACCGAAGAAGCAGAGACGGTGACCGCCATGGCATCCCTGTCTGTGGCCAACAAGCACATGGGGAAGAGGTGCAGTTATATTTGAGTTTGTATGAGTGTTGGATATATTGCACATTCCACAAATATGGTTTGGGTCCCATTACTTAAAAAAAACAGTTAAGGCACAAATAGCGTGTTTTACCTTTAATTACCAATATTTATTTTATTAACTGTACAAAAAATAAGGTTAAAATATAAACTATAATATATAATTTATATATAATAAATTACCTCCTTTCATTGAATTTGCTTAAATGAGTATCGGCCTTTAATTGTTACCTTATTCCTGGTCATATATTTGCTCATAGCAGGCCTCCTGTGTGTGTGTGTCTGTTTATGTGACCCCCATGTGTATTTATGGTTGTGTGAGGGGTCTAGAGGTACAGGACAAGTGTGTGCCTGAGCCGTGATAGGCAGGCGGCCGGTTCGGGGCAGACGTCCAGCAGCGTCAGGCTTCTGAGACACACACACTGCCAGAGTCCTGATTAAAAACACTCAGGAAACATTGAGCACAGATGCTTGAGGTTTCTGGCCCTTCCTTACACACTCTCACACTCTCGCATGCCCAGCATGGGTTCAAACTCACATTTATTTCCTGTTATTCCTATTATGGGCCAAATGCCGAAAATGTATTGACACGTATTTTAACTTCATTTTCCTATTTTCTGTTTTCCGGCTTGGTGTCTGTGGCAGCCATGATTGATTGTGAAAGCTCCAAAATTCTTTTTGACAATTTTGGAGTCACCAACAGTTTCATCAACGTTTTAGCTAATAACTTTTTACAAATGATTTTTTTTCATCTCTCGATCCTGGTTGTATCAATTTCCTCCTGATTTCTTCCAATAGTAAAGAAAATTCAAATTTTGTGAATCTCCACCATGGCATGCACTATTTCTGTCAATTTAAATGAATTTGAATTCTTTTTTATGCTGCTACTACTAATACAAAAATGGTTTAGATCATATTCAGACCAAGACACAGAATCCACTAAGTGTATTTTATGTCTTACACTATTCTCAAGTAATAATTCTCAGCAAATTGGACACCAAAGAGGAAGTGATGATTTATCTCTGAAATGAGTTTGTAAAATTTGTACATATTGCTGTCAATGGAATACCATATAAATTCCCTATGAATACCATATAAATTCAATTACAGTGCCCCCTACAGGTCAAATACTAGGTCAAATCTGCTCTTAGCATCAACACACAAACTGATTGTTAAATGGGAAAGTCAGAGGTGAATGGCTCCATAATTATATATTTATAAATATTTAAATATATAATTATATTAGCATCTCCTTACTGAAGGATCTCAAGTAATATGGGTATTTTTTAAAACATTTTTTTTACTAATTTGTGTAATATATTTGTGTAAGCATTTTAAAAATATCACTTTTATTCATTTGAATAAAGTTAAAATAGTATGAAATATAAATATTAGATGAAAATAAAAAAAAATAGATGTTTCCTTGGCAACTAACTGAAATAATTTTAACTTCAAGAACTAAAATGTCTAAGTCTGAAATAAAGAAATGCAAAAAAAAAATCAAATCACTAAATCAGACAAATTATTAAAACTGAAAGTGTAAAAGTAAAATCTTATTCAAAGTTAGTGTGTGTGTACGTGCGCAAATTTTAAAATTGCGATTCCCAGGTCTAAGGAAAAAAATATATATATAATTATTACAAAATCTGAACATTAATGGTGAATATAAATCTGGAAAAAATGAAAAAAAAAAAAATATATATATATATATATATAAATAATGGAATATATATATATATATATATATATATATATATATGTAATTATTACAAAATCTGAACATTATTGGTGAATATTAATGAATTTCCACCTATGCTCAACACTGAAATATTTGGTAATTGATTTAATGTTGCGAATGTCTTAAAAAAGTAAAAAAAAGTGGAAACCTCTCATGTGGGATGTAACTCAAGGTTTGTGTGTGTCGCCCTCACAGGACAGAGGAGGAGCCTATGGAAGAGGAACCTCCATTGTAGAAGGTCCGCCCAAATGCCTTGGTGACCCTCTCAGCTCGGAGCCTCTTCAAGGCCTCTGACGTCACTCTACTCTCTCCATCCGTTTCATTTTTTGTCCCGCGATGTGCGCACTTTGAGCACGGGATCCGAAACGGCCTGAGGAAATCTCCGTGACACCCAGAGTGCGACAAACGTCTCAGCCGTGTTAGTCTCTGTCCGTGGCAGCAAGTCCGGGATTGTGCATCCTGGTCTGTCCGCGGGGACATTCAACATTCGAGCAGGACTTAGACTCATGTTTCATTGTTAGATGTGAGAGCTGGTGCTTTCGACATGAACTCTTTTTTCGATATTTTCCAGAGCCACTATAGTCCACGTGATTGATTTCGGCTGTGGGGTCTCGTTGCGGCCTGCGTCTTTTTTTTTATTTGTTGTTTGTCTGTCTTTCTTTTTGGTTTTGGGAGAAAAAAAAGTGACTCGTTCCATTCTCCATCCGAGTTCCCGCTTCTGACATTCATGACGAGAGACCCGCGAGGGTGTGGACGGATGTGACTGTGAGAGAGGGCGAAGGATTCTGGGAAGCCCTGAGAGTGACAATTTGAGTTCGTGCCTTCGAAAAAAAAAAGAGTTTCCGTGACGGATCGAGAAGAACATTGCCTTAAACTAGTTACAGGAGGGGAAGACGTTTCGCCGCCTCGGTTTTTCTTGTCGCAAGGCTGGCCTAAAGAATGGAGAAACCCTCAGCATGTTTACCAGGAACTCCCTGCAGATATCTTCATGTTTCACACGCATTATGACCTGTTTTATGTTCCTTCATTTTTAACTGTGCTTGTGTTGGATGTTACATGACTGACAAGCGAACTTTAAGGTAGTTGCCAGCCATCCAAGGGCGAAATTTAGTTGAATTCTCCAACGCTTAAGAAGGCAAGCCAATGTAGCGACTCATTTCAACTCTGACGACCAAATACGCACCTCTTCCTCCGACGAAGAAGAAAGGTTGACCAGCATGCAGCTTTCCATCTGCCAAGTTAGGAATTGAACCGTCGTAGATTAACGGCGCCGACTAGCATGAGTTTGCTGTTAACCCACTAGCCGCGAGCATATAGGATAGGGCTGCGATGACCACGCGTCATACGATTTGTAGTTAGAGACAAACTTTCTATTTTTCCTTCTCTCGACATGTTGTACTTTTATATAGCTATGAATGTCTGGTTTACTTTACAGTTAATCAAAGGGCACTAGCGTATCACTACTATTATGCGACTCAGCAGACGGTCAGTTTTATTGAACGCGCGGAAAAGGGCTGGTTACCGGTTATTTTAAACGTACCACTGAGCCTTCAGACGTGCCACCTGGTCAGATTTAGCGCTGGTTTCCTGCCGAGGAGGGTTACGGCGGGGGGCCTTTTCACTAAGGGGGGGCAGGTGCTACTGAACATGTGCTCGTCACATGACACAATCCAGGAAGTAGCGGGACCACCAGCTTCCACTCTGAAAACAATCGTAAACGCCTCTGAGAAGACTGTGATACTCAGACAATCTGCATGGGACATTGACATAGTCGCCGGCGCTTCGAAATGGCACATAGAATATTGTATATATACGCAATTATGCATGCTGACAAGTAGATCATTTGGCTTGACTTTGATTGTACATTGAATTTTATTCGATTCTGGACTGATGAGGAGGCGATGATTTGTTTGACAACCCCTGACTCGTGTTTAGCCTCTCGGCAACTACCTTTGGCATTCTTTTTCTGTGTGTCATGTTCAATACGAGACTCATTAAGGCGGGAGATTTGACTCACCGTCGCCATCGTTCCTCGACTTCATTTTTATATATGCCTGTCACGTATGACTACTCCACTTTGGGTTCGCGCCCGTTATTTTCTTGTCCGTTTTTCTTTTGCCTTGTGAGCTCACTTGTCCCGTTTATTATTATTTTTTTGTACTTTTTGGATTATGTATTTGTTCATTTGTCAGTCCTTATGTAGTTGACAATGTGTTTTACATGCTCGAGTCTTTAGTTTCTTGTTTTAGAGAGTAACAAGCCTTTTTTTTAAGTTGTTTTATCTTGTTTTTTGTATGCGGTGGGAGGGAGATGCTTTTACTTTGTATAATGATTACGACAATTGTGTATTTACTACGTTCTGTTCATAGTAGATTTATATTTCAAAGATCTATAGATATATTATATATTATAAAGATTGCAAAGTGATATATTTCAGTACATGGTCTGGCTCCACTGAAGGCACTGTTTATTGGTTTCATGCATTCACAGTAGCATTACTCTGGCGCCGTAAACTCTTGATCAAACGGATCCTTGCGGTTCCAGGTTTCAGATTGACGGAGTGCTTTCTAAACTCTCATACGAAAGTCCCGTGGAAAAAATATTATTGACTGACACTGTACATTTCAATTGGTAAAAGTCCATTTGGATAGACCAAGTAGAGTAGATACTGACAGTGATCTTTCATTTTGAATTATTTTAACCTGTCAAGAGCGGGTCATGTTTCACCCTAAAATCAAAGGAAAAGATGCCACAAGTTTGCCACAAGAAAACAAAGCAACACTGGCTCAGCCAATGGTGTGAGTTTGGGGGTTGTTCGACCAATGGCGGACGGGGAGTTTCCAAAAGAAGTGTTTGAAAATAATTATCATAAGGTTGTGCAGAAATATAATACAATTAATTAATACAAGAATTAACAAATAGTATAAATTATGATATGAAAATATGCTTAATTGACTTTTTAAATAAGCATTTTCTTTATGCGAAATATCTCTTATTTACCTCCTTTTGATTTTAGGGTGAAACGCAACCTGGACATGACTTTGTGAAAATGTAAGCGTTTTATTTATATGCGGTCACTCTTGGGACTCTTATGTTTTGTAAAATCTGCATCTTGTTACTCTTTCTGAGCTATTTTTTGGGCATTTTTGCAGGGTCATATCAAAACCAAGTCCATCAAATGTCATCTGATTTTACTTTCAAGAATGAAGTGCGAAGGCTGACATTGATTTGAAAGTGGAAATATAAAGCGACATAATCAAACCGGACAGCCATCAAACTCACAGATCAGTTTACGGTAATACAAACGGCAGCCTATTCGAAAGCTTTGTCAAAGGGACTCTATCTGGTTCACCCGGATAGTCATTTTCTTTGCTCTTGTTTTACGTAAAAAAAAAAAAAAAAAAAAAAAAACGAACTCCATTCCAATTGGTTTCCCAATTTTCTTTTTTCGTTTTACCTTTCTTGTCATTCCTGCTAATTTGCCATGAGGTCTGGCCTGAGCAGTTGTTTATTTGAAGGCCAGGGTGAAGTTTCTTTTATTCTCTTTCCTTCACAGCTGTAGATTTCTGCATGGTTTGTGCGTCAGCATGCCTGTCTGTCCTTGTAACATATTTGCACAAAGGAGGAACACGGGAGGGTTGAGGCTTTGGAGAACGCATGGGATGGAAGCTCTTCTTTCCTCCTCTGTTTCTGGTCAGTACGCAGACGGAATGATGCTCTTGGTGTCCGACGGATGTGCTTTTTACTTGTTTAAAAAAGGAATGAAAGAAAAATGACTTTTGAATATTTTACAACAACAACAAGAAGAAAGTTATCTAGCACTTGTGACATACAGACTATAGACTTTATTGTATTTATGTAGAGCATTGTTTTAGGTGAACTACACACTACGTCACACTTTAGACTGTTTGTGTGACTTCTTTTGCTTTCTTTTTCTCGTTGTTTTTTTTTTCTACTCTTCCTAAGGATTTGTTTTTGAGGCTGGAGGAAGACTAGGAAAAGATTAGGGTCATTCCTTTAGAAACATCTGGAATCATCAAAGGGCTTTTTTCCAGATGTTTGTCAGAAATATCTTCAGTTTGTCCAAAAGGAGGAAAGAAAAAACACTTATCAGCCAGTAATACCTGTGACCACTGTGGCTCGAGAACAGTTCTAGGTTTACAAAATGTAAGAAATGCATATTATTTTTGTCACTTTGTTTTTCCATTGTTACAATAGAACTTTTCTTGGGACCTTTGCTCTAATGTTTGTCTTTGACATCAACTATAAAGTACCTTGTTTTTGAATACCACACTGTCTTGTGTTTATTTCCGAGCATGTTATCTCTCAACGGATTCACATAATGCAATGTGTAAGGGGCTCTAATTATTATAATAGTATAATCACTAAATTCATTAAGTGCTCTCATACAAAAAAACGAAACGTACCAGAAATAAAGAAAATTATTTTAAAAATTATATATAAAATTAATAACGTGTTTTATATATACAGTGTGTGTGTGTTTATATATATATATATATGTGTGTGTGTGTGTGTGTGTTTAAATAATTTTTTAATTATTAAGTTTTTAATACCAATTCTTTAACCATTTGTTGATAAATGTATTTTTACTGAACACTAATAATTATAAATACAATATTGATACTGATATGCAGGTCCAGATATCTGCAGGATTGGAATGCCTGTCTCTCATCCATTGTGTGTTGGTCTGAATATTTGGCTGATTTGCTTATTATTTAGGATTCATAGACATTTCTGTAGATTTCTCCCCTCAAAATGTACATGTTAAATACTTTTTAATCAGATGAATGGGAGTCTGCAGCTGTTAAACCTCAATCGTTTCAGTAGGAAGTCCCAGTCCTTGTTAATCTGACCGCCGTAAGTGTTCTTGTCACATTGTGATGGGACTAATGGCCTGTTTGGTAGTGAACGTTGAGATTTTCTCATCATTTTACAATGTAATTCTGTGGTGTGCTCTTGGGCGACAGGGACTTTTTGTGAATCTATTACGTAGCAAACAACAGTGCACCACAAGTAATGTTCTATGGAAAACTCGTGGAGATTAATTGTTTGCGGGGAGAGAAGGGCCGGGATGCTCAGATATCCCACAGTGTGTTTAAGGACTGTGGTTTATTGTCACAAGCATCAGTTTGCCTGGAGTGCAGAACAGAACCTAGCATTTAGTCTGTAAAAAAAAATAAAATAAATATATATATATATATATATATATATATATATATATATATTACATTAAAAAGATAAAAAAAGAAAGAAAGAAAATGTGTCACTTTTTTATTTAATATTTAAATATTCTTATATTTATATATTTTTTTGATTAATCACTGAGTGAAATATGTTCTTCCATTGAAACTCAAGAAATTCATGTCAATTTATTTTCGTTCACATTTTTGTGCAATTTTTTATTATTATTGAACTTATATATTAGTATTTTCTAATCAATTTATAAAATAATTTAATACTTTTATTCAGCAAAATTTCAATTAAGCAAAAAGTGACTGTAAAGACGTGTCCTTTTGAAAAAAATGTCCTTTTGAACTTTCTATTTGTCAAAGAATCCTGAAAAATTCATAACTGTTTCCACAAAAATATTAAGCAGCACATCAGTTTTCAACTGTGAGCAGCAAATCAACAAATTAAAAATGATTTTGATTTGCCCATCAAAACAGTTATTTAAAATTTCACAATATTACTGTTTTTGCTGTATTCTTAATCAAATAAATACAGCCTTGGTGAAGAGATTTTTCAAAAATATTAAAAAATCATACCTAAACTTTGCAGATACAGTAATAGGGAATGCAATAGAGTCACAACCTGTTGTATTTCCCAATGAAAAAATAATATTTCACACAAAATGTTGAGTAGGTCTTGGATGGATTTGATTGTATTGTTAAAAGCCGGCCTCTGAATCATGCACAAGGAACATGAATTAATGAGGCATATTTTGTTTATTATTAATTCATTTAAATAAGTATTGATAGATGTAGCAAAAAATGATGGTTATGAATATATTTTTAAAGTAAACTACTGCTAAAACAATATGGGCCGTGACATTAACGAGACTGTGGGGCTCGACAGCCTAGTCAAATGGGTTGGCGCGTACGGTTTGGCTGCGGAGAGATTGTGAGATTGAGTTTGTTTGTTTTTTGCTTGTTTGTTTTTTGTTTGTTTGTTTGTTTTTTGTTTGTTTGTTTTTTTAAGTTCAAGTCCCATCTGCCTTTCTGCTGAAAAATGGCGTTCGTCAGCTCCAGTTTGTATCCAGCCTCTCACGGAGACTTCAGATGCCCCAACACCTGCGATGAGACGACTCAACGCCCGCAATATGGTAGGCTATGCCCTAAATATTACATGATTAACTAAATCTATTTTTCCATGTACATTTCTGTATATGTATTGTGAAAAGCGCTATACAAATAAACTTGAATTGAATTACTGTTTTTTAATTCCTTTGGAGATCCATGTAAGTACCACGTTACATGAATACAGTGTGAGTGTCTGTGACTCTATGGTACTCCTCTGGTCTAGCCAGGTCTTGTGTTTGGAGCACTGCCCCCTCTGTCCAGGGGAGGGCAACAGCTTACAGTAGTCACGACAAGGATTAGCAGCTCATTTACAGGAGACAAGGGTCAGACGTCTGTCCAAATATACAGGGGCACGTTAGAGCGAGAGAAATCCAGCGGATTGACCAAAGCAAAGAAAAACATCACCCTGCTGCTTGCTAAGCGCCAGTCAAATAAACAACCGGCTAATTCCAGTCCAGCGCTGCAGAAGTGACTCTTTAGGTCATGAAGTAGAAAATAAGTAAACAATCTAACACGTCACAAAGCACGCATTTGAATATTCATAAATCTGCCGCCCTGGGACGTGTGGCACGGCTAAGCTAATAGTGTGAAAGGAGACGCGAGAGACAATATTTACCGTCTCGCAGCTCGACAAAAGATCGTCTCCGAACAACGTAGCGCGCACAAAGGTGACGGGATCCCCAGGAATGTGTTCATATCGAGGTGAAACGTTTAGAGACTGTCAGCAGAACTGATGTTGATCAGGTCGCTGAACCTTGTGACCTTTGCCCTGTAGCTCGGGGTCGGGTAAACCCAGTGCGGTCTCCACATTTGATCCCAATCGGGGTTTCTACATGCTCTCCGTTCCCACAATAAACCCTTCTCGGAGAACACAAGCCTGACACATCAGACGAAAGACCTCTCGCTAGTTCCTAACTATTTGGTGTGCGGTCACACAATTCAATGTTGATCTCTCTCTATCTCTCTTTTTCTCCCCTCCATCCCTCTGCTCATCCTCATTGTGGTGGCTCAGTCTGTCATTATGGTGTCTTATATTAGAGAAGGTCCTCCTTCCAGAGCGTCGCTCGCCACTTCTCTACAGTTTTTAATTGTGGCTCTGAGGTGGTGGATGAAGCCAGCTGCATCTCAGAGCCAAATTACAGATCAGCCTTACAGAGCCCGAGTGATACGACACAAGGCGTAAGACCTGCGCTTCACCCAATGGGTGTGGACATCATCCCGACCAGCGTTACTCAAGAGCTTCTCCTCAATTTAGACTGTAAATCACATATTATGAGGCAGATAGTGCAGACTGTAAATTCAGATTGGATGAGCCACTTTTAAAGGGATAGTTCACCCAAAACAAATTTAAATTGTCATCATTTACTCACCCTCTAGTTGTTCCAAACCTGTATGAGTTTCTATCTTCTGTTGAACACGAGATCTTTTGAAGACTTTTGGTAACCACACAGTTGATGACACACATTGACTTCCATATTTGTTTGGAAGTCAATTGGGCACATCAACTGTTTGGTTACCAACAGTCTAAAGATCTTCTTTTGTGTTCAACTGAAGAAAGAAATTCATAGAACAACTTGAGGAATCTTCATTTTAAAGGTGAACTCCCTTTAAAGACACTGTATAATAGTCAGTAAGCACATTAAAAACCGTGCTATTTAATAATCAGCGTAAAACAGTGTATTCGAGAAAGTTTCGAAAGTTTATCCATTGAGAATTGATTGGAAAAATGAAAAAGTCAGACGAATCAGGGGTGAAATAAGTTGAATTTTGAAACAGTTTAAGTAATCTATTTTGAACAAGAACAAATCAACAAAAAAGTAGGTTTAAAAAATTAAACTAGATTAATAAATTTTGTAAAATAAAATTCAATTTATGATTTACTTATGGTAATAAATTGAACCTTGTACTTTTTTTACTGAATTTAAATAATAGGCTATTCAACAATGGATTGCACACAATAAGGCCTGGAATATCCATTAAGAATGTCAGTATTAGCATCAATTTTGAATTCATGTTTTACTAATAATTAATAATAATACTATAGGCCTACTGTTCATCTCAGTTTTTAATTTCTGTTTGTTTGTCCATTCAATGAAAGTCAATTGGTAACCAAAACAGTTTGGTCCAAAATTGTTTGATTACCAACATTGTTCAAATTATTTTATTTTGTGTTATGCAGAAGAAAGGCAATCATAAATGTTTGGAATCCTATTTTTTATTTTATTTTTCCTATTTAGTGACTATTTAGTGGATATTGGTGTTTATTTTTGTCATATTGACCCTTTTTTTCCTGAAAAAAGAAGCCATTTGAGGGTATTTTACCACAGTTGAGGCGATTTGGGCAGTCTGCTTTTTGGCGTGTGCTGTAACACGTGGCTTCTCGAAGCTTATTGTTTAATTTTATCATCTGTTCAGCTATTTGATAATATTTTGTCTGAAGACGAAGATGTTGATGGCTCTTGTAATGTGCCGAGTTTGTTTAATGCTCAAATACTGTACGCTTGTCCTCCATGTCGACTGTCATCTCCAGTCTCGCGTGTGCTTTGTTTTGAGAGCTGCGTGCTGTTTGCTTGTCTTTGCCGTGTTTAGTCTAAAACCCGGTGCCCGTCCCGAGAGGCTACATACAGGGAGGAGATATCTGTGTACTGACCCGTCACTGCACTGCAGGTGCTGCTGCTGCTGCCCTGAGAGGAAACAAACGCCGGTGGGTTCTCACTCTCCGTTTTCCCAACTTAATCATTTCCAATATTGACATAAAGCACTTCACTGTTTGATTCTACTTTGCATGCGAAGACAGGACTGTCGTAAATGTTTACCGTCACAGAAAAGAGAGCGGGGGAAAGGTGGCTCTCGAGGGCCGTGACATATTTTTCTCATTAAGAGCTCGCACAACTTTTTAAGAGAGCACACAAACACAACCCACACCAATTTATGCCTGTTGTGTTAGTCCAAATTACACAGGTGACCTATCCCCTTCCGGCTCTATGAGATCAAAAATGGAGCGGGACGGAATCTACCCCCTCGGAGCACGTTTAATTTCAGCCCCCCCTTCAAATCGTTCACACCGCAATTCCCCCGCGGCTGCGCTAACCGTGTAAAGGGGACTGTGTGTTTTATCCCGCTGGCTTCACATGAGGAAGTCATTAACATCTCCGTGCATCTCTGCTCTGTAATCTCCCGCAGTGTTTCTTCCACCAGCACAACAACAAAAATATAGAGAAATATATCTGCAAGCTGCGATACGGGGTTAAGAGCAAAAACCTGCATATCGAAATGCAAAAACATAATTTAGCACACAATTTTATAACACGGGAATCGAACCCACAATCTATGGGTCAGGTGCCTTTCACTCAGCTCGTTGCACACCTGTACCTACACGTGTTCACTCAGATACTGAAGTTCAGTAGTTTTAGAATTACTCAATTAAGAATTTGAACATAAATGAATGCTGGCAGTGGATTAGAATTAACAATGACTGTTTTAAAATCATGAATGCAACTTCCGGAACCAACGGCGCCGAGTCTGAGTTTTTGTCTTAACCAGCCTAGTGCGGTGCTTGGTTAGGACATGGCGTAACGCTGGTTTGTTTCATAATTGGTTTGGTGAAATGGAGAGAATAACAGCTCCTCACCTCAGTGGCCTGGTGTGACCTTTCTTCTAATGAAGAGGAAAGTGGTCTGGTGTGCGAGTGTGCCGCAGTATGAACCCACAGACGAGACGGGATCATGTTTCTTCAGCCGAGCGCACCTTTGTTTAACCACTGAACGTTATTGCAAGTAGCCTGATCCAGTTAAGGTGATGAATTTCTGCTCTTTTAGCTCTTGAAAGTCCTGTATAAGGACGGTCATTATTTTTGTTTCACAACTTGTTTTACATCTCTCAAATACTTGGAGCAAAGCGGCCTGAGACTGAATAGAGATGCTGGTGAATCATAATACAGAATTATGTAAAAACATTGATGAACGCCGAGTAGGAGTGCCACATCAGTCCAGAGGTAATTTCCATAGCCTGGTCTGCATGTGTTCTCCACTCCAGTGTTTACAGCCACTTTAGTGTTTTAAGCCATTTTCTTGTCCAGTTCGATTCTTTCTCCAAGAGCAGCGGAAATCTCTCCAGCGGTGGAAAGACTGGAGGAATTTTAGGGAGGGGGGTGATGTGTTTTTGGAATAATTGTGGCTGAGAAGTGTTCTTGGTGCTTCCCAGGATGAGGGGAGAGGTGGTGTTGCTGGCAGTGGAAGACTGAAAGTCTGTTCCTTCTCATGGTTAATGGATGATAATAATAATAAGTATAATTTGTAAAGAGCTTTTTCCCCACAAAGCTCAAGGTCATTTCAAAGTGAAACTACATGCACATTCATTCAAGACATTCAGAAATTACATTCAGAAATGAGAATGAATGAAAACTATTAGTTGAGTTTTTCAAACTTTAAATAAGGGCTGGGCAACCCTTCTCTGAAAGTTTAAAATAGTGCAGTGTCTATATGTTTGATGATTCTTTAGGTTATGTGTACTTTGGGTGGTTGCTAATGTGTTGCTATGCAGTTGCTTGGGTATGCTATGAGTTTGGGTAACACTTTACTTTACAGTGTCCTTGTTTCATATGTTACATGCACTTGCCATAGTTATAACAGTAAATGATGCATAATTACATGCAACCAAACCCTAACCCTATAGTAAGTACATTTAGCTAAATATTATTACTCAGTACTTAAATATATAATTACGCTGTAACAGTGTCACCTTAAAATAAACTGTAACCCTTTATTTAAAGGTGTCATTGTTACAGAATATTTAAGTACTGAGTAATGTTACACTGCATGTACTTACTATAGGGTTATGGTAAGATTAGGGTTTGGTTGAGGGTTAGTTGCATGCAATTATGCATCATTTATGTTATTACGTGGTAAGCACATGTGACATGTAACAAAGACACTAAAGTAAACTGTTACCAACATCCATAGGTTCTTTGACATTTTCAGCAGTTAGTTAGTTAGTTAGATAGATAGTTAGTTAGTTAATATTTAACAATATTATCGATCTGTGTTGTACTACTTTCATGTTATCACTGTGAAGCTGCTTTGATACAATCTGTATTGTGAAAAGCGCTATATAAATAAATGTGACTTGACTTAGTTAGTTAGTTAGTTAGTTAGTTAGTTAGTTAGTTAGTTAGTTAGTTAGTTAGGAAACACTCATTAGGGTCTTTGAAATTTTCAGCAGTTGGAATAATCCATTAATCTTTGACAAGTTAGTGTTAGATAAAATTCCTCCATTATGGTCTTTGGAATGTTAGTTAGTTAGTTAGTTAGTTAGTCAGTCAGTCAGTCAGTCAGTCAGTCAGTCAGTCAGTCAGTTAGTTAGTTAGTTAGTTAGTTAGTTAGTTAGTTAGTTAGTTAGTTAGTTAGGAAACACTCATTAGGGTCTTTGAAATTTTCAGCAGTTAGAATAATCCATTAGAGTCTTTGACAAGTTAATGTTAGTTAGATAGAAAACCTCCATTAGGGTCATTGGAATTTTAGTTAGTTAGTTAGTCAGTCAGTCAGTCAGTCAGTCAGTCAGTCAGTCAGTCAGTCAGTCAGTCAGTCAGTCAGTCATCCGTCCATCCAGGGCTTCTGAAAATGCCCCTGCATGTCCTGATCTTACTTCCCAGTACTTTTTCAGTGTCTTCTTTCTTTGAAGGTCTGGAGCATTCCAGAACTATTCTTGTCCACCATAATCCCTCCCCTTCATGGCTTTTTGGATTGTTTATACTAAATGTAAGCATCTCCATCTGTTGTTCCCAGATGAAACGCTCTCAGTATACAGCACTCCACCTGTGCAGGAGCAACACACCTGTGCTGTAGATGTCCTGTCCCAGAACGCATGTCCGTTTCACTGTCTGAATCCACCATCCTTCAACCATGTCCTGATTTGATCTGCTGGTCGGTGATTCAGCACAGACGTTTGTATGCGATCTAAGGCCAAACATGTGCTGCATTGCCACGTCATCTACCCTTGAGCACGGATCCGGTCCTCCGGGTTCGTATATTGTACACGTGGAGCTGTTTTAGGGTAAGAAGTCCAGTCTCAGCCTCTTATGAGTGTTATTTCAAATTGTTACTCATCTCTATTCCATTTATTGTCACCCAGAGAGATGATTTGAGTTCCATCACAAGAATGTACTTTATTATAGTCTAGCTACAAATGGCCAACTTTTGTAAAGCTGCACATAATATTATGAAATCTTAAATATGAATCCAATAAGCCACTCAAAGTCATGGGTAATTATTATTGGTGTCTAAACATCTCTGGACCCTATTGAATTGTATTGTATGGACACTGGGGCATAACTTATTTTATGATTCACGGAAGGAAGAAAGTCGTACAGCGTTGGAATTCCACAAGTGTGAGTAAAATGACAGAATTTTCTTTTTTGGCTAAACTATACTTTTAAGTTCAATTGTAGACATTAATGATTTAACAAAAAATCTTCCACCAAGAATGCTAATATAATTAATTCGGCTTACTGTAAACTGCTTACAATGTAATTTAGTATGTTAATATCAATTTGAGGTCACAGGTGTGTTTTGTTAATCAGCATTTTACAACAGTTTTAGCGTGGCTCATCAAGTTAGCCTGAAGTTAGAGTTAGCTGTGGTCTTTTAGTTGCTCTAGTTTAGGCCTATACAATCAACACAGAAGGTAAAAGTAAGCCACTAGGGTGGTAGCCTACAAATCTGATTCTAGGTTTAGCAGAAGGAAATGTGTGTCCTGCCAGGGCCCACCCCCACGGTGTAATGTAACCTTGGCATTAGCTTGAACATGAAATCCTTTCTGCGGCGCATACAGCGTAAACCTTTACTTTATCCGTTTTACTGCAAATTAAAATTTTGTTGCTTTTTCCGTCTCATTTTACGGGAAACATCTGGGGCTTGCACCACTCCGTAACTGTGGCCCGAGGCATTCTGGCTCAGAAGGAGGGCGGGAATAATGAGACATTATCAAACACGCTGCTGATGGATACGCACTTTCCCTCAACACACAACCTTTTATTTGATTTATTTTTAAATCTATGTGCCTCTCACATCGTTTTAAAACGTTTATCAGTAATTACTCTTTTGCGTGAATCGGCTCTTTAGAATCAGTAAAAAAAAAAAACAAAGATTCAGTGAATTTTATGTCATTGCATAGTTATTTAATCACACCTCCATTATATTACTGCATTGCATGTGCATGCCTAATAAAGCCTTATGTAGGAATACGTTGCTGTTTATTTCATTTTACGGAGAAAAGTTTATTGATAAGATTGTTTATTTATTGTAATTTCGTACCTGTCACACTTTAGTTATTTTGAACCTAAATATAATTTGCGTTTCACATTACACATTATAGGCTTCATAAAATAATTTACATCACTCTACTGAATAGTTGCATGATTTAATGCCGTTTATTAAAGTGTACCTATTATGACATGTAAAATGTTCCTAATATTGTTCTGGGAGTCCCCAACAACAATTTTACAAGCATGCAATGACAAAAAACACTTTTGTTGTCTTATAATATGCATTTATTTTTACCTGAATTGCCCACCGACTCCCATTTGAATCGTTTTAGCGAGTCGTTTGTCCAAGACCCGCCTTTGCGTGACGCTAATCTGCGGTGATTGGTCAGATGACCTAGTGAGTTGTGATTGGTATTCTCTGTGCAGAAAAACGGAACTCTATTACCTTAAATGGGTTCTCAACTCCGGTCCTCGCGACCCACTGCTCTGCATATTGATCCTCAGCTCGTTAGGATAGAGCCGGCTCGCGAATCCATACTTTATAGCGTTTAGGTTTGTGAAGCAATCATCTTCAAAATGACGCGAACACAGAACAAGGTTTGGGCTATACTTGTGTGGTATAGCAGTACTTGTCTTCAAATACTCCTCACTTGGCAGGTTAAAAAAGTTCGCTTTTGCGTCGCACTTCAAAACACAGCGTCTCGTCGACATGATTGTTTTCCGAAGCCCAGATCTCGAAAAACGACAGAGTCCAAAAAGGTGCGGTGGGTCCAAACCTCCATGCTCTCAGACCTCCCTGGCCAGCCCAGGCAGGGTGGCCCGTCCTGGGCCAGTTTCAGATTTGCCCGCCACCCCTGGAGCTCCGGTTTTCCCTAGCGTCTCCGAGCGCAATAAGTGGGCGTTTCTTATTCAAATAACTTGTCAAGTTGACGTCAACTAGACAAAGGAAAAGCATCGTTCTTCGAACGATTCATATCAGCGACTCAGAGTCGACTCTTGTTTTTGAGAGACAATAACTTTGTATACGATGAACTTTCATGTTTAAAACTTTGCAGGATGTTTTCGTTCACTTAGATCTATGTTAAACACTACATGAAGGGCAATTTTCAAAAACCCAAAATAGGTACCCTTTAAAACCAACGTTTCGAATTGATGTGTAGGCCTAAACATTTTTCATCAGTCAAATCGATCCACTCAAGCTCTGTAGGCTCACTCATTTCTCGGAGTTGGACACAGGCTATTTCGAAAGATTGACTCGGATTCGAGAAACTGATTCAGTCCGATTCGTTAAATTCAAGATTGGTGAATGAATCATTAAACGGATTTTCACCCAAAAATTTTAATTCTGTCATCATACCCTTATTCCAAACCTATATGAGATTCTTTCTTCTGTTGAACACGGAAGTCACCCATTAACATTTGGTTTGTTTGTTTGTTTTCCTATATGGAAGTCAAAGCTTGTCAACTGTTTGAATAATCCTCAATTGTCAATTATTCAACAGAAGAAAGAAGCTCGTGCAGGTTTGGAACAACATGAGGGTGAGTAAATGATGGGAAACTTTTAATTTTTGGATGAACTATCATCTCATTAAAGAATAATTTTGTTAACAAGTTTGACCTGTTCCATAAAAGATTCGATCCATAAGTTCGAGCCCTTCACGAATCGGACATCGCTAACTGAGATTTTAAAAATATAGGCGTACACGATTGTTGAGAGTTGAGAGTGGGCGATTGACCTACGTGTAAACTTGTTTTATTTTATTGTAGCCGGCTACCTACGGACTATAAATGTTCTTGCTTCCCGTATAGCTAGCTAGGTCTACTACGCTAATTATTTTGGTCCGCCTACGTAAAAGTTTGAATGTCTTTCTCAGTTGCGTTGCGTCTCGACGTCAAGTAGCCTTTCTCGAGACCCTTGCGTTCAGTTCATTTCCGTTGCGGTTGCAGAGATTTGCGCTGGTGCACTGAATAAAGAGAGAGGTGTGTGTATAACGGACTGGTTCTCTCTATTCACCGCAGTTTTTCTTTCATTGGGCTTCCCCATCACCACATATTTAAGAACTGTTATTTTTAAACTGGAGCTGTTTTCTCGTAAGTGTATCTCAAATTCGCTACCTTTTCTAGCCAGTTTTCAGTTTTTGATTTGATTTTGTGGGAGATCAAAACGTCATGTGATGATAACTGTCCTGCGATAGGCTAAAGATGTTGGCATATTGTAGGCCTACTCGCATCTAAAAAGCTCAACGAGGGTGCTCAACTACAAAAAAGGAAGGCAAATTTGGCACACCACAGCTCCAAAAAAATAGAAAAATGGTATTTATTTCAGGTTTTCACCTCAGGTGAGGTTTCGAGTCAAGTGGCTCTTTATACTCTGGCACAATCTCTTATTGTTATTCCCTTTAAAAAAGGCAGTGAAGCAATATGTTTTAATACACTGACATTTTTAAATATAGCCACTCTTGTCTGGGAAAACAAAGTAAGTGTTGCATAAGCTAAAGGAAGTGATTTGTTTAGTCATGTGATAAGAAAACCATAAACACCCCCACATTGTTGGAGTCATAAAATCATGTTATTGTTGTTGTTGAATATGGAACAAATGCTTATCAAAAATCTATGAAACTCTTTTTAAAAAATGTATCTTTTAACCCATATCCAGATATACGCCGCCTATCTGATGTAAAGGTTCTTGCCTTTATTATTTAAAGCTCCAAAATATCATAAAAGAGCAGAGTTTGTTGAACAGGCCAACAGAACAACTGAGCTTTTATCAAACATTAATGCTTCAGCAGTGGAGTGGTTTCTTTTAGATTTGATCAAGCTTAGCCTGGGAAAATGAGATGTAAACAATTAAATGCTTTGTGAGTGTTGGTGTAGATTTAGAGGAGAAATGAAAAGGTCTGGTAGGGGTCCGGTATTTAAATGCTGCGGTTATCTGCAGTTGTTAAAGTATTTGCCTCCAGCCGTCTGGATTCAGTGATTTCTTCTTATTAGAGCGGACGGGCTTTCTTTTATAAGCTTTGGGGTAAAACTGGCTGGACTTTCTTTTCGGTTAATGAACCTGCACAAAAGAAGGGGAAAATCTGAACGCTCTTTTTCTACAGTGATGATGTGGACGTACATGCAAATCAATGTGTTTATGTTCAAAAATATGTTTTAATAAATAAGCAAAATGTACAATGGATGGAAATCGAAAATGTTGCATAGAAAAAAAATCAAATGTATGCATTCACCCATGCAGCATTCAAGAAAGTATTGCTCTAAATTGCATTGGTCCCTTTAAAAAAAAGCTGACAACACTCACAGGTAGCCTATGTACAATAGTTTTTTTTTTGTTCATATATATATATAAACTCTTCTGTTTAGAGACAAACACGAAATATAGTTTCAGATAACAGATGGCCTTCCTGTACTATCACCACAGCGACATTTAAGAATAACTTGTGAAAAAGATTAAATGTATTTGACGACACAGTAGACGTCATCTACGTTTTCTCTAAGTATATAGAAAGTTCCTTTTGTTGTGTCCTTCATGAGGATGTAGGTGTATCCACTGAATGTCCCTTGGCCACGTCTTTGAGGTTTAGAGGTTCATCAATAAATCCTTTGGTGTCTTCAAAATTAGTGGAAGTAAACAGTCTGTGGAAGAAGAAGAAAAAAAAAACATTTGTGAGAAACATTTCGGTTAAAAAATATCTCAAACTTCTATGCAGGGATTTTCAATGAAGACCTTCAAGGTTTGTCTGTGGTTGAAGAAAGAAAAATGGGAAGCTATTAATGATCCCATTTTTTAATTCTGAGTGGGAGCACATGCTTACACAGGAAAAGGCTTGGTTCAATCATGTTACACGAATCCCAGGTGGAATTACGTCACTGGAAAATAACTGTTTTAAGAGGTCATTTGGTTTGAAATTCGAAGCCGTACACCTGCCTTCCTTTGGAATTTCTCAGTAGCGCATTAATTTACTCAAATAAATTGATAAGAATCAATTAGACAAACAACTAATATTGTTACAAGTGTTAAACGTTTTTTATGACAGCTGTGTGTTGTCTTGGTTGATAGAGGTCTAACCCAGCGCATAAAAAGAGAAGTTTATCCACCTATAGTTAATGCATTGTGATATCTTCTTTAAATTCACTTCATCATTTTTATTAGCTAATTAGTTATTTAAACTAGGACCGTATTCATTTATAGATGTGCAGGTTCATATAGGAAATCTTCCCTTTTACCACAGGATTTTACTTTATTTTGTTGTCAAGGAAAGAGAATGCATGCATGTATGCATAATTTAGCTTATTAAATAAAATTTAAATTCTTGAAGGTAATTTTGTTAATGAACGAACACATAGTTAGCCTGAACGAATGTGTTTGTGCAGCATTAGCATGTTTTTTGTTGCAGCTTACCTTAAAAATAAAGGTTCCAGTTAGGACAGAAAAGCTAGGACTTCACATCCTGTTGTCATGTTGCAGAATATGTTCGTTTCTCACACAGGTGCTTTCATTTCTTTGTTATGAAAAAAACGTTCAAATGCTCATCGTTTTTCACCTCAGTCAGGGTCATTATGATTATTTTTTGCTTAACGTGTATGAATGTGCGTTGTAACTTATCCAGTTTAAATCGCATCTGAAATGTGAGTTTTATTCACGAGAAGGAAAATGTTTCTTCTCACGGTTGTGTCGTTATTCGTTTAAGATCTGCGAATTTGTTTACTGGATAATAGTCGTAAATGCTCTGAACTGAGGAAACTAAAATTCAGCGTTTGTTTTCCATGTCATTTCTGACTATTGTAGTCTGCGTACCACAGCTTTTCGGACTACAGTTGTCACCATGATGTCTCTACTTTGATTTAACTAGAAATATTTGGCTTTAGCAGATCGACGAATCAACCGATTCTCATTGTTTTTGTGCTGCAAGTTCATTTTCTTACTGTAAATGCGCGAGCTTCTATGGTCTTTACGATTTGTCTTCGTTGCATAATTTAATAATTAGAACACGTTTCCATATTAATTTCCTCAAAATCGGACATCCTCTTGACGCCTTGCATTTTGTCCACTGTATAGTGAACATTTCTGTAATAATCTGAGATCATGCCATTGGTTCATGTTCTGATGTTTCTTAAACGAGAACTTTCGGGCCTTTTCTGTGACACCAGATTTTGGGAGGTGTGGCCATAATAATAACAACTTCATAATAAAAAATAATTTGAATATCCTCGTGATTTTAACGCCTAGTGAACATTTCTGTTAAAATAATCTAAGGGAGACATTTTATAACGTTGAACAAAATAGGGCTTAGTAGCTATATAGCAAAAAAAAAATTGTAATAGCCAAGGTATCTTATTAAAATAATGTAAAATAATCAATAAAAAAAGCTTTTGTGTGTGTGTGTGTTTGGCCTCAGTTGAGACCAAAAAAGTCACCGCCTTAAATTTTTAAGTAGCTACAATCAACTTGGATGTTTTGTAGTTTAAGCAAATTACATTAAACTAACTTAATGAGTTGAATCTTATAACTTATAAAAAAGTTGAAATTAACTTTTTTTAATGAGTTAAAGCAATGGAAAAAAAACATGCTGTCATAACTTTTACAGTGTTATAGCAGGTTACAGCAATAATAATAATATGATAAAACTATGAATTATTGCACGTGTAAGCATGTATATAGAATAACGTTTTAAAGAATTATAATAGCCTACTTTATCTATCCAAACAAATCTAAGTGGCAGTGTCACGAGGATATAATGTTGCAATCCTGCAACGAACTGTCAGTGTCAGTTGTCCAGAACAGCTGGGGTTTCTCTAAAAGCAGGTTACCACCGTCACACACGTCCACTTATCTCGACACTATAGTAATGTTTTGGCATCTCTACCCACCCGTTTGGCATTGTATGGATGAGCCTCTGCTAGTGGGACGCAGACATCGACCACGCGCCCTCCATCCTCCACACAGAAAACGCGTAACTGAGTCTCTCGTGCGCGACGTAACTGCAGCTCGACATCTTGTTGTCCATCTCGTCGCTCTGCAACACTTGATAGAGGAAATCAATGTACCTGGAGGCGAGCTTGAGCGTCTGTATCTTGCTGAGTTTATCCGAGGGGAGCGTGGGGATGATTTTGCGCAAAGACGCGAACGCTTCGTTCAGAGACTGAGTCCGTTGCCTCTCCCTGACGTTCGCCAGAACGCGCTGGTTCTGCAGCTCCTCGAACGACTGAGTGCTGCTCGGGCTTGGCTTTTTGTTCCGTTTATTCACGGAGCTCGGGCTGCAGCTGCTGTCCTCGCTCGACTTTTTACTGTGTCTCCTCTTCTTCCCGAACCTTTTCTGTTGTCTGTCCAACTCCTCCTCGCTGGTCACCAGGCTGTCCACTGGGGAGACGGGAGAGCTTGAACTCTCTTCCATTTCTTTTTTAAAGAAACGTGAAGGTCGAGGACAAAACGCGCTCTCCACCTTTGAATCCGTGGTTAGACCGTTATATCCGTGCGTTTTTCGGGGGGGGGGTTCGTGTGTCCTCCTAAAGTTCCGAGACTGCGCCTCTACGTCCAGAAGTAGAGCTTGGCTGAGTTTTCCTCCCGCAGGAAGTTTTTTCCTAATTTTTTGGGAAACTTTATCCTAGTCTCTGATGCTAAATACTAGTGTGAATGGAGGGGGAGGAAGCGCTGCTCTCTGATTGGTGGACTAATAAACTAGGAGGACCAGTCTTAAGTTACACTGCACCTCTCCACTGGCTGCCACTCAAATTATACCACACTTTTAGTTTGATGCTCTCTCAGTTTTAGACATTTCAATCTTACACTTTACAAAACGACATTTTAATCGAAAAGGAATGTAAAGTATGATGTAATTATATGATTAAAATTATCTCACAATTTAAATATTAGGCTACAATGTAGGCAATGTGTAATATGGTAAATATTGTTGAAATATTTTTTTATTAGTAAAAAAGTATGAATCTCCTTATAATTTGAGGAAATTACATTTTTCAGAATGGCCTGTATCACACATTTGTTTACATTGTATTGAAAACTAATCTGATTGTTAGTTTTATTTATTTATGATGCCTTTTAATTATTTTTTTGAGGGAAATCGGGGCTAGTTGTCTCACTTTTTATATTTCTGTGAATATTTCTCAATAGGAGTGTAATTGTCAACAAAAAAACCTCCTGGACATTTACACTTGTTATCAGCAAAAAATTGGGTGAGTCTAACAGACTTTTTTTTTTTTAAACAACTTTATATATATATATATATATATATATATATATATATATATTATAAACTGGGTAATATATAAACTTAATATATTACTATATTATAAACTGGGTTGTTTTAGCACAAAATTTGGTTCAAATATGGACAAAACAAAATGTTGGGTTAAAATGCAATTAAAAAATTACAGTTGAAAGTGAAAGATGAAGTTGGGTGAAAATT
This sequence comes from Cyprinella venusta, assembly GCA_038021265.1. Taxonomy (NCBI): domain Eukaryota; kingdom Metazoa; phylum Chordata; class Actinopteri; order Cypriniformes; family Leuciscidae; genus Cyprinella; species Cyprinella venusta. The sequence goes on along the minus strand of CM075867.1, from coordinate 33,444,005 downwards.
TGAAATTACATTTTTTAACCCAACATTTGGTTTTGTCCATATTTGACCCAAATTTGAGTTGAAACAACCCAGCAGTGTTTAAAGTGTAACTATAGTATTACTATTAGTAGTTAACTATATACAGTGTATATTATTATTATTATTATTATTATTATATATATATATAATGTATGTATATCAGTATTGATGTTGAGAATTCACAAAAAAAAATGTCCAAGGTTACAACAGTTTTCATTTTTATTAATAATTAGCAATTCCTGCTACGGTTGATTTTATGACTGAAAGCTGCACATTATTTTTGTAATCGCCTTATTCACCTAGGTCATATTTATTTCATGGTTATAAAAATGCCACAAAAAGCCTCTCACCTCTTTCAGATGTGGCGCACAGTAGATGAATTTGCAGACTTCTCTTCACGCCATTCTTTCAAGTCAGATGAAAGACCTTTCCCTATTGTTTTCCAGAATAAGTCCAAGGTTTCACAATACCCTAAACACATGTAGGAGTCAGCCTGTTGTGAAGAACTTTTGGCAAAACCTCACAGGCCTTTTCTCTTACACGGGCCTGGACTGTCTCTTCGAATAAGACAATAATAATGCATGTCAGATTTCTTTTACCAGTGTCCAGTGTTCAAAAGAGGCTTTGGGATGTTTTGTATAAGGCAGCAGTTTGGTCACATTTGCAAGGTTTTCAATTGTAAATTATGCCTTATTTCAGAAAGAAGATTTGTTTCCCTTTGATTTATGTATGTAATCCACATGTGAACGGATGACTGACACATGGGACGAAGCCAGCGAGAATAGCCCTAAGGACGCTCAGATGATCTCCATGTCCGTTCTGGTTAAAACATGGACGTTCTGAAAGAGTTCTCGCTGAGGGATGTTTATGGTTTTAGAGCTTCAAGATAATGCAACATGAATCAAAGAGCTTGAAACAATTATAGTTATACATGCTACAGCATCTCTAATATAACCAAACTAGAAAATTGTCGAAGGAGTCGGCCCGCTTTTGCACTTTCAGATCAATGTAAAAACCGCCACAATTCAATCAGAATCTCAAATCCCAAATTGAATTTTCAGCGTTATCTCCTCTGAAAAAAAGGTTCTATATAGAACCTTAAAAGGTTCTATCAGCGGCGCTACGTATTTGGAACCCCTAAAAGGTTACCTAAACCCCTAAAATGTATTTATGAAAGCATGTGAATGATCACAAAATTCAAGATATGGGGGTTAGAAAATGTATATATTTTATAGTTAATCAATATCACACATAGAGTGCCATTTCAATTTTTTCTCCTCTAAAAATCAGCATGATTAAAATGTGATATTAAGTTACTAGAACAGTTTAATAAACAATAATTGAACTACAAAATGTTGCAGAATAATGTAATATATAAATGAATAATAGCCTATAATGTGCCAAAAGGGTTCTTGTCATCATAGAACCTTTTTTTTAGCATAAAAGGTTCTTTGAAGTTGAGTAAAGAACCCTACACTCTAAAAATGCTGGGTTGTTTTAACCCAACTTCGGGTCAAAAATGGACAAACTCAAACTTTGGGTTAAAATGTAATTAAAAAATTTAACCCAGTGTCTGGGTTCGTCCATATTTGACCCAAAGTTGTGTTAAAACAACCCAGCAATTTTAATAGTAAGTGTTGAAATTAATATTAAACCTCATTAAATGCTGTAGAAGTTAGGCTATTTTTAATTATTGTTGTTAACTAATGAAACCTTATTGTAAAGTGTTACTAATTTATTCTCTTGATTCAGTGGTGAAAGTTAATGAAGCTTTCTAAAAACAATTTTTAGAAATGTAAAAACTATAGAACCCCAATGAACCCTTTTTTTCTAAGAGTATACGCTGACAGGCTGAATTAATTTAAAGGAATAGGTAATCCAAAAATGAAAAATAATTTACTTGCCATTACGACCACAACCGTATGCCTTTTATTCTTCCATACAACACAAAAGATGAGTTTGCATCACTCTAAAAATGCTGGGTTGTTTTAACCCAACTTTGGGTCAAATATGGACAAACCCAAATGTTGGGTTAAAAATGTATTTAAAAAATTTAACCCAATGGCTGGGTTTGTCCATATTTGACCCAAAGTTGGGTTGAAACAACCCAGCATTTTTAGAGTGCATATAATGACAGTAAATGATAACTCTCATGCTCCAAAAAATACATAAAACCATGAATGATATTTAGGTGAAATGAACAGACTACAGTAATTTCAAAAGATATATCTAAAATGGCCAAAAACCCACCGTTTGCGTTTCACACAGGTTTGGAACGACATGAAGGTGAGTAAATATGACCTCATTTTTATTTTTGGGTGAACTATCCCTTGAAGTACCTGCCTTTGATAAAGACTTTTGGGATTTTCCAACAGGGTGATGGATCAGGCGATTGGGAAGGCTGAATATCTTCTGTCCTGTAACTCATAGTGTAAGGATAAGAGAGACATTGACATGTGCCCAACTTTGAAGCCTGTTTCCCTGTAGCCTGACCCGCTCCATCAACACCGCCGGTTCAGATCGACTCCATATGGCCCAGCGGCACAGCGAAGCAGCCTCTCCGGATCACAAGCTCTCGTGACTTACAGGTATATACACTCAATAATACCATATAGATTTCTAGGAAGGCCCCAGCAGGGGCAGATCTGGTACCATCTGACCCAGCCGGCAGGTTCTGGAGATGACCCACATCAGATCAAAGATATGCCGTGCCATATTTCACTCTGCTAAGATGACGTGTTTATATCTCTTTGACACTTCCAAATCAGCTCCACATGGCCTGGAACTGTTTAATAAGCTGAAATCCTTTCTGCAGCAGACTGTCACATCAACCTGCAGATGTTTGCGGGCCGATTTTAGATTCAGAAACAAATAGAAAAGCCACGCGGGAGACAATCTGGTGGTCTGGCGGCTTTTACACTTTTAGTGAGTGAATAAAAGATGCGATTAGATGTGTTCTGGGAAGAATTGTGAGGATTTGTAAGACATTCGTAGAGATGTGATGAATATTAGAGTCCTGATGAAGGTGATTTTAACTAAACTAGCACAGATGAACCCAATCTAAGACTTAGAAAGGGCACACATATATCAATTCATATATATATCCGTCTCAGCCAGTCAATGCGTCCAAAATGTGTGCAATGCCAAGATGAAACACACACACAGCTGTTTTTCATTGATATCAGCGCAACGTCTTTTACTGAAAGTGCAGTCAGTCTTAATATGACTGCTGCTGCTACTGGAAATGACACAACACTTGTAAAAAATGTAACCTCCAAAATGGGCTTTTCTATGACGAATCCCTTTATCTTTTCAGCAAGTGTCTGAGGATCAACAGATGCCTTGCTCCTCACTCTGTGCTCACTCCGGGGTGTGAAGATGGCATGCCTTGGTGAACCAACAATGCAAACATGTTCCTGCAAACGTTGATGTTTGCATGGAGGATCTCTTCGTTTGCACTTGCAGAGTCATGAACTTCATGCAAACATTCTTAAGTTAGGTTAGTACATTTTAATATTCTTAATTTAAAAAAATACAGAGGACTCAATATGTATTTGCACAAGAAGCCTACACTACAAGTCAAATGTTTTCTTTTAAGGAGTAGTTCACTTTCGCTGATAATTTACTCGCCCCCTTGTCATCCAAGATGCCCACGTCTTTCTTTCTTCAGTCGAAAAGAAATTAAGGTTTTTGATGAAAACATTCCAGGATTTTCTCCATATAATGGACTTCATTGGGAACCAAACGGTTCAAGGTCCAAATGACAGTTTCAGTGAAGTCAATGAAGTTCAATATATGGAGAAAAATCCTGGAATGTTTTCTTCAAAAACCTTAATTTCTTTTTGACTGAAGAAAGAAAGACACGGACATCTTGGATGACATGGGGTGAGTAAATTATCAGCAAAAGTTGTTTTTGTTTTTTTTAAGTGAACTACTCCTTTAAGTCTCTTGCTAACTAGAACTAGGCATTTATTTTGTGGAAAATACAGTAAAAGCAGTACAATTGAGAACAATTTAAAAATACTACTTTCTACATTCATATATTTTAAAATTTAATTTATTCCTGTGATGCAAAGCTGAATTTTCAGCATTACTCCAGTCTTCACATGATCTTTTATAATTCATTCTGATAATATGCTACCGTTCAAAGGTTTGGGATGGCAATAAAGACATTTATAATGTTATAAAACACAAATAAATACTCTTCTTTTAACTTAATATACACTGTAAAAAAATATTTTCATAATTTGTAATCACAAAATGTTTTTTTTTTTTTTGTCAAATCAACTTAAACAATTTAAGTATTTCAGATAACATAATATTTTGAGTTTCTGGTGATTAAATCAATCTCCTTCATTGTATTAACTAAATTGTTCCATTTCAATGAACTTAATTTTAAGGCAACCAGTTTACTTCATTTTTTTAAGTTAAACCAACAACATCTTTTTACAGTGTACTAGAAATCCTGAAAAAAAAATGTATCATGTTTTCCACAAAAATATTAATCAGCAAACATTTTTTAAACATAGATAACAAAAACCATTATTAATAATTGACCACCAATAATAACAGAGTCACATTTTTAAATATATGTGACTTAAGTAAATTAATAATTGATTTTATTGTTCACAAAGCACTTTAAAACCTCACTGTTTCAGAGGTGGCACAATTTGGCAAGGTCGTTAAAATAAATAACTAATATTGTAAGATATTCACAACATGATCCCCAGCTGAAGGTTTAAACTGTCCTTGTTAAATGTAAATGTGCATGATCATTGCAGCCCTGCAGCAATACCTCGCACTCAAACACAGTTTGGCTTCTCATTCATCCACATGCCGGTGTTCTCTAGCAGCCTGGGTTACAATGTGTATCTAAAATTGTATTAGAGGCCCTTCATAAATGTTTCATTAGGGAGTATGTAGCAGCTTGAAGCATTTTGGTTTGTTTAACGTGATGCAGATAGTTTAGGCAGATAGTTTTTAGTTTTGTTGCATGGCCTGGGTCCGGCCAGGGTGTTTGCTGGTGCCTAAAAGCAAATGGACGACTGTGCCACGGACTGGACCCTGACAGGCAGGCGCTGTTCCGTTTCAGTTGTCGTACTAAACATTCGCATGTCAGCTTTTGGGAGATGCGTGTAAATGTCATATGTTATTCATAACAAGCAGTTTTTTTTAAGTAAACACCACTGTGTAGTTTTGGCTACATCTTTGATCCATTTCAGGAATTGATCTGTATCACAGTTTGTTTGAACAGAAGACGTTTCTTAGTCATCAAAAAGTACATGCGGTCTTTGAAGCATATAATAGATTATATGCACATTGTGATTCACTCCATTCAAAACCATTGTCATGACTTCACCGTTCAAGTGAATAAGACGTCTTGTGGTGACTGAGTTGGTGCAGCTCACACACACACGCTCTTGCACAAACACTGCAGGGTAATGAGAGGTGCAGTTGTGATGTTGGTGCTAAGGTTAGACTCAGGTTCACAGGGCCGTGTGGGCACAGGTGGCCTGTCTAAGAGCTCTGAACTTGGGCAAACATGGCCTGTTTGCCCTACTGATTGGCCTGGACTGGCCTAGAGGAAAGTCTGAGTCTGGATTGATGTAAACGCAATAAGTACATTTACAGTAAACTGTCAATTTAAAGTAGTGTTAGGAAGCACAAAAACCTACACTGGTAAATGGGTGTCATTTTTAGTTTGAGTAATTGATTTTAAAGCACAGACTGCAAATTAATGATTAGAAAATTTGGCCTTGGGACACTTCTTAAAGTCTTTTTATTAATACACTATGTACACTATAATAAAATAATAATAATAATAATAATATATATATTGACCTTTATTTAACCAGGAAGATCTCTCTGAGATTAAAAATCTCTTTCACAGGAGTGTCCTGGCCAAGAATGGACAGCAGTTACAGTCACAACTTACAGATTAAAAGAACAAATGGACAATAAAAACACTTAAAAACAATTGCAAATCAATGAGTCTGCTTCGAGTGATCGCATAATAGATTTGAAATGTTCCATAGGCAACAGCGTTTGTAATTTCAATTTTGTCGTTTGAAGTAAATTCCATTCAAATGGAGCTGCATCCATAAAAGCCCTTTTTCCCAGTTCAGTTCTTACAAATGGAACGGAGAAAGTAAAACATGTTATCAGACCGAAGGGAATATTTCCCAACACTTTTCTTTACTGCATTTATTCCACTTTAAGACTCACAAACTGAATCTCATCCACCATTTTGAAGTGCGTTCACCTGTGTCAATTGGACAAGGGATGTTTACTTGGACAGACCCTCAATGACCCCTCCATTTTGACTGAGATACTCGTATGTCCACTTCAGGCAGCTCCATACACCACAATGTAACACGATTGTGACGTCAAAACAGCAACTCGCAGTGCTCACCCTTAATTCACTACAAGTGATCAGGGGCTTTAGGATAGTTCACTTTGAAATTAATTTTTTGGTATGTTTTAGCTTACCTCAAGGGCACCCAAGATGTAGGTGTCTTTGTTTCCACAGTAGTTTCAATTTTGATATTTTTAGGTCAAACTTTGTCTTGTTCTTGTCTGTCAGTCATATAATGGAGGTCTATGGTTACCACATCAAAGAGCATGCACAGAGAAGTCCAAATTAAACATGATTTTATGACTCGTAAATGTAAGTACACATTGATGGCCTAAGACACGAAACAATGTTTAATTCAAAGTAATCATCCAAGGCACTTGAATTTAAGGTATAAAAGTTAAAAAGCCTTTATTAATTCATGGCTTTGAATTACTTAAAACTGGTGACAGAAACACCTACGCGTTGCGGCTATACGCCTTCGTCAGGGTGTATGTAACAAACAAACTCACAGGTGCAACTTAAGTAGCAGTTGATTACTCTCAATAGTGCACACCTGGTCATACTATACAACATTAGCCAGCAGAGAGCAGAATTCCATAGATAGCATAATGACCTACCAAATATAATGTCAACATAGGAAAAATAATAATAATAAATAAATAAATAAATAAATAAATAATAATAATAACAAAAAGAAATAAAAAATAAATAAAAAAATAAATAAATAAAAAATAATAAAAAAAAAAATAAATAAATAAATAAATAAAAAAATATATATATATATATATATATATAAATTATATATATATATATATCAATCTAGGTGCAGCATTTTCATCGCTATCTGAATAAGGACATACAAATCAAGGACAGATCAAAATAATTATTTCAACAAAATAGTGTAAAACAACATAACAAAAAAAAATATATAAATCAATGGATACATAAATCTTAATGGTACACAATAATAATTCACAAAAAAGGTACAAAGTCTAGTTCTCCATTATGGAAATTTGGAATTATGAAATTATGAAATTTGGAGTTTCTCTGATCTTCTTGAATCTCTGGATTTTGATCGAGGGCTATGAGACCTAGACCAGAGTGCAAAAATGGACGCTCTAGACCCTTCCATAGCTGAGATATCGAAAGTCAAAATTTCGACCCGAAAAAAAAAACAAAAAACGAAAGGAGTAACACTGTCATTTTTTTTTTTCGGATCGAAATTTTGAGCTTCTCTGATCTTCTTGAAATTCTGGATTCTGAAAGAGGGTCATGAGATTTAGACCTGAGTGCAAAAATGGACGCTCTAGACACTTCCAGAGCTGAGGTATCGAAACTCAAAATTTCGACCTGAAAAAAAAAAACGAAAGGAGTAACACTGTCATTTTTTTTTTCGGATCGAAATTTTGAGCTTCTCTGATCTTCTTGAAACTCTGGATTCTGATAGAGGGCCATGAGATTTAGACCAGAGTGCAAAAATGGACGCTCTAGACACTTCCAGAGCTGAGAAATCGAAACTCAAAATTTTGCCTCGAAAAAGAAACATAAGGGGTAACACTGTCGTTTTTTTGGGGGGTCGAATTTTTGACCCCCTCCGATCTTCTTGAAACTCTGGATTCTGATAGAGGGCCACGAGACTACGACCAGAGTGCAAAAATGGAGGATCTAGACCATTCCAGAGCCGAGATATCGAAAGTCAAAATTTCGACCCGAAAAAAAAAAACGTAAGGGGTAACACTGTCGTATTTTTTTTGGCCGAAATTTTGACCCCCTCCGATCTTCTTGAAACTCTGGATTCTGACAGAGGGCCACGAGACTTCGACCAGCGCGCATAAATGGAGGCTCTAGACCCTTCCAGAGCTGAGATATCGAAGGTCAAAATATGGACCAGAAAAAAAAACATAAGGGGTAACACTGTCATTTTTTTTTTTTGGACGAAATTTTGACCCCCTCCGATCTTCTTGAAACTCTGGATTCTGATAGAGGGCCACGAGACTACGACCAGAGTGCAAAAATGGAGGATCTAGACCATTCCAGAGCCGAGATATCGAAAGTCAAAATTTCGACCCGAAAAAAAAAAACGTAAGGGGTAACACTGTCGTATTTTTTTTGGCCGAAATTTTGACCCCCTCCGATCTTCTTGAAACTCTGGATTCTGACAGAGGGCCACGAGACTTCGACCAGCGCGCATAAATGGAGGCTCTAGACCCTTCCAGAGCCGAGATATCGAAGGTCAAAATTTGGACCAGAAAAAAAACATAAGGGGTAACACTGTCATTTTTTTTTTTGGCCGAAATTTTGACCCCCTTCGATCTTCTTGAAACTCTGGATTCTGACAGAGGGCCACGAGACTTCGACCAGCGCGCAAAAATGGAGGCTCTAGACCCTTCCAGAGCCGAGATATCGAAGGTCAAAATTTGGACCAGAAAAAAAACATAAGGGGTAACACTGTCATTTTTTTTTGGCCGAAATTTTGACCCCCTCCGATCTTCTTGAAACTCTGGATTCTGACAGAGGGCCACGAGACTTCGACCAGCGCGCAAAAATGGAGGCTCTAGACCCTTCCAGAGCCGAGATATCGAAGGTCAAAATTTGGACCAGAAAAAAAAAAAATATAAGGGGTAATACTGTAATTTTTTTTTGCCGAAATTTTGACCCCCTCCGATCTTCTTGAAACTCTGGATTCTGACAGAGGGCCAAGAGACTTTGACCAGCGCGCAAAAATGGAGGCTCTAGACCCTTCCAGAGCCGAGATATCGAAGGTCAAAATTTGGACCAGAAAAAAAAACATAAGGGGTAACACTGTTATTTTTTTTTTTTGAACGAAATTTTGACCCCCTCCGATCTTCTTGAAACTCTGGATTCTGACAGAGGGCCAAGAGACTTTGACCAGCGCGCAAAAATGGAGGCTCTAGACCCTTCCAGAGCCGAGATATCGAAGGTCAAAATTTGGACCAGAAAAAAAACATAAGGGGTAACACTGTCATTTTTTTTTTTTGCCGAAATTTTGACCTCCTCCGATCTTCTTGAAACTCTGGATTCTGACAGAGGGCCACGAGACTTCGACCAGCGCGCAAAAATGGAGGCTCTAGACCCTTCCAGAGCCGAGATTTCGAAGGTCAAAATTTGGACCAGAAAAAAAACATAAGGGGTAACACTGTCATTTTTTTTTTTGGCCGAAATTTTGACCCCCTTCGATCTTCTTGAAACTCTGGATTCTGACAGAGGGCCACGAGACTTCGACCAGCGCGCAAAAATGGAGGCTCTAGACCCTTCCAGAGCCGAGATATCGAAGGTCAAAATTTGGACCAGAAAAAAAACATAAGGGGTAACACTGTCATTTTTTTTGGCCGAAATTTTGACCCCCTCCGATCTTCTTGAAACTCTGGATTCTGACAGAGGGCCACGAGACTTCGACCAGCGCGCAAAAATGGAGGCTCTAGACCCTTCCAGAGCCGAGATATCGAAGGTCAAAATTTGGACCAGAAAAAAAAAAACATAAGGGGTAATACTGTAATTTTTTTTTGCCGAAATTTTGACCCCCTCCGATCTTCTTGAAACTCTGGATTCTGACAGAGGGCCACGAGACTTAGACCAGCGCGCAAAAATGGAGGCTCTAGACCCTTCCAGAGCCGAGATATCGAAGGTCAAAATTTGGACCAGAAAAAAAAACATAAGGGGTAACACTGTTATTTTTTTTTTTTTGGCCGAAATTTTGACCCCCTCCGATCTTCTTGAAACTCTGGATTCTGACAGAGGGCCAAGAGACTTTGACCAGCGCGCAAAAATGGAGGCTCTAGACCCTTCCAGAGCCGAGATATCGAAGGTCAAAATTTGGACCAGAAAAAAAAACATAAGGGGTAACACTGTCATTTTTTTTTTTGCCGAAATTTTGACCTCCTCCGATCTTCTTGAAACTCTGGATTCTGACAGAGGGCCACGAGACTTCGACCAGCGCGCAAAAATGGAGGCTCTAGACCCTTCCAGAGCCGAGATATCGAAGGTCAAAATTTGGACCAGAAAAAAAAACATAAGGGGTAACACTGTCATTTTTTTTTTTTGGCCGAAATTTTGACCCCCTCCGATCTTCTTGAAACTCTGGATTCTGACAGAGGGCCACGAGACTTCGACCAGCGCGCAAAAATGGAGGCTCTAGACCCTTCCAGAGCCGAGATATCGAAGGTCAAAATTTGGACCAGAAAAAAAAACATAAGGGGTAACACTGTCATTTTTTTTTTGGCCGAAATTTTGACCCCCTCCGATCTTCTTGAAACTCTGGATTCTGACAGAGGGCCACGAGACTTAGACCAGCGCGCAAAAATGGAGGCTCTAGACCCTTCCAGAGCTGAAATATTGAAGGTCAAAATTTGGACCAGAAAAAAAACTTAAGGGGTAACACTGTCATTTTTTTTTTGGCCGAAATTTTGACCCCCTCCGATCTTCTTGAAACTCTGGATTCTGACAGAGGGCCACGAGACTTCGACCAGCGCGCAAAAATGGAGGCTCTAGACCCTTCCAGAGCCGAGATATCGAAGGTCAAAATTTGGACCAGAAAAAAAAACATAAGGGGTAACACTGTCATTTTTTTTTTTTGGCCGAAATTTTGACTCCCTCCGATCTTCTTGAAACTCTGGATTCTGACAGAGGGCCACGAGACTTAGACCAGCGCGCAAAAATGGAGGCTCTAGACCCTTCCAGAGCCAAGATATCGAAGGTCAAAATTTGGACCAGAAAAAAAAAAAACATAAGGGGTAACACTGTCATTTTTTTTTTGGCCGAAATTTTGACCCCCTCCGATCTTCTTGAAACTCTGGATTCTGACAGAGGGCCACGAGACTTCGACCAGCGCGCAAAAATGGAGGCTCTAGACCCTTCCAGAGCCGAGATATCGAAGGTCAAAATTTGGACCAGAAAAAAAAACATAAGGGGTAACACTGTCATTTTTTTTTTTGGCCGAAATTTTGACCCCCTCCGATCTTCTTGAAACTCTGGATTCTGACAGAGGGCCACAAGACTTCGACCAGCGCGCAAAAATGGAGGCTCTAGACCCTTCCAGAGCCGAGATATCGAAGGTCAAAATTTGGACCAGAAAAAAAAAAAAATAGGGGTAACACTGTCATTTTTTTTTTGGCCGAAATTTTGACCCCCTCCGATCTTCTTGAAACTCTGGATTCTGACAGAGGGCCACGAGACTTAGACCAGCGCGCAAAAATGGAGGCTCTAGACCCTTCCAGAGCCGAGATATCGAAGGTCAAAATTTGGACCAGAAAAAAAAACATAAGGGGTAACACTGTCATTTTTTTTTTGGCCGAAATTTTGACCCCCTCCGATCTTCTTGAAACTCTGGATTCTGACAGAGGGCCACGAGACTTCGACCAGCGCGCAAAAATGGAGGCTCTAGACCCTTCCAGAGCCGAGATATCGAAGGTCAAAATTTGCACCAGAAAAAAAAAACATAAGGGGTAACACTGTCATTTTTTTTTTGGCCGAAATTTTGACCCCCTCCGATCTTCTTGAAACTCTGGATTCTGACAGAGGGCCACGAGACTTCGACCAGCGCGCAAAAATGGAGGCTCTAGACCCTTCCAGAGCCGAGATATCGAAGGTCAAAATTTGGACCAGAAAAAAAAACATAAGGGGTAACACTGTCATTTTTTTTTTTTTGGCCGAAATTTTGACCCCCTCCGATCTTCTTGAAACTCTGGATTCTGACAGAGGGCCACGAGACTTCGACCAGCGCACAAAAATGGAGGCTCTAGACCCTTCCAGAGCCGAAATATTGAAGGTCAAAATTTGGACCAGAAAAAAAAACATAAGGGGTAACACTGTCATTTTTTTTTTTTGGCCGAAATTTTGACCCCCTCCGATCTTCTTGAAACTCTGGATTCTGACAGAGGGCCACGAGACTTAGACCAGCGCGCAAAAATGGAGGCTCTAGACCCTTCCAGAGCCGAGATATCGAAGGTCAAAATTTGGACCAGAAAAAAAAACATAAGGGGTAACACTGTCAATTTTTTTTTTTGGCCGAAATTTTGACCCCCTCCGATCTTCTTGAAACTCTGGATTCTGACAGAGGGCCACGAGACTTCGACCAGCGCGCAAAAATGGAGGCTCTAGACCCTTCCAGAGCCGAGATATCGAAGGTCAAAATTTGGACCAGAAAAAAAAACATAAGGGGTAACACTGTCATTTTTTTTTTGGCCGAAATTTTGACCCCCTCCGATCTTCTTGAAACTCTGGATTCTGACAGAGGGCCACGAGACTTCGACCAGCGCGCAAAAATGGAGGCTCTAGACCCTTCCAGAGCCGAGATATCGAAGGTCAAAATTTGGACCAGAAAAAAAAACATAAGGGGTAACACTGTCATTTTTTTTTTGGCCGAAATTTTGACCCCCTCCGATCTTCTTGAAACTCTGGATTCTGACAGAGGGCCACGAGACTTCGACCAGCGCGCAAAAATGGAGGCTCTAGACCCTTCCAGAGCCGAGATATCGAAGGTCAAAATTTGGACCAGAAAAAAAAAACATAAGGGGTAACACTGTCATTTTTTTTTTTGGCCGAAATTTTGACCTCCTCCGATCTTCTTGAAACTCTGGATTCTGATAGAGGGCCACGAGACTTCGACCAGCGCGCAAAAATGGAGGCTCTAGACCCTTCCAGAGCCGAAATATTGAAGGTCAAAATTTGGACCAGAAAAAAAAACATAAGGGGTAACACTGTCATTTTTTTTTTGGCCGAAATTTTGACCCCCTCCGATCTTCTTGAAACTCTGGATTCTGACAGAGGGCCACGAGACTTAGACCAGCGCGCAAAAATGGAGGCTCTAGACCCTTCCAGAGCCGAGATATCGAAGGTCAAAATATGGACCAGAAAAAAAAACATAAGGGGTAACACTGTCATTTTTTTTTTGGCCGAAATTTTGACCCCCTCCGATCTTCTTGAAACTCTGGATTCTGACAGAGGGCCACGAGACTTCGACCAGCGCGCAAAAATGGAGGCTCTAGACCCTTCCAGAGCCGAGATATCGAAGGTCAAAATTTGGACCAGAAAAAAAACATAAGGGGTAACACTGTCATTTTTTTTTTGGCCCAAATTTTGACCCCCTCCGATCTTCTTGAAACTCTGGATTCTGACAGAGGGCCACGAGACTTCGACCAGCGCGCAAAAATGGAGGCTCTAGACCCTTCCAGAGTCGAGATATCGAAGGTCAAAATTTGGACCAGAAAAAAAAACATAAGGGGTAACACTGTCATTTTTTTTTTTGGCCGAAATTTTGACCCCCTCCGATCTTCTTGAAACTCTGGATTCTGACAGAGGGCCACGAGACTTCGACCAGCGCGCAAAAATGGAGGCTCTAGACCCTTCCAGAGCCGAAATATTGAAGGTCAAAATTTGGACCAGAAAAAAAAACATAAGGGGTAATACTGTCATTTTTTTTTTGGCCGAAATTTTGACCCCCTCCGATCTTCTTGAAACTCTGGAGTCTGACAGAGGGCCACGAGACTTCGACCAGCGCGCAAAAATGGAGGCTCTAGACCCTTCCAGAGCAGAGATATCGAAGGTCAAAATTTGGACCAGAAAAAAAAACATAAGGGGTAACACTGTCATTTTTTTTTTGGCCGAAATTTTGACCCTCTCCGATCTTCTTGAAACTCTGGATTCTGACAGAGGGCCACGAGACTTCGACCAGCGCGCAAAAATGGAGGCTCTAGACCCTTCCAGAGCCGAGATATCGAAGGTCAAAATTTGGACCAGAAAAAAAAACATAAGGGGTAACACTGTCATTTTTTTTTTTTTTGGCCGAAATTTTGACCCCCTCCGATCTTCTTGAAACTCTGGATTCTGACAGAGGGCCACGAGACTTCGACCAGCGCGCAAAAATGGAGGCTCTAGACCCTTCCAGATCCGAGATATCGAAGGTCAAAATTTGGACCAGAAAAAAAAACATAAGGGGTAACACTGTCATTTTTTTTTTTGGCCGAAATTTTGACCCCCTCCGATCTTCTTGAAACTCTGGATTCTGACAGAGGGCCACGAGACTTCGACCAGCGCGCAAAAATGGAGGCTCTAGACCCTTCCAGAGCCGAGATATCGAAGGTCAAAATTTGAACCAAAAAAAAAACATAAGGGGTAACACTGTCATTTTTTTTTTTTGGCCGAAATTTTGACCCCCTCCGATCTTCTTGAAACTCTGGATTCTGACAGAGGGCCACGAGACTTCGACCAGCGCGCAAAAATGGAGGCTCTAGACCCTTCCAGAGCCGAGATATCGAAGGTCAAAATTTGGACCAGAAAAAAAAACATAAGGGGTAACACTGTCATTTTTTTTTTGGCCGAAATTTTGACCCCCTCCGATCTTCTTGAAACTCTGGATTCTGACAGAGGGCCACGAGACTTCGACCAGCGCGCAAAAATGGAGGCTCTAGACCCTTCCAGAGCCGAGATATCGAAGGTCAAAATTTGCACCAGAAAAAAAAAACATAAGGGGTAACACTGTCATTTTTTTTTTTGGCCGAAATTTTGACCCCCTCCGATCTTCTTGAAACTCTGGATTCTGACAGAGGGCCACGAGACTTCGACCAGCGCGCAAAAATGGAGGCTCTAGACCCTTCCAGAGCCGAGATATCGAAGGTCAAAATTTGGACCAGAAAAAAAAACATAAGGGGTAACACTGTCATTTTTTTTTTTTGGCCGAAATTTTGACCCCCTCCGATCTTCTTGAAACTCTGGATTCTGACAGAGGGCCACGAGACTTCGACCAGCGCACAAAAATGGAGGCTCTAGACCCTTCCAGAGCCGAAATATTGAAGGTCAAAATTTGGACCAGAAAAAAAAACATAAGGGGTAACACTGTCATTTTTTTTTTTTTGGCCGAAATTTTGACCCCCTCCGATCTTCTTGAAACTCTGGATTCTGACAGAGGGCCACGAGACTTCGACCAGCGCGCAAAAATGGAGGCTCTAGACCCTTCCAGATCCGAGATATCGAAGGTCAAAATTTGGACCAGAAAAAAAAACATAAGGGGTAACACTGTAATTTTTTTTTTTGGCCGAAATTTTGACCCCCTCCGATCTTCTTGAAACTCTGGATTCTGACAGAGGGCCACGAGACTTCGACCAGCGCGCAAAAATGGAGGCTCTAGACCCTTCCAGAGCCGAGATATCGAAGGTCAAAATTTGGACCAGAAAAAAAAACATAAGGGGTAACACTGTCATTTTTTTTTTGGCCGAAATTTTGACCCCCTCCGATCTTCTTGAAACTCTGGATTCTGACAGAGGGCCACGAGACTTCGACCAGCGCGCAAAAATGGAGGCTCTAGACCCTTCCAGAGCCGAGATATCGAAGGTCAAAATTTGGACCAGAAAAAAAAACATAAGGGGTAACACTGTCATTTTTTTTTTGGCCGAAATTTTGACCTCCTCCGATCTTCTTGAAACTCTGGATTCTGACAGAGGGCCACGAGACTTCGACCAGCGCGCAAAAATGGAGGCTCTAGACCCTTCCAGAGCCGAAATATTGAAGGTCAAAATTTGGACCAGAAAAAAAAAACATAAGGGGTAACACTGTCATTTTTTTTTTTGGCCGAAATTTTGACCCCCTCCGATCTTCTTGAAACTCTGGATTCTGACAGAGGGCCACGAGACTTAGACCAGCGCGCAAAAATGGAGGCTCTAGACCCTTCCAGAGCCGAGATATCGAAGGTCAAAATTTGGACCAGAAAAAAAAAACATAAGGGGTAACACTGTCATTTTTTTTTTGGCCGAAATTTTGACCCCCTCCGATCTTCTTGAAACTCTGGATTCTGACAGAGGGCCACGAGACTTCGACCAGCGCGCAAAAATGGAGGCTCTAGACCCTTCCAGAGCCGAGATATCGAAGGTCAAAATTTGGACCAGAAAAAAAAAACATAAGGGGTAACACTGTCATTTTTTTTTTTGGCCGAAATTTTGACCCCCTCCGATCTTCTTGAAACTCTGGATTCTGACAGAGGGCCACGAGACTTCGACCAGCGCGCAAAAATGGAGGCTCTAGACCCTTCCAGAGCCGAGATATCGAAGGTCAAAATTTGGACCAGAAAAAAAAACATAAGGGGTAACACTGTCATTTTTTTTTTTTTTGGCCGAAATTTTGACCCCCTCCGATCTTCTTGAAACTCTGGATTCTGACAGAGGGCCACGAGACTTCGACCAGCGCGCAAAAATGGAGGCTCTAGACCCTTCCAGAGCCGAAATATTGAAGGTCAAAATTTGGACCAGAAAAAAAAACATAAGGGGTAATACTGTCATTTTTTTTTTGGCCGAAATTTTGACCCCCTCCGATCTTCTTGAAACTCTGGAGTCTGACAGAGGGCCACGAGACTTCGACCAGCGCGCAAAAATGGAGGCTCTAGACCCTTCCAGAGCAGAGATATCGAAGGTCAAAATTTGGACCAGAAAAAAAAACATAAGGGGTAACACTGTCATTTTTTTTTTTGGCCGAAATTTTGACCCTCTCCGATCTTCTTGAAACTCTGGATTCTGACAGAGGGCCACGAGACTTCGACCAGCGCGCAAAAATGGAGGCTCTAGACCCTTCCAGAGCCGAGATATCGAAGGTCAAAATTTGGACCAGAAAAAAAAACATAAGGGGTAACACTGTCATTTTTTTTTTTTGGCCGAAATTTTGACCCACTCCGATCTTCTTGAAACTCTGGATTCTGACAGAGGGCCACGAGACTTCGACCAGCGCGCAAAAATGGAGGCTCTAGACCCTTCCAGAGCCGAGATATTGAAGGTCAAAATTTGGACCAGAAAAAAAAACATAAGGGGTAACACTGTCATTTTTTTTTTTTGGCCGAAATTTTGACCCCCTCCGATCTTCTTGAAACTCTGGATTCTGACAGAGGGCCACGAGACTTCGACCAGCGCGCAAAAATGGAGGCTCTAGACCCTTCCAGAGCCGAGATATCGAAGGTCAAAATTTGGACCAGAAAAAAAAACATAAGGGGTAACACTGTCATTTTTTTTTTTTGGCCGAAATTTTGACCCCCTCCGATCTTCTTGAAACTCTGGATTCTGACAGAGGGCCACGAGACTTCGACCAGCGCGCAAAAATGGAGGCTCTAGACCCTTCCAGAGCCGAGATATCGAAGGTCAAAATTTGGACCAGAAAAAAAAAACATAAGGGGTAACACTGTCATTTTTTTTTTTTGGCCGAAATTTTGACCCCCTCCGATCTTCTTGAAACTCTGGATTCTGACAGAGGGCCACGAGACTTCGACCAGCACGCAAAAATGGAGGCTCTAGACCCTTCCAGAGCCGAAATATTGAAGGTCAAAATTTGGACGAGAAAAAAAAACATAAGGGGTAACACTGTCATTTTTTTTTTGGCCGAAATTTTGACCCCCTCCGATCTTCTTGAAACTCTGGATTCTGACAGAGGGCCACGAGACTTAGACCAGCGCGCAAAAATGGAGGCTCTAGACCCTTCCAGAGCCGAGATATCGAAGGTCAAAATTTGGACCAGAAAAAAAAACATAAGGGGTAACACTGTCATTTTTTTTTGGCTGAAATTTTGACCCCCTCCGATCTTCTTGAAACTCTGGATTCTGACAGAGGGCCACGAGACTTCGACCAGCGCGCAAAAATGGAGGCTCTAGACCCTTCCAGAGCCGAGATATCGAAGGTCAAAATTTGGACCAAAAAAAAAAACATAAGGGGTAACACTGTCATTTTTTTTTGGCCGAAATTTTGACCCCCTCCGATCTTCTTGAAACTCTGGATTCTGACAGAGGGCCACGAGACTTCGACCAGCCCGCAAAAATGGAGGCTCTAGACCCTTCCAGAGCCGAGATATCGAAGGTCAAAATTTGGACCAGAAAAAAAAAACATAAGGGGTAACACTGTCATTTTTTTTTTTTGGCCGAAATTTTGACCCCCTCCGATCTTCTTGAAACTCTGGACTCTGACAGAGGGCCACGAGACTTCGACCAGCGCGCAAAAATGGAGGCTCTAGACCCTTCCAGAGCCGAGATATCGAAGGTCAAAATTTGGACCAAAAAAAAAAAACATAAGGGGTAACACTGTCATTTTTTTTTTTGGCCGAAATTTTGACCCCCTCCGATCTTCTTGAAACTCTGGATTCTGACAGAGGGCCACGAGACTTCGACCAGCGCGCAAAAATGGAGGCTCTAGACCCTTCCAGAGCCGAAATATTGAAGGTCAAAATTTGGACCAGAAAAAAAAAACATAAGGGGTAACACTGTCATTTTTTTTTTTTGGCCGAAATTTTGACCCCCTCCGATCTTCTTGAAACTCTGGATTCTGACAGAGGGCCACGAGACTTCGACCAGCGCGCAAAAATGGAGGCTCTAGACCCTTCCAGAGCCGAGATATCGAAGGTCAAAATTTGGACCAGAAAAAAAAACATAAGGGGTAACACTGTCATTTTTTTTTTTGGCCGAAATTTTGACCCCCTCCGATCTTCTTGAAACTCTGGATTCTGACAGAGGGCCACGAGACTTCGACCAGCGCGCAAAAATGGAGGCTCTAGACCCTTCCAGAGCCGAGATATCGAAGGTCAAAATTTGGACCAGAAAAAAAAACATAAGGGGTAACACTGTCATTTTTTTTTTTTTGGCCGAAATTTTGACCCCCTCCGATCTTCTTGAAACTCTGGATTCTGACAGAGGGCCACGAGACTTCGACCAGCGCGCAAAAATGGAGGCTCTAGACCCTTCCAGAGCCGAAATATTGAAGGTCAAAATTTGGACCAGAAAAAAAAACATAAGGGGTAATACTGTCATTTTTTTTTTTTGGCCGAAATTTTGACCCCCTCCGATCTTCTTGAAACTCTGGATTCTGACAGAGGGCCACGAGACTTCGACCAGCGCGCAAAAATGGAGGCTCTAGACCCTTCCAGAGCCGAGATATCGAAGGTCAAAATTTGGACCAGAAAAAAAAACATAAGGGGTAACACTGTCATTTTTTTTTTGGCCGAAATTTTGACCCCCTCCGATCTTCTTGAAACTCTGGATTCTGACAGAGGGCCACAAGACTTCGACCAGCGCGCAAAAATGGAGGCTCTAGACCCTTCCAGAGCCGAGATATCGAAGGTCAAAATTTGGACCAGAAAAAAAAACATAAGGGGTAACACTGTCATTTTTTTTTTTTGGCCGAAATTTTGACCCCCTCCGATCTTCTTGAAACTCTGGATTCTGACAGAGGGCCACGAGACTTCTACCAGCGCGCAAAAATGGAGGCTCTAGACCCTTCCAGAGCCGAGATATCGAAGGTCAAAATTTGGACCAGAAAAAAAAACATAAGGGTTAACACTGTCATTTTTTTTTTGGCCGAAATTTTGACCCCCTCCGATCTTCTTGAAACTCTGGATTCTGACAGAGGGCCACGAGACTTCGACCAGCGCGCAAAAATGGAGGCTCTAGACCTTTCCAGAGCCGAAATATTGAAGGTCAAAATTTGGACCAGAAAAAAAAACATAAGGGGTAACACTGTCATTTTTTTTTTTGGCCGAAATTTTGACCCCCTCCGATCTTCTTGAAACTCTGGATTCTGACAGAGGGCCACGAGACTTCGACCAGCGCGCAAAAATGGAGGCTCTAGACCCTTCCAGAGCCGAGATATCGAAGGTCAAAATTTGGACCAGAAAAAAAAACATAAGGGGTAACACTGTCATTTTTTTTTTTTGGCCGAAATTTTGACCCCCTCCGATCTTCTTGAAACTCTGGATTCTGACAGAGGGCCACGAGACTTCGACCAGCGCGCAAAAATGGAGGCTCTAGACCCTTCCAGAGCCGAGATATCGAAGGTCAAAATTTATTTCACCAGAAAAAAAAAAACATAAGGGGTAACACTGTCATTTTTTTTTGGCCGAAATTTTGACCCCCTCCGATCTTCTTGAAACTCTGGATTCTGACAGAGGGCCACGAGACTTCGACCAGCGCGCAAAAATGGAGGCTCTAGACCCTTCCAGAGCCGAGATATCGAAGGTCAAACTTTGAACCAGAAAAAAAAACATAAGGGGTAACACTGTCATTTTTTTTTTTGGCCGAAATTTTGACCCCCTCCGATCTTCTTGAAACTCTGGATTCTGACAGAGGGCCACGAGACTTCGACCAGCGCGCAAAAATGGAGGCTCTAGACCCTTCCAGAGCCGAAATATTGAAGGTCAAAATTTGGACCAGAAAAAAAAACATAAGGGGTAACACTGTCATTTTTTTTTTTTGGCCGAAATTTTGACCCCCTCCGATCTTCTTGAAACTCTGGATTCTGACAGAGGGCCACGAGACTTCGACCAGCGCGCAAAAATGGAGGCTCTAGACCCTTCCAGAGCCGAGATATCGAAGGTCAAAATTTGGACCAGAAAAAAAAAACATAAGGGGTAACACTGTCATTTTTTTTTTTGGCCGAAATTTTGACCCCCTCCGATCTTCTTGAAACTCTGGATTCTGACAGAGGGCCACGAGACTTCGACCAGCGCGCAAAAATGGAGGCTCTAGACCCTTCCAGAGCCGAGATATCGAAGGTCAAAATTTGGACCAGAAAAAAAAAACATAAGGGGTAACACTGTCATTTTTTTTTTTTGGCCGAAATTTTGACCCCCTCCGATCTTCTTGAAACTCTGGATTCTGACAGAGGGCCACGAGACTTAGACCAGCGCGCAAAAATGGAGGCTCTAGACCAGGGGTGGGCAAACTTTTTGGCTCAAGGGCCACACTGGGTTTTAAAATTTGACAGAGGGCCGGCCATTTACGTGGATCACGTAATTTACATAGTATATTAATTTATATGCTATAGACCCCTTCAATGTTTGTACACATCGGAATCCTCTGTTGGGTGCGCGCGCAGCATGGGGTCAGAAAAATGGCACGGCAAATAGACCGGCATGATATTGTGTCAAGTTATGCACTGTCTTTACCACCACAGGAACGGGAACGTTACCATAACAAACTTGTTTTAGTCAATGGCGATTGTCTCCCTGATCCCGAGCTCATAACAGAATGGGTAGACAAGAAAGTAAGTGGCCAGATATTCACTGGCCCGCCATATAACTTACAGCTATCTGGTGGACAAGCCGAGTGTTTACACACGTGAAAAACTCAAAGCCTACGATTCCAACAGCTGGCTAGTGGAGCATGACATTAACAAACTATTAACCTGCATGGTTTAACGTTATAGTCTATGGTACAGAAAATTCATGCAGTCTTTTGTTTCGAGTTTAATCTCAATTTAATAGAAAGGGACGATGAAGGATGATTTTAATTTACCTGATATGAAGTGAGCGCAACAAACACGAGCCTCTTTGATCATCGCATTGTCCCAGTCTGCCCATGCATTCTAAAACGCTTAACGTGAAAAACGCTTAACGTTGCTTACTGTACAAAGACAGTGATATTAAAAGACCAAATTCGTTACACATCATATTAATAAACCATACTATGTATAAAAAATAAGATGAGTCCGGAAAATCAACGCAACGCGATTAATAACACGTTAAGCATTTTCTTCCCATAGAAAACCGTTATATGAGAAAACGCTTAACGTGGCTTACTGTACTAAGACAGTGATTTTAAAAGACCAAATTCGCTACACATCATATTAATAAACCATACTATGTATAAAAAAATAAGATGAGTCCAGATATCAACGCAACGCGATTAATAACACGTTAAACTATGGTTACAGCACGATGGAATGAACTTTTCTGACCCCGACATGCGCACTGCGCACCGCAAATTTTTCTGTGACGTCAACCGTGAAGGGGTCTATAGATATCCCCATTTAGCATTGTTATATTTTGGTGTTATTTTTTATTTAATTTTATATTTATTTTAATTTTATATATATATTTATGTTCTTTTTAAATATTGTTTATCCTTAGTATTATTTAATGAGCCTAACAGTAAATTAGCAACAAAACACCAGCAAGTGTACACTTAGTAGAGTAAAAATTAGAGAAATGGACTGCATTTACATAGCGCTTTCATGGACCCAATGGCCACCAAAGTGCTGTACAATTTGCCTCACATTCACCCATATTCATACACCGACGGCGACAGCAGCCATGCAAGGCGCCATCCAGCTCGTCGGGAGCAGCTCGGGTTAGGTGTCTTGCTCATGGACACCTCGACATTTGGTCAGGTGGAACCGAGGATTGAACCACCAACCTTTCGGTTTGTAGACAACCCACATGAACCACTGAGCCACTGCCGCCCCAATGAAGGAAGGTTACATTAATTCAACTTTATTAAAACTCCATATGGTAATCAAATTGCACTTAACAGACAAATGTCATACATTTGTGAAAAAATAAAATAAAAATAAAAAAATGTACCAATTTATTTTAAGTATGATAAAATGTAAAAATCAAAAGCAGATAAGAACATTTATTGAACAAACGGCAGAGACGGGAGCGTAGCGAGGCGGGCGATAAAGGTAACCGAAAGCAGTCCAAGAGACAAATACAGAGGAGAAAAGAAACTAAATATCAAAAGAAAAACTACAAATCAAATGAAAACTAATCAGGTGTACAAGTGGTTACTAACATTTTTTTTTCTCTTTGAGTTTCCAAAAAAGGAAAAAACATTAATGTGCAACAAGGAGCCTTGTTGTGTTTAAGTCGCTGTCTGAAGGAGTGCTGAAATGTCAATGATTCAATCGTGCAAACGTTCTGTTTCCTGGGATATTAGTTATAAATTGCATATGACAAATTACAAAAAATGGTCTGACTCTGCGGCGTGAGTGTAACGGAGGCCAGCTAGTAGTTGCTGTGCAAGTAAACCTCACTCCCCGATCTCAATAGGCGCTCTAGCGACAGATGTTTGAGGCTGCAGTCTTTGCCTCCTTGTTAGCGCGCCTGACTCTCATGCCGGAGACCCGGGTTCGAGGCCCGCTCAGAGCGGGTCGAGTTAGACCCGGGTGTGTGAGGGGTTACATGAGCTTTGCAATGCAACAGTTATTTATTCACTGTATGGTTTCCATGGTGACGCGTCATTGCTTGTCACGTGACACACCGCAGCACAGCCACAACAGCTCTGAATGAATGAGCTGCTTTATTCAAGTATTGCAGGAAAAAGGCAAAATGAATGTGTGACAGGGATGTTGGTTCGGTGAATGGAAGGAGACACAGGGTCGGCGAATACTGTGGCTCATGCACTTTATTGAGTTACTTTCTCTCCCCACAGCGCTTGCTCGCGCTCACACAATTAATTCAGAATATTTCAAAAACAAATCACATATAAAACAGTACTCTTCCCGCAGGATTCAGCCTCTCAGGTCACAAATGCAGTTACACTCTTTTTACTGAAACAGCTTGCAGCCCAGCGTTTTCTCTCTCTCGACAGCGCGTGCACGAGCTCCCAGTCTCTCTCTCTCCCCACTCTGTCAGCACGGCCCGCTTACCGCTCAGCTCCCCCCTCGCTCTGCCGCTACAGACCGCGCTGCACAACGCTCCCCATGCAAATGCAATCTCTATGACAATATTTTAAGTACTCGACGGGCCGGATTAAACAGCCTAACGGGCCGCATGTGGCCCGCGGGCCGTAGTTTGCCCACCCCTGCTCTAGACCCTTCCAGAGCCGAGATATCGAAGGTCAAAATTTGGACCAGAAAAACAAACATAAGGGGTAACACTGTCATTTTTTTTTTGGCCGAAATTTTGACCCCCTCCGATCTTCTTGAAACTTTGGATTCTGATAGAGGGCCACGAGACTTCGACCAGCGCGCAAAAATGGAGGCTCTAGACCCTTCCAGAGCCGAGATATCGAAGGTCAAAATTTGGACCAGAAAAAAAACATAAGGGGTAACACTGTCATTTTTTTTTTGGCCGAAATTTTGACCCCCTCCGATCTTCTTGAAACTCTGGATTCTGACAGAGGGCCACGAGACTTAGACCAGCGCGCAAAAATGGAGGCTCTAGACCCTTCCAGAGCCGAAATATCGAAGGTCAAAATTTGGACCAGAAAAAAAAACATAAGGGGTAACACTGTCATTTTTTTTTTTTTGGCCGAAATTTTGACCCCCTCCGATCTTCTTGAAACTCTGGATTCTGACAGAGGGCCACGAGACTTCGACCAGCGCGCAAAAATGGAGGCTCTAGACCCTTCCAGAGCCGAGATATCGAAGGTCAAAATTTGGACCAGAAAAAAAACATAAGGGGTAACACTGTCATTTTTTTTTTTGGCCGAAATTTTGACCCCCTCCGATCTTCTTGAAACTCTGGATTCTGACAGAGGGCCACGAGACTTCGACCAGCGCGCAAAAATGGAGGCTCTAGACCCTTCCAGAGCCGAGATATCGAAGGTCAAAATTTGGACCAGAAAAAAAAACATAAGGGGTAACACTGTCATTTTTTTTTTTTGGCCGAAATTTTGACCCCCTCTGATCTTCTTGAAACTCTGGATTCTGACAGAGGGCCACGAGACTTTGACCAGCGCGCAAAAATGGAGGCTCTAGACCCTTCCAGAGCCGAGATATCGAAGGTCAAAATTTGGACCAGAAAAAAAAACATAAGGGGTAACACTGTCATTTTTTTTTTTGGCCGAAATTTTGACCCCCTCCGATCTTCTTGAAACTCTGGATTCTGACAGAGGGCCACGAGACTTCGACCAGCGCGCAAAAATGGAGGCTCTAGACCCTTCCAGAGCCGAAATATTGAAGGTCAAAATTTGGACCAGAAAAAAAAACATAAGGGGTAACACTGTCATTTTTTTTTTGGCCGAAATTTTGACCCCCTCCGATCTTCTTGAAACTCTGGATTCTGACAGAGGGCCACGAGACTTCGACCAGCGCGCAAAAATGGAGGCTCTAGACCCTTCCAGAGCCGAGATATCGAAGGTCAAAATTTGAACCAGAAAAAAAAACATAAGGGGTAACACTGTCATTTTTTTTTTTGGCCGAAATTTTGACCCCCTCCGATCTTCTTGAAACTCTGGATTCTGACAGAGGGCCACGGGACTTCGACCAGCGCGCAAAAATGGAGGCTCTAGACCCTTCCAGAGCCGAAATATTGAAGGTCAAAATTTGGACCAGAAAAAAAACATAAGGGGTAACACTGTCATTTTTTTTTTTTGGCCGAAATTTTGACCCCCTCCGATCTTCTTGAAACTCTGGATTCTGACAGAGGGCCACGAGACTTCGACCAGCGCGCAAAAATGGAGGCTCTAGACCCTTCCAGAGCCGAGATATCGAAGGTCAAAATTTGGACCAGAAAAAAAAAACATAAGGGGTAACACTGTCATTTTTTTTTTTTGGCCGAAATTTTGACCCCCTCCGATCTTCTTGAAACTCTGGATTCTGACAGAGGGCCACGAGACTTCGACCAGCGCGCAAAAATGGAGGCTCTAGACCCTTCCAGAGCCGAGATATCGAAGGTCAAAATTTGGACCAGAAAAAAAAAACATAAGGGGTAACACTGTCATTTTTTTTTTTTGGCCGAAATTTTGACCCCCTCCGATCTTCTTGAAACTCTGGATTCTGACAGAGGGCCACGAGACTTAGACCAGCGCGCAAAAATGGAGGCTCTAGACCAGGGGTGGGCAAACTTTTTGGCTCAAGGGCCACACTGGGTTTTAAAATTTGACAGAGGGCCGGCCATTTACGTGGATCACGTAATTTACATAGTATATTAATTTATATGCTATAGATATCCCCATTTAGCATTGTTATATTTTGGTGTTATTTTTTATTTAATTTTATATTTATTTTAATTTTATATATATTTTTATGTTCTTTTTAAATATTGTTTATCCTTAGTATTATTTAATGAGCCTAACAGTAAATTAGCAACAAAACACCAGCAAGTGTACACTTAGTAGAGTAAAAATTAGAGAAATGGACTGCATTTACATAGCGCTTTCATGGACCCAATGGCCACCAAAGTGCTGTACAATTTGCCTCACATTCACCCATATTCATACACCAACGGCGACAGCAGCCATGCAAGGCGCCATCCAGCTCGTCGGGAGCAGCTCGGGTTAGGTGTCTTGCTCATGGACACCTCGACATTTGGTCAGGTGGAACCGAGGATTGAACCACCAACCTTTCGGTTTGTAGACAACCCACATGAACCACTGAGCCACTGCCGCCCCAATGAAGTAAGGTTACATTAATTCAACTTTATTAAAACTCCATATGGTAATCAAATTGCACTTAACAGACAAATGTCATACATTTGTGAAAAAATAAAATAAAAATAAAAAAAATGTACCAATTTATTTTAAGTATGATAAAATGTAAAAATCAAAAGCAGATAAGAACATTTATTGAACAAACGGCAGAGACGGGAGCGTAGCGAGGCGGGCGATAAAGGTAACCGAAAGCAGTCCAAGAGACAAATACAGAGGAGAAAAGAAACTAAATATCAAAAGAAAAACTACAAATCAAATGAAAACTAATCAGGTGTACAAGTGGTTACTAACATTTTTTTTTCTCTTTGAGTTTCCAAAAAAGGAAAAAACATTAATGTGCAACAAGGAGCCTTGTTGTGTTTAAGTCGCTGTCTGAAGGAGTGCTGAAATGTCAATGATTCAATCGTGCAAACGTTCTGTTTCCTGGGATATTAGTTATAAATTGCATATGACAAATTACAAAAAACGATCTGACTCTGCGGCGTGAGTGTAACGGAGGCCAGCTAGTAGTTGCTGTGCAAGTAAACCTCACTCCCCGATCTCAATAGGCGCTCTAGCGACAGATGCTTGAGGCTGCAGTCTTTGCCTCCTTGTTAGCGCACCTGACTCTCATGCCGGAGACCCGGGTTCGAGGCCCGCTCGGAGCGGGTCGAGTTAGACCCGGGTGTGTGAGGGGTTACATGAGCTTTGCAATGCAACCGTTATTTATTCACTGTATGGTTTCCATGGTGACGTGTCATTGCTTGTCACGTGACACACCGCAGCACAGCCACAACAGCTCTGAATGAATGAGCTGCTTTATTCAAGTATTGCAGGAAAAAGGCAAAATGAATGTGTGACAGGGATGTTGGTTCGGTGAATGGAAGGAGACACAGGGTCGGCGAATACTGTGGCTCATGCACTTTATTGAGTTACTTTCTCTCCCCACAGCGCTTGCTCGCACTCACACAATTAATTCAGAATATTTCAAAAACAAATCACATATAAAACAGTACTCTTCCCGCTGGATTCAGCTTCTCAGGTCACAAATGCAGTTACACTCTTTTTACTGAAACAGCTTGCAGCCCAGCGTTTTCTCTCTCTCGACAGCGCGTGCACGAGCTCCCAGTCTCTCTCTCTCCCCACTCTGTCAGCACGGCCCGCTTACCGCTCAGCTCCCCCCTCGCTCTGCCGCTACAGACCGCGCTGCACAACGCTCCCCATGCAAATGCAATCTCTATGACAATATTTTAAATACTCGACGGGCCGGATTAAACAGCCTAACGGGCCGCATGTGGCCCGCGGGCCGTAGTTTGCCCACCCCTGCTCTAGAGCCTTCCAGAGCCGAGATATCGAAGGTCAAAATTTGGACCAGAAAAACAAACATAAGGGGTAACACTGTCATTTTTTTTTTTGGCCGAAATTTTGACCCCCTCCGATCTTCTTGAAACTTTGGATTCTGATAGAGGGCCACGAGACTTCGACCAGCGCGCAAAAATGGAGGCTCTAGACCCTTCCAGAGCCGAGATATCGAAGGTCAAAATTTGGACCAGAAAAAAAACATAAGGGGTAACACTGTCATTTTTTTTTTGGCCGAAATTTTGACCCCCTCCGATCTTCTTGAAACTCTGGATTCTGACAGAGGGCCACGAGACTTAGACCAGCGCGCAAAAATGGAGGCTCTAGACCCTTCCAGAGCCGAAATATCGAAGGTCAAAATTTGGACCAGAAAAAAAAACATAAGGGGTAACACTGTCATTTTTTTTTTTTTGGCCGAAATTTTGACCCCCTCCGATCTTCTTGAAACTCTGGATTCTGACAGAGGGCCACGAGACTTCGACCAGCGCGCAAAAATGGAGGCTCTAGACCCTTCCAGAGCCGAGATATCGAAGGTCAAAATTTGGACCAGAAAAAAAACATAAGGGGTAACACTGTCATTTTTTTTTTTGGCCGAAATTTTGACCCCCTCCGATCTTCTTGAAACTCTGGATTCTGACAGAGGGCCACGAGACTTCGACCAGCGCGCAAAAATGGAGGCTCTAGACCCTTCCAGAGCCGAGATATCGAAGGTCAAAATTTGGACCAGAAAAAAAAACATAAGGGGTAACACTGTCATTTTTTTTTTTTTGGCTGAAATTTTGACCCCCTCCGATCTTCTTGAAACTCTGGATTCTGACAGAGGGCCACGAGACTTAGACCAGCGCGCAAAAATGGAGGCTCTAGACCCTTCCAGAGCCAAGATATCGAAGGTCAAAATTTGGACCAGAAAAAAAAACATAAGGGGTAACACTGTCATTTTTTTTTTTTTGGCCGAAATTTTGACCCCCTCCGATCTTCTTGAAACTCTGGATTCTGACAGAGGGCTACTAGACTTCGACAGCTCGTCGGGAGCAGCTCGGGTTAGGTGTCTTGCTCATGGACACCTCAACATTTGGTCAGGTGGAACCGAGGATTGAACCACCAACCTTTCGGTTTGTAGACAACCCACATGAACCACTGAGCCACTGCCGCCCCAATGAAGGAAGGTTACATTAATTCAACTTTATTAAAACTCCATATGGTAATCAAATTGCACTTAACAGACAAATGTCATACATTTGTGAAAAAATAAAATAAAAATAAAAAAAATGTACCAATTTATTTTAAGTATGATAAAATGTAAAAATCAAAAGCAGATAAGAACATTTATTGAACAAACGGCAGAGACGGGAGCGTAGCGAGGCGGCGATAAAGGTAACCGAAAGCAGTCCAAGAGACAAATACAGAGGAGAAAAGAAACTAAATATCAAAAGAAAAACTACAAATCAAATGAAAACTAATCAGGTGTACAAGTGGTTACTAACATTTTTTTTTTCTCTTTGAGTTTCCAAAAAAGGAAAAAACATTAATGTGCAACAAGGAGCCTTGTTGTGTTTAAGTCGCTGTCTGAAGGAGTGCTGAAATGTCAATGATTCAATCGTGCAAACGTTCTGTTTCCTGGGATATTAGTTATAAATTGCATATGACAAATTACAAAAAACGGTCTGACTCTGCGGCGTGAGTGTAACGGAGGCCAGCTAGTAGTTGCTGTGCAAGTAAACCTCACTCCCCGATCTCAATAGGCGCTCTAGCGACAGATGCTTGAGGCTGCAGTCTTTGCCTCCTTGTTAGCGCGCCTGACTCTCATGCCGGAGACCCGGGTTCGAGGCCCGCCCGGAGCGGGTCGAGTTAGACCCGGGTGTGTGAGGGGTTACATGAGCTTTGCAATGCAACAGTTATTTATTCACTGTATGGTTTCCATGGTGACGCGTCATTGCTTGTCACGTGACACACCGCAGCACAGCCACAACAGCTCTGAATGAATGAGCTGCTTTATTCAAGTATTGCAGGAAAAAGGCAAAATGAATGTGTGACAGGGATGTTGGTTCGGTGAATGGAAGGAGACACAGGGTCGGCGAATACTGTGGCTCATGCACTTTATTGAGTTACTTTCTCTCCCCACAGCGCTTGCTCGCGCTCACACAATTAATTCAGAATATTTCAAAAACAAATCACATATAAAACAGTACTCTTCCCGCTGGATTCAGCTTCTCAGGTCACAAATCCAGTTACACTCTTTTTACTGAAACAGCTTGCAGCCCAGCGTTTTCTCTCTCTCGACAGCGCGTGCACGAGCTCCCAGTCTCTCTCTCTCCCCACTCTGTCAGCACGGCCCGCTTACCGCTCAGCTCCCCCCTCGCTCTGCCGCTACAGACCGCGCTGCACAACGCTCCCCATGCAAATGCAATCTCTATGACAATATTTTAAATACTCGACGGGCCGGATTAAACAGCCTAACGGGCCGCATGTGGCCCGCGGGCCGTAGTTTGCCCACCCCTGCTCTAGACCCTTCCAGAGCCGAGATATCGAAGGTCAAAATTTGGACCAGAAAAACAAACATAAGGGGTAACACTGTCATTTTTTTTTTGGCCGAAATTTTGACCCCCTCCGATCTTCTTGAAACTTTGGATTCTGATAGAGGGCCACGAGACTTCGACCAGCGCGCAAAAATGGAGGCTCTAGACCCTTCCAGAGCCGAGATATCGAAGGTCAAAATTTGGACCAGAAAAAAAAACATAAGGGGTAACACTGTCATTTTTTTTTTTGGCCGAAATTTTGACCCCCTCCGATCTTCTTGAAACTCTGGATTCTGACAGAGGGCCATGAGACTTCGACCAGCGCGCAAAAATGGAGGCTCTAGACCCTTCCAGAGCCGAGATATTGAAGGTCAAAATTTGGACCAGAAAAAAAAAATGACAGTGTTACCCCTTATGTTTTTTTTTTTCTGGTCCAAATTTTGACCTTCGATATCTCGGCTCTGGAAGGGTCTAGAGCCTCCATTTTTACGGGCTGGTCGAAGTCTCGTGGCCCTCTGTCAGAATCCAGAGTTTCAAGAAGATCGGAGGGGGTCAAAATTTCGGCCAAAAACGACAGTGTTACCCCTTTTGTTTTTTTTTCGGGTCAAAACTTTGACATCCGATATCTCGGCTCTGGAAGGGTCTAGAGCCTCCATTTTTGCGCGCTGGTCGAAGTCTCGTGGCCCTCTGTCAGAATCCAGAGTTTCAAGAAGATCGGAGGGGGTCAAAATTTCGGCCAAAAACGACAGTGTTACCCCTTATGTTTTTTTTCGGGTCAAAACTTTGACGTCCGATATCTCGGCTCTGGAAGGGTCTAGAGCCTCCATTTTTGCGCGCTGGTCGAAGTCTTGTGGCCCTCTGTCAGAATCCAGAGTTTCAAGAAGATCGGAGGGGGTCAAAATTTCGGCCAAAAACGACAGTGTTACCCCTTATGTTTTTTTTTCGGGTCAAAACTTTGACATCCGATATCTCGGCTCTGGAAGGGTCTAGAGCCTCCATTTTTGCGCGCTGGTCGAAGTCTCATGGCCCTCTGTCAGAATCCAGAGTTTCAAGAAGATCGGAGGGGGTCAAAATTTCGGCCAAAAACGACAGTGTTACCCCTTATGTTTTTTTTTTCGGGTCAAAACTTTGAGGTCCGATATCTCGGCTCTGGAAGGGTCTAGAGCCTCCATTTTTGCGCGCTGGTCGAAGTCTCGTGGCCCTCTGTCAGAATCCAGAGTTTCAAGAAGATCGGAGGGGGTCAAAATTTCGGCCAAAAAAAAAAAACATAAGGGGTAACACTGTCGTTTTTTTTTTTTGGCCGAAATTTTGACCCCCTCCGATCTTCTTGAATCTCTGGATTCTGACAGAGGGCCACGAGACTTCGACCAGCGCGCAAAAATGGAGGCTCTAGACCCTTCCAGAGCCGAGATATCGGATGTCAAAGTTTTGACCCGAAAAAAAAAACATAAGGGGTAACACTGTCGTTTTTGGCCGAAATTTTGACCCCCTCCGATCTTCTTGAAACTCTGGATTCTGACAGAGGGCCACGAGACTTCGACCAGCGCGCAAAAATGGAGGCTCTAGACCCTTCCAGAGCCGAGATATCGGAAGTCAAAGTTTTGACCCGAAAAAAAAAAACATAAGGGGTAACACTGTCGTTTTTGGCCGAAATTTTGACCCCCTCCGATCTTCTTGAATCTCTGGATTCTGACAGAGGGCCATGATACTTCGACCAGCCCGCAAAAATCGAGGCTCTAGACCCTTCCAGTGCCGAGATATCGGACGTCAAAGTTTTGACCCGAAAAAAAAACATAAGGGGTAACACTGTCGTTTTTGGCCGAAATTTTGACCCCCTCCGATCTTCTTGAAACTCTGGATTCTGACAGAGGGCCACGAGACTTCGACCAGCGCGCAAAAATGGAGGCTCTAGACCCTTCCAGAGCCGAGATATCGAAGGTCAAAATTTGGACCAGAAAAAAAAACATAAGGGGTAACACTGTCATTTTTTTTTTTGGCCGAAATTTTGACCCCCTCCGATCTTCTTGAAACTCTGGATTCTGACAGAGGGCCATGAGACTTCGACCAGCGCGCAAAAATGGAGGCTCTAGACCCTTCCAGAGCCGAGATATTGAAGGTCAAAATTTGGACCAGAAAAAAAAAATGACAGTGTTACCCCTTATGTTTTTTTTTTTCTGGTCCAAATTTTGACCTTCGATATCTCGGCTCTGGAAGGGTCTAGAGCCTCCATTTTTACGGGCTGGTCGAAGTCTCGTGGCCCTCTGTCAGAATCCAGTGTTTCAAGAAGATCGGAGGGGGTCAAAATTTCGGCCAAAAACGACAGTGTTACCCCTTTTGTTTTTTTTTCGGGTCAAAACTTTGACATCCGATATCTCGGCTCTGGAAGGGTCTAGAGCCTCCATTTTTGCGCGCTGGTCGAAGTCTCGTGGCCCTCTGTCAGAATCCAGAGTTTCAAGAAGATCGGAGGGGGTCAAAATTTCGGCCAAAAACGACAGTGTTACCCCTTATGTTTTTTTTCGGGTCAAAACTTTGACGTCCGATATCTCGGCTCTGGAAGGGTCTAGAGCCTCCATTTTTGCGCGCTGGTCGAAGTCTTGTGGCCCTCTGTCAGAATCCAGAGTTTCAAGAAGATCGGAGGGGGTCAAAATTTCGGCCAAAAACGACAGTGTTACCCCTTATGTTTTTTTTTCGGGTCAAAACTTTGACATCCGATATCTCGGCTCTGGAAGGGTCTAGAGCCTCCATTTTTGCGCGCTGGTCGAAGTCTCATGGCCCTCTGTCAGAATCCAGAGTTTCAAGAAGATCGGAGGGGGTCAAAATTTCGGCCAAAAACGACAGTGTTACCCCTTATGTTTTTTTTTTCGGGTCAAAACTTTGAGGTCCGATATCTCGGCTCTGGAAGGGTCTAGAGCCTCCATTTTTGCGCGCTGGTCGAAGTCTCGTGGCCCTCTGTCAGAATCCAGAGTTTCAAGAAGATCGGAGGGGGTCAAAATTTCGGCCAAAAAAAAAAAACATAAGGGGTAACACTGTCGTTTTTTTTTTTTGGCCGAAATTTTGACCCCCTCCGATCTTCTTGAATCTCTGGATTCTGACAGAGGGCCACGAGACTTCGACCAGCGCGCAAAAATGGAGGCTCTAGACCCTTCCAGAGCCGAGATATCGGATGTCAAAGTTTTGACCCGAAAAAAAAAACATAAGGGGTAACACTGTCGTTTTTGGCCGAAATTTTGACCCCCTCCGATCTTCTTGAAACTCTGGATTCTGACAGAGGGCCACGAGACTTCGACCAGCGCGCAAAAATGGAGGCTCTAGACCCTTCCAGAGCCGAGATATCGGAAGTCAAAGTTTTGACCCGAAAAAAAAAAACATAAGGGGTAACACTGTCGTTTTTGGCCGAAATTTTGACCCCCTCCGATCTTCTTGAATCTCTGGATTCTGACAGAGGGCCATGATACTTCGACCAGCCCGCAAAAATCGAGGCTCTAGACCCTTCCAGTGCCGAGATATCGGACGTCAAAGTTTTGACCCGAAAAAAAAACATAAGGGGTAACACTGTCGTTTTTGGCCGAAATTTTGACCCCCTCCGATCTTCTTGAAACTCTGGATTCTGACAGAGGGCCACGAGACTTCGACCAGCGCGCAAAAATGGAGGCTCTAGACCCTTCCAGAGCCGAGATATCGGATGTCAAAGTTTTGACCCGAAAAAAAAAACATAAGGGGTAACACTGTCGTTTTTGGCCGAAATTTTGACCCCCTCCGATCTTCTTGAAACTCTGGATTCTGACAGAGGGCCACGAGACTTCGACCAGCCCGCAAAAATGGAGGCTCTAGACCCTTCCAGAGCCGAGATATCGAAGGTCAAAATTTGGACCAGAAAAAAAAACATAAGGGGTAACACTGTCATTTTTTTTTTCTGGTCCAAATTTTGACCTTCAATATCTCGGCTCTGGAAGGGTCTAGAGCCTCCATTTTTGCGCGCTGGTCGAAGTCTCGTGGCCCTCTGTCAGAATCCAGAGTTTCAAGAAGATCGGAGGGGGTCAAAATTTCGGCCAAAAACGACAGTGTTACCCCTTATGTTTTTTTTTCGGGTCAAAACTTTGACATCAGATATTTCGGCTCTGGAAGGGTCTAGAGCCTCCATTTTTGCGCGCTGGTCGAAGTCTCGTGGCCCTCTGTCAGAATCCAGAGTTTCAAGAAGATCGGAGGGGGTCAAAATTTTGGCCAAAAAAAAAACGACAGTGTTACCCCTTATGTTTTTTTTTTGGCCGAAATTTTGACCCCCTCCGATCTTCTTGAAACTCTGGATTCTGACAGAGGGCCATGAGACTTCGACCAGCGCGCAAAAATGGAGGCTCTAGACCCTTCCAGAGCCGAGATATTGAAGGTCAAAATTTGGACCAGAAAAAAAAAATGACAGTGTTACCCCTTATGTTTTTTTTTCTGGTCCAAATTTTGACCTTCGATATCTCGGCTCTGGAAGGGTCTAGAGCCTCCATTTTTACGGGCTGGTCGAAGTCTTGTGGGTCTCTGTCAGAATCCAGAGTTTTAAGAAGATCGGATGGGGTCAAAATTTCGGCCAAAAACGACAGTGTTACCCCTTATGTTTTTTTTCGGGTCAAAACTTTGACGTCCGATATCTCGGCTCTGGAAGGGTCTAGAACCTCCATTTTTGCGGGCTAGTCGAAGTCTCGTGGCCCTCTGTCAGAATCCAGAGTTTCAAGAAGATCGGAGGGGGTCAAAATTTCGGCCAAAAACGACAGTGTTACCCCTTATGTTTTTTTTTCGGGTCAAAACTTTGACATCCGATATCTCGGCTCTGGAAGGGTCTAGAGCCTCCATTTTTGCGCGCTGGTCGAAGTCTCATGGCCCTCTGTCAGAATCCAGAGTTTCAAGAAGATCGGAGGGTGTCAAAATTTCGGCCAAAAACGACAGTGTTACCCCTTATGTTTTTTTTTTTCGGGTCAAAACTTTGACGTCCGATATCTCGGCTCTGGAAGGGTCTAGAGCCTCCATTTTCGCGCGCTGGTCGAAGTCTCGTGGCCCTCTGTCAGAATCCAGAGTTTCAAAAAGATCGGAGGGGGTCAAAATTTCGGCCAAAAAAAAAAACATAATGGGTAACACTGTCGTTTTTGGCCGAAATTTTGACCCCCTCCAATCTTCTTGAAACTCTGGATTCTGACAGAGGGCCACGAGACTTCGACCAGCGCGCAAAAATGGAGGCTCTAGACCCTTCCAGAGCCGAGATATCGGAAGTCAAAGTTTTGACCCGAAAAAAAAACATAAGGGGTAACACTGTCGTTTTTGGCCGAAATTTTGACAACCTCCGATCTTCTTGAAACTCTGGATTCTGACAGAGGGCCATGAGACTTCGACCAGCCCGCAAAAATCGAGGCTCTAGACCCTTCCAGTGCCGAGATATCGGACGTCAAAGTTTTGACCCGAAAAAAAAACATAAGGGGTAACACTGTCGTTTTTGGCCGAAATTTTGACCCCCTCCGATCTTCTTGAAACTCTGGATTCTGACAGAGGGCCACGAGACTTCGACCAGCGCGCAAAAATGGAGGCTCTAGACCCTTCCAGAGCCGAGATATCGGACGTAAAAGTTTTGACCCGAAAAAAAAAACATAAGGGGTAACACTGTCGTTTTTGGCCAAAATTTTGACCCCCTCCGATCTTCTTGAAACTCTGGATTCTGACAGAGGGCCACGAGACTTCGACCAGCCCGCAATAATGGAGGCTCTAGACCCTTCCAGAGCCGAGATATCGAAGGTCAAAATTTGGACCAGAAAAAAAACATAAGGGGTAACACTGTCATTTTTTTTTCGGGTCCAAATTTTGACCTTCAATATCTCGGCTCTGGAAGGGTCTAGAGCCTCCATTTTTGCGCGCTGGTCGAAGTCTCGCGGCCCTCTGTCAGAATCCCGAGTTTCAAGAAGATCGGAGGGGGTCAAAATTTCGGCCAAAAACGACAGTGTTACCCCTTTTTTTTTTTTTCGGGTCAAAACTTTGACGTCCGATATCTCGGCTCTGGAAGGGTCTAGAGCCTCCATTTTTGCGCGCTGGTCGAAGTCTCGTGGCCCTCTGTCAGAATCCAGAGTTTCAAGAAGATCGGAGGGGGTCAAAATTTCGGCCAAAAACGACAGTGTTACCCCTTATGTTTTTTTTTCGGGTCAAAACTTTGACGTCCGATATCTCGGCTCTGGAAGGGTCTAGAGCCTCCATTTTTGCGCGCTGGTCGAAGTCTCGTGGCCCTCTGTCAGAATCCAGAGTTTCAAGAAGATCGGAGGGGGTCAAAATTTTGGCCAAAAACAACAGTGTTACCCCTTATGTTTTTTTTTTTCGGGTCAAAACTTTGACGTCCGATATCTCGGCTCTGGAAGGGTCTAGAGCCTCCATTTTTGCGCGCTGGTCGAAGTCTCGTGGCCCTCTGTCAGAATCCAGAGTTTCAAGAAGATCGGAGGGGGTCAAAATTTCGGCCAAAAACGACAGTGTTACCCCTTATGTTTTTTTTTTCGGGTCAAAACTTTGACGTCCGATATCTCGGCTCTGGAAGGGTCTAGAGCCTCCATTTTTGCGCGCTAGTCGAAGTCTCGTGGCCCTCTGTCAGAATCCAGAGTTTCAAGAAGATCGGAGGGGGTCAAAATTTCGGCCAAAAACGACAGTGTTACCCCTTATGTTTTTTTTTCGGGTCAAAACTTTGACGTCCGATATCTCGGCTCTGGAAGGGTCTAGAGCTTCCATTTTTGCGGGCTGGTCGAAGTCTCGTGGCCCTCTGTCAGAATCCAGAGTTTCAAGAAGATCGGAGGGGATCAAAATTTCTGCCAAAAACGACAGTGTTACCCCTTATGTTTTTTTTTCGGGTCAAAACTTGGACATCCGATATCTCGGCTCTGGAAGGGTCTAGAGCCTCCATTTTTGCGCGCTGGTCGAAGTCTCGTGGCCCTCTGTCAGAATCCAGAGTTTCAAGAAGATCGGAGGGGGTCAAAATTTCGGCCAAAAACGACAGTGTTACCCCTTATGTTTTTTTTTTTCGGGTCAAAACTTTGACATCCGATATCTCGGCTCTGGAAGGGTCTAGAGCCTCCATTTTTGCGCGCTGGTCGAAGTCTCGTGGCCCTCTGTCAGAATCCAGAGTTTCAAGAAGATCGGAGGGGGTCAAAATTTTGGCCAAAAAAAAAAAACGACAGTGTTACCCCTTATGTTTTTTTTTTTTGGCCGAAATTTTGACCCCCTCCGATCTTCTTGAAACTCTGGATTCTGAAAGAGGGCCACGAGACTTCAACCAGCGCGCAAAAATGGAGGCTCTAGACCCTTCCAGAGCCGAGATATCAGACGTCAAAGTTTTGACCCGAAAAAAAAAACATAAGGGGTAACACTGTCGTTTTTGGCCGAAATTTTGACCCCCTCCGATCTTCTTGAAACTCTGGATTCTGACAGAGGGCCACGAGACTTCGACCAGCACGCAAAAATGGAGGCTCTAGACCCTTCCAGAGCCGAGATATCGGATGTCAAAGTTTTGACCCGAAAAAATTACATAAGGGGTAACACTGTCGTTTTTGGCCGAAATTTTGACCCCCTCCGATCTTCTTGAAACTCTGGATTCTGACAGAGGGCCACGAGACTTCGACCAGCGCGCAAAAATGGAGGCTCTAGACCCTTCCAGAGCCGAGATATCGAAGGTCAAAATTTGGACCAGAAAAAAAAACATAAGGGGTAACACTGTCATTTTTTTTTCTGGTCCAAATTTTGACCTTCAATATCTCGGCTCTGGAAGGGTCTAGAGCCTCCATTTTTGCGCGCTGGTCGAAGTCTCGTGGCCCTCTGTCAGAATCCAGAGTTTCAAGAAGATCGGAGGGGGTCAAAATTTCGGCCAAAAACGACAGTGTTACCCCTTATGTTTTTTTTTCGGGTCAAAACTTTGACGTCCGATATCTCGGCTCTGGAAGGGTCTAGAGCCTCCATTTTTGCGCGCTGGTCGAAGTCTCGTGGCCCTCTGTCAGAATCCAGAGTTTCAAGAAGATCGGAGGGGGTCAAAATTTCGGCCAAAAACGACAGTGTTACCCCTTATGTTTTTTTTTCGGGTCAAAACTTTGACGTCCGATATCTCGGCTCTGGAAGGGTCTAGAGCCTCCATTTTTGCGCGCTAGTCGAAGTCTCGTGGCCCTCTGTCAGAATCCAGAGTTTCAAGAAGATCGGAGGGGGTCAAAATTTCGGCCAAAAACGACAGTGTTACCCCTTATGTTTTTTTTTCGGGTCAAAACTTTGACATCCGATATCTCGGCTCTGGAAGGGTCTAGAGCCTCCATTTTTGCGCGCTCGTCGAAGTCTCGTGGCCCTCTGTCAGAATCCAGAGTTTCAAGAAGATCGGAGGGGGTCAAAATTTTGGCCAAAAAAAAAAAAAAACGACAGTGTTACCCCTTATGTTTTTTTTTTTGGCCGAAATTTTGACCCCCTCCGATCTTCTTGAAACTCTGGATTCTGACAGAGGGCCACGAGACTTCGACCAGCGCGCAAAAATGGAAGCTCTAGACCCTTCCAGAGCCGAGATATCGGACGTCAAAGTTTTGACCCACAAAAAAAACATAAGGGGTAACACTGTTGTTTTTGGCTGAAATTTTGACCCCCTCCGATCTTCTTGAAACTCTGGATTCTGACAGAGGGCCACGAGACTTCGACCAGCGCGCAAAAATGGAGGCTCTAGACCCTTCCAGAGCCGAGATATCAGACGTCAAAGTTTTGACCCGAAAAAAAAACCATAAGGGGTAACACTGTCGTTTTTGGCCGAAATTTTGACCCCCTCCGATCTTCTTGAAACTCTGGATTCTGACAGAGGGCCACGAGACTTCGACCAGCGCGCAAAAATGGAGGCTCTAGACCCTTCCAGAGCCGAGATATCGGACGTCAAAGTTTTGACCCGAAAAAAAAAACATAAGGGGTAACACTGTCGTTTTTGGCAGAAATTTTGACCCCCTCCGATCTTCTTGAAACTCTGGATTCTGACAGAGGGCCATGAGACTTCGACCAGCGCGCAAAAATGGAGGCTCTAGACCCTTCCAGAGCCGAGATATCGGATGTCAAAGTTTTGCCCAGAAAAAAAAACATAAGGGGTAACACTGTCGTTTTTGGCCGAAATTTTGACCCCCTCCGATTTTCTTGAAA
This sequence comes from Cyprinella venusta, assembly GCA_038021265.1. NCBI lineage: Eukaryota > Metazoa > Chordata > Actinopteri > Cypriniformes > Leuciscidae > Cyprinella > Cyprinella venusta. The sequence goes on along the minus strand of CM075867.1, from coordinate 33,404,494 downwards.
CTCTGGATTCTGACAGAGGGCCACGAGACTTCGACTAGCCCGCAAAAATGGAGGTTCTAGACCCTACCAGAGCCGAGATATCGGACGTCAAAGTTTTGACCCGAAAAAAAAACATAAGGGGTAACACTGTCGTTTTTGGCCGAAATTTTGACCCCCTCCGATCTTCTTGAAACTCTGGATTCTGACAGAGGGCCACGAGACTTCGACCAGCGCGCAAAAATGGAGGCTCTAGACCCTTCCAGAGCCGAGATATTGAAGGTCAAAATTTGGACCAGAAAAAAAAAAATGACAGTGTTACCCCTTATGTTTTTTTTTCTGGTCCAAATTTTGACCTTCGATATCTCGGCTCTGGAAGGGTCTAGAGCCTCCATTTTTACGGGCTGGTCGAAGTCTCGTGGCCCTCTGTCAGAATCCAGAGTTTCAAGAAGATCGGAGGGGGTCAAAATTTCGGCCAAAAACGACAGTGTTACCCCCTATGTTTTTTTTTGGGTCAAAACTTTGACATCCGATATCTCGGCTCTGGAAGGGTCTAGAGCCTCCATTTTTGCACGCTGGTCGAAGTCTCGTGGCCCTCTGTCAGAATCCAGAGTTTCAAGAAGATCGGAGGGGGTCAAAATTTCGGCCAAAAACGACAGTGTTACCCCTTATGTTTTTTTTTTCGGGTCAAAACTTTGACGTCCGATATCTCGGCTCTGGAAGGGTCTAGAACCTCCATTTTTGCGGGCTAGTCGAAGTCTCGTGGCCCTCTGTCAGAATCCAGAGTTTCAAGAAGATCGGAGGGGGTCAAAATTTCGGCCAAAAACGACAGTGTTACCCCTTATGTTTTTTTTTTCTGGTCAAAACTTTGACTTCCGATATCTCGGCTCTGGAAGGGTCTAGAGCCTCCATTTTTGCGCGCTGGTCGAAGTCTCATGGCCCTCTGTCAGAATCCAGAGTTTCAAGAAGATCGGAGGGGGTCAAAATTTCGGCCAAAAACGACAGTGTTACCCCTTATGTTTTTTTTTTCGGGTCAAAACTTTGACGTCCGATATCTCGGCTCTGGAAGGGTCTAGAGCCTCCATTTTTGCGCGCTGGTCGAAGTCTCATGGCCCTCTGTCAGAATCCAGAGTTTCAAGAAGATCGGAGGGGGTCAAAATTTCGGCCAAAAAAAAAAACATAAGGGGTAACACTGTCGTTTTTTTTTTTTGGCCGAAATTTTGACCCCCTCCGATCTTCTTGAAACTCTGGATTCTGACAGAGGGCCACGAGACTTCGACCAGCGCGCAAAAATGGAGGCTCTAGACCCTTCCAGAGCCGAGATATCGGATGTCAAAGTTTTGACCCGAAAAAAAAACCATAAGGGGTAACACTGTCGTTTTTGGCCGAAATTTTGACCCCCTCCGATCTTCTTGAAACTCTGGATTCTGACAGAGGGCCACGAGACTTCGACTAGCCCGCAAAAATGGAGGCTCTAGACCCTTCCAGAGCCGAGATATCGGACGTCAAAGTTTTGACCCGAAAAAAAAACATAAGGGGTAACACTGTCGTTTTTGGCCGAAATTTTGACCCCCTCCGATCTTCTTGAAACTCTGGATTCTGACAGAGGGCCACGAGACTTCGACCAGCGCGCAAAAATGGAGGCTCTAGACCCTTCCAGAGCCGAGATATCAAAGGTCAAAATTTGGACCAGAAAAAAAAACATAAGGGGTAACACTGTCATTTTTTTTTCTGGTCCAAATTTTGACCTTCAATATCTCGGCTCTGGAAGGGTCTAGAGCCTCCATTTTTGCGCGCTGGTCGAAGTCTCGTGGCCCTCTGTCAGAATCCAGAGTTTCAAGAAGATCGGAGGGGGTCAAATTTTCGGCCAAAAACGACAGTGTTACCCCTTATGTTTTTTTTTCGGGTCAAAACTTTGACGTCCGATATCTCGGCTCTGGAAGGGTCTAGAGCCTCCATTTTTGCGCGCTAGTCGAAGTCTCGTGGCCCTCTGTCAGAATCCAGAGTTTCAAGAAGATCGGAGGGGGTCAAAATTTCGGCCAAAAACGACAGTGTTACCCCTTATGTTTTTTTCTGGTCCAAATTTTGACCTTCAATATCTCGGCTCTGGAAGGGTCTAGAGCCTCCATTTTTGCGCGCTGGTCGAAGTCTCGTGGCCCTCTGTCAGAATCCAGAGTTTCAAGAAGATCGGAGGGGGTCAAATTTTCGGCCAAAAACGACAGTGTTACCCCTTATGTTTTTTTTTCGGGTCAAAACTTTGACGTCCGATATCTCGGCTCTGGAAGGGTCTAGAGCCTCCATTTTTGCGCGCTGGTCGAAGTCTTGTGGCCCTCTGTCAGAATCCAGAGTTTCAAGAAGATCGGAGGGGGTCAAAATTTCGGCCAAAAACGACAGTGTTACCCCTTATGTTTTTTTTTCGGGTCAAAACTTTGACGTCCGATATCTCGGCTCTGGAAGGGTCTAGAGCCTCCATTTTTGCGCGCTAGTCGAAGTCTCGTGGCCCTCTGTCAGAATCCAGAGTTTCAAAAAGATCGGAGGGGGTCAAAATTTCGGCCAAAAACGACAGTGTTACCCCTTATGTTTTTTTTTCGGGTCAAAACTTTGACGTCCGATATCTCGGCTCTGGAAGGGTCTAGAGCCTCCATTTTTGCGGGCTGGTCGAAGTCTCGTGGCCCTCTGTCAGAATCCAGAGTTTCAAGAAGATCGGAGGGGGTCAAAATTTCGGCCAAAAACGACAGTGTTACCCCTTATGTTTTTTTTTTCGGGTCAAAACTTTGACATCCGATATCTCGGCTCTGGAAGGGTCTAGAGCCTCCATTTTTGCGCGCTAGTCGAAGTCTCGTGGCCCTCTGTCAGAATCCAGAGTTTCAAGAAGATCGGAGGGGGTCAAAATTTCGGCCAAAAACGACAGTGTTACCCCTTATGTTTTTTTTTCGGGTCAAAACTTTGACATCCGATATCTCGGCTCTGGAAGGGTCTAGAGCCTCCATTTTTGCGCGCTCGTCGAAGTCTCGTGGCCCTCTGTCAGAATCCAGAGTTTCAAGAAGATCGGAGGGGGTCAAAATTTTGGCCAAAAAAAAAAAAACGACAGTGTTACCCCTTATGTTTTTTTTTTTGGCCGAAATTTTGACCCCCTCCGATCTTCTTGAAACTCGGGATTCTGACAGAGGGCCACGAGACTTCGACCAGCGCGCAAAAATGGAAGCTCTAGACCCTTCCAGAGCCGAGATATCGGACGTCAAAGTTTTGACCCACAAAAAAAACATAAGGGGTAATACTGTTGTTTTTGGCTGAAATTTTGACCCCCTCCGATCTTCTTGAAACTCTGGATTCTGACAGAGGGCCACGAGACTTCGACCAGCGCGCAAAAATGGAGGCTCTAGACCCTTCCAGAGCCGAGATATCAGACGTCAAAGTTTTGACCCGAAAAAAAAAACATAAGGGGTAACACTGTCGTTTTTGGCCGAAATTTTGACCCCCTCCGATCTTCTTGAAACTCTGGATTCTGACAGAGGGCCACGAGACTTCGACCAGCGCGCAAAAATGGAGGCTCTAGACCCTTCCAGAGCCGATATATCAGACGTCAAAGTTTTGACCCGAAAAAAAAACATAAGGGGTAACACTGTAGTTTTTGGCCGAAATTTTGACCCCCTCCGATCTTCTTGAAACTCTGGATTCTGACAGAGGGCCATGAGACTTCGACCAGCGCGCAAAAATGGAGGCTCTAGACCCTTCCAGAGCCGAGATATCGGATGTCAAAGTTTTGCCCAGAAAAAAAACATAAGGGGTAACACTGTCGTTTTTGGCCGAAATTTTGACCCCCTCCGATCTTCTTGAAACTCTGGATTCTGACAGAGGGCCACGAGACTTCGACTAGCCCGCAAAAATGGAGGTTCTAGACCCTACCAGAGCCGAGATATCGGACGTCAAAGTTTTGACCCGAAAAAAAAACATAAGGGGTAACACTGTCGTTTTTGGCCGAAATTTTGACCCCCTCCGATCTTCTTGAAACTCTGGATTCTGACAGAGGGCCACGAGACTTCGACCAGCGCGCAAAAATGGAGGCTCTAGACCCTTCCAGAGCCGAGATATTGAAGGTCAAAATTTGGACCAGAAAAAAAAATGACAGTGTTACCCCTTATGTTTTTTTTTCTGGTCCAAATTTTGACCTTCGATATCTCGGCTCTGGAAGGGTCTAGAGCCTCCATTTTTACGGGCTGGTCGAAGTCTCGTGGCCCTCTGTCAGAATCCAGAGTTTCAAGAAGATCGGAGGGGGTCAAAATTTCGGCCAAAAACGACAGTGTTACCCCTTATGTTTTTTTTTCGGGTCAAAACTTTGACATCCGATATCTCGGCTCTGGAAGGGTCTAGAGCCTCCATTTTTGCACGCTGGTCGAAGTCTCGTGGCCCTCTGTCAGAATCCAGAGTTTCAAGAAGATCGGAGGGGGTCAAAATTTCGGCCAAAAACGACAGTGTTACCCCTTATGTTTTTTTTTCGGGTCAAAACTTTGACATCCGATATCTCGGCTCTGGAAGGGTCTAGAGCCTCCATTTTTGCGCGCTGGTCGAAGTCTCGTGGCCCTCTGTCAGAATCCAGAGTTTCAAGAAGATCGGAGGGGGTCAAAATTTCGACCAAAAACGACAGTGTTACCCCTTATGTTTTTTTTCGGGTCAAAACTTTGACGTCCGATATCTCGGCTCTGGAAGGGTCTAGAGCCTCCATTTTTGCGCGCTGGTCAAAGTCTTGTGGCCCTCTGTCAGAATCCAGAGTTTCAAGAAGATCGGAGGGGGTCAAAATTTCGGCCAAAAACGACAGTGTTACCCCTTATGTTTTTTTTTCGGGTCAAAACTTTGACGTCCGATATCTCGGCTCTGGAAGGGTCTAGAGCTTCCATTTTTGCGGGCTGGTCGAAGTCTCGTGGCCCTCTGTCAGAATCCAGAGTTTCAAGAAGATCAGAGGGGATCAAAATTTCGGCCAAAAACGACAGTGTTACCCCTTATGTTTTTTTTTTCGGGTCAAAACTTTGACATCCGATATCTCGGCTCTGGAAGGGTCTAGAGCCTCCATTTTTGCGCGCTGGTCGAAGTCTCGTGGCCCTCTGTCAGAATCCAGAGTTTCAAGAAGATCGGAGGGGGTCAAAATTTCGGCCAAAAACGACAGTGTTACCCCTTATGTTTTTTTTTTCGGGTCAAAACTTTGACATCCGATATCTCGGCTCTGGAAGGGTCTAGAGCCTCCATTTTTGCGCGCTGGTCGAAGTCTCGTGGCCCTCTGTCAGAATCCAGAGTTTCAAGAAGATCGGAGGGGGTCAAAATTTTGGCCAAAAAAAAAAAAACGACAGTGTTACCCCTTATGTTTTTTTTTTTTGGCCGAAATTTTGACCCCCTCCGATCTTCTTGAAACTCTGGATTCTGAAAGAGGGACACGAGACTTCGACCAGCGCGCAAAAATGGAGGCTCTAGACCCTTCCAGAGCCGAGATATCAGACGTCAAAGTTTTGACCCGAAAAAAAAAACATAAGGGGTAACACTGTCGTGTTTGGCCGAAATTTTGACCCCCTCCGATCTTCTTGAAACTCTGGATTCTGACAGAGGGCCACGAGACTTCGACCAGCGCGCAAAAATGGAGGCTCTAGACCCTTCCAGAGCCAAGATATCGGACGTCAAAGTTTTGACCCGAAAAAAAAACATAAGGGGTAACACTGTCGTTTTTGGCCGAAATTTTGACCCCCTCCGATCTTCTTGAAACTCTGGATTCTGACAGAGGGCCACGAGACTTCGACCAGCGCGCAAAAATGGAGGCTCTAGACCCTTCCAGAGCCAAGATATCGGATGTCAAAGTTTTGACCCGAAAAAATTACATAAGGGGTAACACTGTCGTTTTTGGCCGAAATTTTGACCCCTTCCGATCTTCTTGAAACTCTGGATTCTGACAGAGGGCCACGAGACTTCGACCAGCGCGCAAAAATGGAGGCTCTAGACCCTTCCAGAGCCGAGATATCGAAGGTCAAAATTTGGACCAGAAAAAAAAAACATAAGGGGTAACACTGTCATTTTTTTTTCTGGTCCAAATTTTGACCTTCAATATCTCGGCTCTGGAAGGGTCTAGAGCCTCCATTTTTGCGCGCTGGTCGAAGTCTCGTGGCCCTCTGTCAGAATCCAGAGTTTCAAGAAGATCGGAGGGGGTCAAAATTTCGGCCAAAAACGACAGTGTTACCCCTTATGTTTTTTTTTTCGGGTCAAAACTTTGACGTCCGATATCTCGGCTCTGGAAGGGTCTAGAGCCTCCATTTTTGCGCGCTGGTCGAAGTCTCGTGGCCCTCTGTCAGAATCCAGAGTTTCAAGAAGATCGGAGGGGGTCAAAATTTCGGCCAAAAACGACAGTGTTACCCCTTATGTTTTTTTTTCGGGTCAAAACTTTGACGTCCGATATCTCGGCTCTGGAAGGGTCTAGAGCCTCCATTTTTGCGCGCTAGTCGAAGTCTCGTGGCCCTCTGTCAGAATCCAGAGTTTCAAGAAGATCGGAGGGGGTCAAAATTTCGGCCAAAAACGACAGTGTTACCCCTTATGTTTTTTTTTCGGGTCAAAACTTTGACGTCCGATATCTCGGCTCTGGAAGGGTCTAGAGCCTCCATTTTTGCGGGCTGGTCGAAGTCTCGTGGCCCTCTGTCAGAATCCAGAGTTTCAAGAAGATCGGAGGGGGTCAAAATTTCGGCCAAAAACGACAGTGTTACCCCTTATGTTTTTTTTTCGGGTCAAAACTTTGACATCCGATATCTCGGCTCTGGAAGGGTCTAGAGCCTCCATTTTTGCGCGCTCGTCGAAGTCTCGTGGCCCTCTGTCAGAATCCAGAGTTTCAAGAAGATCGGAGGGGGTCAAAATTTTGGCCAAAAAAAAAAACGACAGTGTTACCCCTTATTTCTTTTTTTTTGGCCGAAATTTTGACCCCCTCCGATCTTCTTGAAACTCTGGATTCTGACAGAGGGCCACGAGACTTCGACCAGCGCGCAAAAATGGAAGCTCTAGACCCTTCCAGAGCCGAGATATCGGACGTCAAAGTTTTGACCCACAAGAAAAACATAAGGGGTAACACTGTTGTTTTTGGCTGAAATTTTGACCCCCTCCGATCTTCTTGAAACTCTGGATTCTGACAGAGGGCCACGAGACTTCGACCAGCGCGCAAAAATGGAGGCTCTAGACCCTTCCAGAGCCGAGATATCAGACGTCAAAGTTTTGACCCGAAAAAAAAACATAAAGGGTAACACTGTCGTTTTTGGCCGAAATTTTGACCCCCTCCGATCTTCTTGAAACTCTGGATTCTGACAGAGGGCCACGAGACTTCGACCAGCGCGCAAAAATGGAGGCTCTAGACCCTTCCAGAGCCGAGATATCGGACGTCAAAGTTTTGACCCGAAAAAAAAACATAAGGGGTAACACTGTCGTTTTTGGCCGAAATTTTGACCCCCTCCGATCTTCTTGAAACTCTGGATTCTGACAGAGGGCCATGAGACTTCGACCAGCGCGCAAAAATGGAGGCTCTAGACCCTTCCAGAGCCGAGATATCGGATGTCAAAGTTTTGCCCAGAAAAAAAAACATAAGGGGTAACACTGTCGTTTTTGGCTGAAATTTTGACCCCCTCCGATCTTCTTGAAACTCTGGATTCTGACAGAGGGCCACGAGACTTCGACTAGCCCGCAAAAATGGAGGTTCTAGACCCTACCAGAGCCGAGATATCGGACGTCAAAGTTTTGACCCGAAAAAAAAACATAAGGGGTAACACTGTCGTTTTTGGCCGAAATTTTGACCCCCTCCGATCTTCTTGAAACTCTGGATTCTGACAGAGGGCCACGAGACTTCGACCAGCGCGCAAAAATGGAGGCTCTAGACCCTTCCAGAGCCGAGATATTGAAGGTCAAAATTTGGACCAGAAAAAAAAAATGACAGTGTTACCCCTTATGTTTTTTTTTCTGGTCCAAATTTTGACCTTCGATATCTCGGCTCTGGAAGGGTCTAGAGCCTCCATTTTTACGGGCTGGTCGAAGTCTCGTGGCCCTCTGTCAGAATCCAGAGTTTCAAGAAGATCGGAGGGGGTCAAAATTTCGGCCAAAAACGACAGTGTTACCCCTTATGTTTTTTTTCGGGTCAAAACTTTGACATCCGATATCTCGGCTCTGGAAGGGTCTAGAGCCTCAATTTTTGCACGCTGGTCGAAGTCTCGTGGCCCTCTGTCAGAATCCAGAGTTTCAAGAAGATCGGAGGGGGTCAAAATTTCGGCCAAAAACGACAGTGTTACCCCTTATGTTTTTTTTTTCGGGTCAAAACTTTGACGTCCGATATCTCGGCTCTGGAAGGGTCTAGAACCTCCATTTTTGCGGGCTAGTCGAAGTCTCGTGGCCCTCTGTCAGAATCCAGAGTTTCAAGAAGATCGGAGGGGGTCAAAATTTCGGCCAAATACGACAGTGTTACCCCTTATGTTTTTTTTTCGGGTCAAAACTTTGACATCCGATATCTCGGCTCTGGAAGGGTCTAGAGCCTCCATTTTTGCGCGCTGGTCGAAGTCTCATGGCCCTCTGTCAGAATCCAGAGTTTCAAGAAGATCGGAGGGGGTCAAAATTTCGGCCAAAAACGACAGTGTTACCCCTTATGTTTTTTTTTTTCGGGTCAAAACTTTGACGTCCGATATCTCGGCTCTGGAAGGGTCTAGAGCCTCCATTTTTGCGCGCTGGTCGAAGTCTCGTGGCCCTCTGTCAGAATCCAGAGTTTCAAGAAGATCGGAGGGGGTCAAAATTTCGGCCAAAAAAAAAAACATAAGGGGTAACACTGTCGTTTTTTTTTTTTGGCCGAAATTTTGACCCCCTCCGATCTTCTTGAAACTCTGGATTCTGACAGAGGGCCACGAGACTTCGACCAGCGCGCAAAAATGGAGGCTCTAGACCCTTCCAGAGCCGAGATATCGGATGTCAAAGTTTTGACCCGAAAAAAAAAACATAAGGGGTAACACTGTCGTTTTTGGCCGAAATTTTGACCCCCTCCGATCTTCTTGAAACTCTGGATTCTGACAGAGGGCCACGAGACTTCGACCAGCGCGCAAAAATGGAGGCTCTAGACCCTTCCAGAGCCGAGATATCGGACGTCAAAGTTTTGACCCGAAAAAAAAACATAAGGGGTAACACTGTCGTTTTTGGCCGAAATTTTGACCCCCTCCGATCTTCTTGAAACTCTGGATTCTGACAGAGGGCCATGAGACTTCGACCAGCCCGCAAAAATCGAGGCTCTAGACCCTTCCAGAGCCAAGATATCGGACGTCAAAGTTTTGACCCGAAAAAAAAACATAAGGGGTAACACTGTCGTTTTTGGCCGAAATTTTGACCCCCTCCGATCTTCTTGAAACTCTGGATTCTGACAGAGGGCCACGAGACTTCGACCAGCGCGCAAAAATGGAGGCTCTAGACCCTTCCAGAGCCGAGATATCGGATGTCAAAGTTTTGACCCGAAAAAATTACATAAGGGGTAACACTGTCGTTTTTGGCCGAAATTTTGACCCCCTCCGATCTTCTTGAAACTCTGGATTCTGACAGAGGGCCACGAGACTTCGACTAGCCCGCAAAAATGGAGGCTCTAGACCCTTCCAGAGCCGAGATATCGGACGTCAAAGTTTTGACCCGAAAAAAAAACATAAGGGGTAACACTGTCGTTTTTGGCCGAAATTTTGACCCCCTCCGATCTTCTTGAAACTCTGGATTCTGACAGAGGGCCACGAGACTTCGACCAGCGCGCAAAAATGGAGGCTCTAGACCCTTCCAGAGCCGAGATATCAAAGGTCAAAATTTGGACCAGAAAAAAAAACATAAGGGGTAACACTGTCATTTTTTTTTCTGGTCCAAATTTTGACCTTCAATATCTCGGCTCTGGAAGGGTCTAGAGCCTCCATTTTTGCGCGCTGGTCGAAGTCTCGTGGCCCTCTGTCAGAATCCAGAGTTTCAAGCAGATCGGAGGGGGTCAAATTTTCGGCCAAAAACGACAGTGTTACCCCTTATGTTTTTTTTTCGGGTCAAAACTTTGACGTCCGATATCTCGGCTCTGGAAGGGTCTAGAGCCTCCATTTTTGCGCGCTGGTCGAAGTCTCGTGGCCCTCTGTCAGAATCCAGAGTTTCAAGAAGATCGGAGGGGGTCAAAATTTCGGCCAAAAACGACAGTGTTACCCCTTATGTTTTTTTTTCGGGTCAAAACTTTGACGTCCGATATCTCGGCTCTGGAAGGGTCTAGAGCCTCCATTTTTGCGCGCTAGTCGAAGTCTCGTGGCCCTCTGTCAGAATCCAGAGTTTCAAGAAGATCGGAGGGGGTCAAATTTTCGGCCAAAAACGACAGTGTTACCCCTTATGTTTTTTTTTTTCGGGTCAAAACTTTGACGTCCGATATCTCGGCTCTGGAAGGGTCTAGAGCCTCCATTTTTGCGGGCTGGTCGAAGTCTCGTGGCCCTCTGTCAGAATCCAGAGTTTCAAGAAGATCGGAGGGGGTCAAAATTTCGGCCAAAAACGACAGTGTTACCCCTTATGTTTTTTTTTTCGGGTCAAAACTTTGACATCCGATATCTCGGCTCTGGAAGGGTCTAGAGCCTCCATTTTTGCGCGCTGGTCGAAGTCTCGTGGCCCTCTGTCAGAATCCAGAGTTTCAAGAAGATCGGAGGGGGTCAAAATTTCGGCCAAAAACGACAGTGTTACCCCTTATGTTTTTTTTTCGGGTCAAAACTTTGACGTCCGATATCTCGGCTCTGGAAGGGTCTAGAGCCTCCATTTTTGCGCGCTAGTCGAAGTCTCGTGGCCCTCTGTCAGAATCCAGAGTTTCAAGAAGATCGGAGGGGGTCAAATTTTCGGCCAAAAACGACAGTGTTACCCCTTATGTTTTTTTTTTCGGGTCAAAACTTTGACGTCCGATATCTCGGCTCTGGAAGGGTCTAGAGCCTCCATTTTTGCGGGCTGGTCGAAGTCTCGTGGCCCTCTGTCAGAATCCAGAGTTTCAAGAAGATCGGAGGGGGTCAAAATTTCGGCCAAAAACGACAGTGTTACCCCTTATGTTTTTTTTTTCGGGTCAAAACTTTGACATCCGATATCTCGGCTCTGGAAGGGTCTAGAGCCTCCATTTTTGCGCGCTAGTCGAAGTCTCGTGGCCCTCTGTCAGAATCCAGAGTTTCAAGAAGATCGGAGGGGGTCAAAATTTCGGCCAAAAACGACAGTGTTACCCCTTATGTTTTTTTTTCGGGTCAAAACTTTGACATCCGATATCTCGGCTCTGGAAGGGTCTAGAGCCTCCATTTTTGCGCGCTCGTCGAAGTCTCGTGGCCCTCTGTCAGAATCCAGAGTTTCAAGAAGATCGGAGGGGGTCAAAATTTTGGCCAAAAAAAAAAAAAACGACAGTGTTACCCCTTATGTTTTTTTTTTGGCCGAAATTTTGACCCCCTCCGATCTTCTTGAAACTCTGGATTCTGACAGAGGGCCACGAGACTTCGACCAGCGCGCAAAAATGGAAGCTCTAGACCCTTCCAGAGCCGAGATATCGGACGTCAAAGTTTTGACCCACAAAAAAAAACATAAGGGGTAACACTGTTGTTTTTGGCTGAAATTTTGACCCCCTCTGATCTTCTTGAAACTCTGGATTCTGACAGAGGGCCACGAGACTTCGACCAGCGCGCAAAAATGGAGGCTCTAGACCCTTCCAGAGCCGAGATATCAGACGTCAAAGTTTTGACCCGAAAAAAAAAACATAAGGGGTAACACTGTCGTTTTTGGCCGAAATTTTGACCCCCTCCGATCTTCTTGAAACTCTGGATTCTGACAGAGGGCCACGAGACTTCGACCAGCGCGCAAAAATGGAGGCTCTAGACCCTTCCAGAGCCAAGATATCGGACGTCAAAGTTTTGACCCGAAAAAAAAAACATAAGGGGTAACACTGTCGTTTTTTGGCCGAAATTTTGACCCCCTCCGATCTTCTTGAAACTCTGGATTCTGACAGAGGGCCACGAGACTTCGACCAGCGCGCAAAAATGGAGGCTCTAGACCCTTCTAGAGCCGAGATATCGGATGTCAAAGTTTTGACCCGAAAAAATTACATAAGGGGTAACACTGTCGTTTTTGGCCGAAATTTTGACCCCCTCCGATCTTCTTGAAACTCTGGATTCTGACAGAGGGCCACGAGACTTCGACTAGCCCGCAAAAATGGAGGCTCTAGACCCTTCCAGAGCCGAGATATCGGACGTCAAAGTTTTGACCCGAAAAAAAAACATAAGGGGTAACACTGTCGTTTTTGGCCGAAATTTTGACCCCCTCCGATCTTCTTGAAACTCTGGATTCTGACAGAGGGCCACGAGACTTCGACCAGCGCGCAAAAATGGAGGCTCTAGACCCTTCCAGAGCCGAGATATCAAAGGTCAAAATTTGGACCAGAAAAAAAACATAAGGGGTAACACTGTCATTTTTTTTTCTGGTCCAAATTTTGACCTTCAATATCTCGGCTCTGGAAGGGTCTAGAGCCTCCATTTTTGCGCGCTGGTCGAAGTCTCGTGGCCCTCTGTCAGAATCCAGAGTTTCAAGAAGATCGGAGGGGGTCAAATTTTCGGCCAAAAACGACAGTGTTACCCCTTATGTTTTTTTTTCGGGTCAAAACTTTGACGTCCGATATCTCGGCTCTGGAAGGGTCTAGAGCCTCCATTTTTGCGCGCTGGTCGAAGTCTCGTGGCCCTCTGTCAGAATCCAGAGTTTCAAGAAGATCGGAGGGGGTCAAAATTTCGGCCAAAAACGACAGTGTTACCCCTTATGTTTTTTTTTCGGGTCAAAACTTTGACGTCCGATATCTCGGCTCTGGAAGGGTCTAGAGCCTCCATTTTTGCGCGCTAGTCGAAGTCTCGTGGCCCTCTGTCAGAATCCAGAGTTTCAAGAAGATCGGAGGGGGTCAAAATTTCGGCCAAAAACGACAGTGTTACCCCTTATGTTTTTTTTTTCGGGTCAAAACTTTGACGTCCGATATCTCGGCTCTGGAAGGGTCTAGAGCCTCCATTTTTGCGGGCTGGTCGAAGTCTCGTGGCCCTCTGTCAGAATCCAGAGTTTCAAGAAGATCGGAGGGGGTCAAAATTTCGGCCAAAAACGACAGTGTTACCCCTTATGTTTTTTTTTTCAGGTCAAAACTTTGACATCCGATATCTCGGCAATGGAAAGGTCTAGAGCCTCCATTTTTGCGCGCTAGTCGAAGTCTCGTGGCCCTCTGTCAGAATCCAGAGTTTCAAGAAGATCGGAGGGGGTCAAAATTTCGGCCAAAAACGACAGTGTTACCCCTTATGTTTTTTTTTCGGGTCAAAACTTTGACATCCGATATCTCGGCTCTGGAAGGGTCTAGAGCCTCAATTTTTGCGCGCTCGTCGAAGTCTCGTGGCCCTCTGTCAGAATCCAGAGTTTCAAGAAGATCGGAGGGGGTCAAAATTTTGGCCAAAAAAAAAAAAAAAACGACAGTGTTACCCCTTATGTTTTTTTTTTTGGCCGAAATTTTGACCCCCTCCGATCTTCTTGAAACTCTGGATTCTGACAGAGGGCCACGAGACTTCGACCAGCGCGCAAAAATGGAGGCTCTAGACCCTTCCAGAGCCGAGATATCGGATGTCAAAGTTTTGACCCGAAAAAATTACATAAGGGGTAACACTGTCGTTTTTGGCCGAAATTTTGACCCCCTCCGATCTTCTTGAAACTCTGGATTCTGACAGAGGGCCACGAGACTTCGACCAGCGCGCAAAAATGGAGGCTCTAGACCCTTCCAGAACCGAGATATCGAAGGTCAAAATTTGGACCAGAAAAAAAAAACATAAGGGGTAACACTGTCATTTTTTTTTCTGGTCCAAATTTTGACCTTCAATATCTCGGCTCTGGAAGGGTCTAGAGCCTCCATTTTTGCGCGCTGGTCGAAGTCTCGTGGCCCTCTGTCAGAATCCAGAGTTTCAAGAAGATCGGAGGGGGTCAAATTTTCGGCCAAAAACGACAGTGTTACCCCTTATGTTTTTTTTTCGGGTCAAAACTTTGACGTCCGATATCTCGGCTCTGGAAGGGTCTAGAGCCTCCATTTTTGCGCGCTGGTCGAAGTCTCGTGGCCCTCTGTCAGAATCCAGAGTTTCAAGAAGATCGGAGGGGGTCAAAATTTCGGCCAAAAACGACAGTGTTACCCCTTATGTTTTTTTTCGGGTCAAAACTTTGACGTCCGATATCTCGGCTCTGGAAGGGTCTAGAGCCTCCATTTTTGCGCGCTAGTCGAAGTCTCGTGGCCCTCTGTCAGAATCCAGAGTTTCAAGAAGATCGGAGGGGGTCAAAATTTCGGCCAAAAACGACAGTGTTACCCCTTATGTTTTTTTTTTTCGGGTCAAAACTTTGACGTCCGATATCTCGGCTCTGGAAGGGTCTAGAGCCTCCATTTTTGCGGGCTGGTCGAAGTCTCGTGGCCCTCTGTCAGAATCCAGAGTTTCAAGAAGATCGGAGGGGGTCAAAATTTCGGCCAAAAACGACAGTGTTACCCCTTATGTTTTTTTTTTCGGATCAAAACTTTGACATCCGATATCTCGGCTCTGGAAGGGTCTAGAGCCTCCATTTTTGCGCGCTAGTCGAAGTCTCGTGGCCCTCTGTCAGAATCCAGAGTTTCAAGAAGATCGGAGGGGGTCAAAATTTCGGCCAAAAACGACAGTGTTACCCCTTATGTTTTTTTTTTCGGGTCAAAACTTTGACATCCGATATCTCGGCTCTGGAAGGGTCTAGAGCCTCCATTTTTGCGCGCTCGTCGAAGTCTCGTGGCCCTCTGTCAGAATCCAGAGTTTCAAGAAGATCGGAGGGGGTCAAAATTTTGGCCAAAAAAAAAAAAAAAACGACAGTGTTACCCCTTATGTTTTTTTTTTTGGCCGAAATTTTGACCCCCTCCGATCTTCTTGAAACTCTGGATTCTGACAGAGGGCCAAGAGACTTCGACCAGCGCGCAAAAATGGAAGCTCTAGACCCTTCCAGAGCCGAGATATCGGACGTCAAAGTTTTGACCCACAAAAAAAACATAAGGGGTAACACTGTTGTTTTTGGCTGAAATTTTGACCCCCTCCGATCTTCTTGAAACTCTGGATTCTGACAGAGGGCCACGAGACTTCGACCAGCGTGCAAAAATGGAGGCTCTAGACCCTTCCAGAGCCGAGATATCAGACGTCAAAGTTTTGACCCGAAAAAAAAAAACATAAGGGGTAACACTGTCGTTTTTGGCCGAAATTTTGACCCCCTCCGATCTTCTTGAAACTCTGGATTCTGACAGAGGGCCACGAGACTTCGACCAGCGCGCAAAAATGGAGGCTCTAGACCCTTCCAGAGCCAAGATATCGGACGTCAAAGTTTTGACGCGAAAAAAAAACATAAGGGGTAACACTGTCGTTTTTGGCCGAAATTTTGACCCCCTCCGATCTTCTTGAAACTCTGGATTCTGACAGAGGGCCACGAGACTTCGACCAGCGCGCAAAAATGGAGGCTCTAGACCCTTCCAGAGCCGAGATATCGGATGTCAAAGTTTTGACCCGAAAAAATTACATAAGGGGTAACACTGTCGTTTTTGGCCGAAATTTTGACCCCCTCCGATCTTCTTGAAACTCTGGATTCTGACAGAGGGCCACGAGACTTCGACCAGCGCGCAAAAATGGAGGCTCTAGACCCTTCCAGAACCGAGATATCGAAGGTCAAAATTTGGACCAGAAAAAAAAAACATAAGGGGTAACACTGTCATTTTTTTTTCTGGTCCAAATTTTGACCTTCAATATCTCGGCTCTGGAAGGGTCTAGAGCCTCCATTTTTGCGCGCTGGTCGAAGTCTCGTGGCCCTCTGTCAGAATCCAGAGTTTCAAGAAGATCGGAGGGGGTCAAATTTTCGGCCAAAAACGACAGTGTTACCCCTTATGTTTTTTTTTCGGGTCAAAACTTTGACGTCCGATATCTCGGCTCTGGAAGGGTCTAGAGCCTCCATTTTTGCGCGCTGGTCGAAGTCTCGTGGCCCTCTGTCAGAATCCAGAGTTTCAAGAAGATCGGAGGGGGTCAAAATTTCGGCCAAAAACGACAGTGTTACCCCTTATGTTTTTTTTCGGGTCAAAACTTTGACGTCCGATATCTCGGCTCTGGAAGGGTCTAGAGCCTCCATTTTTGCGCGCTAGTCGAAGTCTCGTGGCCCTCTGTCAGAATCCAGAGTTTCAAGAAGATCGGAGGGGGTCAAAATTTCGGCCAAAAACGACAGTGTTACCCCTTATGTTTTTTTTTTTCGGGTCAAAACTTTGACGTCCGATATCTCGGCTCTGGAAGGGTCTAGAGCCTCCATTTTTGCGGGCTGGTCGAAGTCTCGTGGCCCTCTGTCAGAATCCAGAGTTTCAAGAAGATCGGAGGGGGTCAAAATTTCGGCCAAAAACGACAGTGTTACCCCTTATGTTTTTTTTTTCGGATCAAAACTTTGACATCCGATATCTCGGCTCTGGAAGGGTCTAGAGCCTCCATTTTTGCGCGCTAGTCGAAGTCTCGTGGCCCTCTGTCAGAATCCAGAGTTTCAAGAAGATCGGAGGGGGTCAAAATTTCGGCCAAAAACGACAGTGTTACCCCTTATGTTTTTTTTTTCGGGTCAAAACTTTGACATCCGATATCTCGGCTCTGGAAGGGTCTAGAGCCTCCATTTTTGCGCGCTCGTCGAAGTCTCGTGGCCCTCTGTCAGAATCCAGAGTTTCAAGAAGATCGGAGGGGGTCAAAATTTTGGCCAAAAAAAAAAAAAAACGACAGTGTTACCCCTTATGTTTTTTTTTTTGGCCGAAATTTTGACCCCCTCCGATCTTCTTGAAACTCTGGATTCTGACAGAGGGCCACGAGACTTCGACCAGCGCGCAAAAATGGAAGCTCTAGACCCTTCCAGAGCCGAGATATCGGACGTCAAAGTTTTGACCCACAAAAAAAACATAAGGGGTAACACTGTTGTTTTTGGCTGAAATTTTGACCCCCTCCGATCTTCTTGAAACTCTGGATTCTGACAGAGGGCCACGAGACTTCGACCAGCGTGCAAAAATGGAGGCTCTAGACCCTTCCAGAGCCGAGATATCAGACGTCAAAGTTTTGACCCGAAAAAAAAAACATAAGGGGTAACACTGTCGTTTTTGGCCGAAATTTTGACCCCCTCCGATCTTCTTGAAACTCTGGATTCTGACAGAGGGCCACGAGACTTCGACCAGCGCGCAAAAATGGAGGCTCTAGACCCTTCCAGAGCCAAGATATCGGACGTCAAAGTTTTGACCCGAAAAAAAAACATAAGGGGTAACACTGTCGTTTTTGGCCGAAATTTTGACCCCCTCCGATCTTCTTGAAACTCTGGATTCTGACAGAGGGCCACGAGACTTCGACCAGCGCGCAAAAATGGAGGCTCTAGACCCTTCCAGAGCCGAGATATCGGATGTCAAAGTTTTGACCCGAAAAAATTACATAAGGGGTAACACTGTCGTTTTTGGCCGAAATTTTGACCCCCTCCGATCTTCTTGAAACTCTGGATTCTGACAGAGGGCCACGAGACTTCGACCAGCGCGCAAAAATGGAGGCTCTAGACCCTTCCAGAGCCGAGATATCGAAGGTCAAAATTTGGACCAGAAAAAAAAAACATAAGGGGTAACACTGTCATTTTTTTTTCTGGTCCAAATTTTGACCTTCAATATCTCGGCTCTGGAAGGGTCTAGAGCCTCCATTTTTGCGCGCTGGTCGAAGTCTCGTGGCCCTCTGTCAGAATCCAGAGTTTCAAGAAGATCGGAGGGGGTCAAAATTTCGGCCAAAAACGACAGTGTTACCCCTTATGTTTTTTTTTCGGGTCAAAACTTTGACGTCCGATATCTCGGCTCTGGAAGGGTCTAGAGCCTCCATTTTTGCGCGCTGGTCGAAGTCTCGTGGACCTCTGTCAGAATCCAGAGTTTCAAGAAGATCGGAGGGGGTCAAAATTTCAGCCAAAAACGACAGTGTTACCCCTTATGTTTTTTTTTCGGGTCAAAACTTTGACGTCCGATATCTCGGCTCTGGAAGGGTCTAGAGCCTCCATTTTTGCGCGCTAGTCGAAGTCTCGTGGCCCTCTGTCAGAATCCAGAGTTTCAAGAAGATCGGAGGGGGTCAAAATTTCGGCCAAAAACGACAGTGTTACCCCTTATGTTTTTTTTTCGGGTCAAAACTTTGACGTCCGATATCTCGGCTCTGGAAGGGTCTAGAGCCTCCATTTTTGCGGGCTGGTCGAAGTCTCGTGGCCCTCTGTCAGAATCCAGAGTTTCAAGAAGATCGGAGGGGGTCAAAATTTCGGCCAAAAACGACAGTGTTACCCCTTATGTTTTTTTTTTCGGGTCAAAACTTTGACATCCGATATCTCGGCTCTGGAAGGGTCTAGAGCCTCCATTTTTGCGCGCTAGTCGAAGTCTCGTGGCCCTCTGTCAGAATCCAGAGTTTCAAGAAGATCGGAGGGGGTCAAAATTTCGGCCAAAAACGACAGTGTTACCCCTTATGTTTTTTTTTCGGGTCAAAACTTTGACATCCGATATCTCGGCTCTGGAAGGGTCTAGAGCCTCCATTTTTGCGCGCTCGTCGAAGTCTCGTGGCCCTCTGTCAGAATCCAGAGTTTCAAGAAGATCGGAGGGGGTCAAAATTTTGGCCAAAAAAAAAAAACGACAGTGTTACCCCTTATGTTTTTTTTTTTGGCCGAAATTTTGACCCCCTCCGATCTTCTTGAAACTCTGGATTCTGACAGAGGGCCACGAGACTTCGACCAGCGCGCAAAAATGGAGGCTCTAGACCCTTCCAGAGCCGAGATATCGGAAGTCAAAGTTTTGACCCGAAAAAAAAAACATAAGGGGTAACACTGTCGTTTTTGGCCGAAATTTTGACCCCCTCCGATCTTCTTGAAACTCTGGATTCTGACAGAGGGCCATGAGACTTCGACCAGCCCGCAAAAATCGAGGCTCTAGACCCTTCCAGAGCCAAGATATCGGACGTCAAACTTTTGACCCGAAAAAAAAACATAAGGGGTAACACTGTCGTTTTTGGCCGAAATTTTGACCCCCTCCGATCTTCTTGAAACTCTGGATTCTGACAGAGGGCCACGAGACTTCGACCAGCGCGCAAAAATGGAGGCTCTAGACCCTTCCAGAGCCGAGATATCGGATGTCAAAGTTTTGACCCGAAAAAATTACATAAGGGGTAACACTGTCGTTTTTGGCCGAAATTTTGACCCCCTCCGATCTTCTTGAAACTCTGGATTCTGACAGAGGGCCACGAGACTTCGACTAGCCCGCAAAAATGGAGGCTCTAGACCCTTCCAGAGCCGAGATATCGGACGTCAAAGTTTTGACCCGAAAAAAAAACATAAGGGGTAACACTGTCGTTTTTGGCCGAAATTTTGACCCCCTCCGATCTTCTTGAAACTCTGGATTCTGACAGAGGGCCACGAGACTTCGACCAGCGCGCAAAAATGGAGGCTCTAGACCCTTCCAGAGCCGAGATATCAAAGGTCAAAATTTGGACCAGAAAAAAAACATAAGGGGTAACACTGTCATTTTTTTTTCTGGTCCAAATTTTGACCTTCAATATCTCGGCTCTGGAAGGGTCTAGAGCCTCCATTTTTGCGCGCTGGTCGAAGTCTCGTGGCCCTCTGTCAGAATCCAGAGTTTCAAGAAGATCGGAGGGGGTCAAATTTTCGGCCAAAAACGACAGTGTTACCCCTTATGTTTTTTTTTCGGGTCAAAACTTTGACGTCCGATATCTCGGCTCTGGAAGGGTCTAGAGCCTCCATTTTTGCGCGCTGGTCGAAGTCTCGTGGCCCTCTGTCAGAATCCAGAGTTTCAAGAAGATCGGAGGGGGTCAAAATTTCGGCCAAAAACGACAGTGTTACCCCTTATGTTTTTTTTTCGGGTCAAAACTTTGACGTCCGATATCTCGGCTCTGGAAGGGTCTAGAGCCTCCATTTTTGCGCGCTAGTCGAAGTCTCGTGGCCCTCTGTCAGAATCCAGAGTTTCAAGAAGATCGGAGGGGGTCAAAATTTCGGCCAAAAACGACAGTGTTACCCCTTATGTTTTTTTTTTCGGGTCAAAACTTTGACGTCCGATATCTCGGCTCTGGAAGGGTCTAGAGCCTCCATTTTTGCGGGCTGGTCGAAGTCTCGTGGCCCTCTGTCAGAATCCAGAGTTTCAAGAAGATCGGAGGGGGTCAAAATTTCGGCCAAAAACGACAGTGTTACCCCTTATGTTTTTTTTTTCAGGTCAAAACTTTGACATCCGATATCTCGGCTCTGGAAAGGTCTAGAGCCTCCATTTTTGCGCGCTAGTCGAAGTCTCGTGGCCCTCTGTCAGAATCCAGAGTTTCAAGAAGATCGGAGGGGGTCAAAATTTCGGCCAAAAACGACAGTGTTACCCCTTATGTTTTTTTTTCGGGTCAAAACTTTGACATCCGATATCTCGGCTCTGGAAGGGTCTAGAGCCTCAATTTTTGCGCGCTCGTCGAAGTCTCGTGGCCCTCTGTCAGAATCCAGAGTTTCAAGAAGATCGGAGGGGGTCAAAATTTTGGCCAAAAAAAAAAAAAAACGACAGTGTTACCCCTTATGTTTTTTTTTTTGGCCGAAATTTTGACCCCCTCCGATCTTCTTGAAACTCTGTATTCTGACAGAGGGCCACGAGACTTCGACCAGCGCGCAAAAATGGAAGCTCTAGACCCTTCCAGAGCCGAGATATCGGACGTCAAAGTTTTGACCCACAAAAAAAACATAAGGGGTAACACTGTTGTTTTTGGCTGAAATTTTGACCCCCTCCGATCTTCTTGAAACTCTGGATTCTGACAGAGGGCCACGAGACTTCGACCAGCGTGCAAAAATGGAGGCTCTAGACCCTTCCAGAGCCGAGATATCAGACGTCAAAGTTTTGACCCGAAAAAAAAAACATAAGGGGTAACACTGTCGTTTTTGGCCGAAATTTTGACCCCCTCCGATCTTCTTGAAACTCTGGATTCTGACAGAGGGCCACGAGACTTCGACCAGCGCGCAAAAATGGAGGCTCTAGACCCTTCCAGAGCCAAGATATCGGACGTCAAAGTTTTGACCCGAAAAAAAAACATAAGGGGTAACACTGTCGTTTTTGGCCGAAATTTTGACCCCCTCCGATCTTCTTGAAACTCTGGATTCTGACAGAGGGCCACGAGACTTCGACCAGCGCGCAAAAATGGAGGCTCTAGACCCTTCCAGAGCCGAGATATCGGATGTCAAAGTTTTGACCCGAAAAAATTACATAAGGGGTAACACTGTCGTTTTTGGCCGAAATTTTGACCCCCTCCGATCTTCTTGAAACTCTGGATTCTGACAGAGGGCCACGAGACTTCGACCAGCGCGCAAAAATGGAGGCTCTAGACCCTTCCAGAACCGAGATATCGAAGGTCAAAATTTGGACCAGAAAAAAAAAACATAAGGGGTAACACTGTCATTTTTTTTTCTGGTCCAAATTTTGACCTTCAATATCTCGGCTCTGGAAGGGTCTAGAGCCTCCATTTTTGCGCGCTGGTCGAAGTCTCGTGGCCCTCTGTCAGAATCCAGAGTTTCAAGAAGATCGGAGGGGGTCAAATTTTCGGCCAAAAACGACAGTGTTACCCCTTATGTTTTTTTTTCGGGTCAAAACTTTGACGTCCGATATCTCGGCTCTGGAAGGGTCTAGAGCCTCCATTTTTGCGCGCTGGTCGAAGTCTCGTGGCCCTCTGTCAGAATCCAGAGTTTCAAGAAGATCGGAGGGGGTCAAAATTTCGGCCAAAAACGACAGTGTTACCCCTTATGTTTTTTTTCGGGTCAAAACTTTGACGTCCGATATCTCGGCTCTGGAAGGGTCTAGAGCCTCCATTTTTGCGCGCTAGTCGAAGTCTCGTGGCCCTCTGTCAGAATCCAGAGTTTCAAGAAGATCGGAGGGGGTCAAAATTTCGGCCAAAAACGACAGTGTTACCCCTTATGTTTTTTTTTTTCGGGTCAAAACTTTGACGTCCGATATCTCGGCTCTGGAAGGGTCTAGAGCCTCCATTTTTGCGGGCTGGTCGAAGTCTCGTGGCCCTCTGTCAGAATCCAGAGTTTCAAGAAGATCGGAGGGGGTCAAAATTTCGGCCAAAAACGACAGTGTTACCCCTTATGTTTTTTTTTTCGGATCAAAACTTTGACATCCGATATCTCGGCTCTGGAAGGGTCTAGAGCCTCCATTTTTGCGCGCTAGTCGAAGTCTCGTGGCCCTCTGTCAGAATCCAGAGTTTCAAGAAGATCGGAGGGGGTCAAAATTTCGGCCAAAAACGACAGTGTTACCCCTTATGTTTTTTTTTTCGGGTCAAAACTTTGACATCCGATATCTCGGCTCTGGAAGGGTCTAGAGCCTCCATTTTTGCGCGCTCGTCGAAGTCTCGTGGCCCTCTGTCAGAATCCAGAGTTTCAAGAAGATCGGAGGGGGTCAAAATTTTGGCCAAAAAAAAAAAAAAACGACAGTGTTACCCCTTATGTTTTTTTTTTTGGCCGAAATTTTGACCCCCTCCGATCTTCTTGAAACTCTGGATTCTGACAGAGGGCCACGAGACTTCGACCAGCGCGCAAAAATGGAAGCTCTAGACCCTTCCAGAGCCGAGATATCGGACGTCAAAGTTTTGACCCACAAAAAAAACATAAGGGGTAACACTGTTGTTTTTGGCTGAAATTTTGACCCCCTCCGATCTTCTTGAAACTCTGGATTCTGACAGAGGGCCACGAGACTTCGACCAGCGTGCAAAAATGGAGGCTCTAGACCCTTCCAGAGCCGAGATATCAGACGTCAAAGTTTTGACCCGAAAAAAAAAACATAAGGGGTAACACTGTCGTTTTTGGCCGAAATTTTGACCCCCTCCGATCTTCTTGAAACTCTGGATTCTGACAGAGGGCCACGAGACTTCGACCAGCGCGCAAAAATGGAGGCTCTAGACCCTTCCAGAGCCAAGATATCGGACGTCAAAGTTTTGACCCGAAAAAAAAACATAAGGGGTAACACTGTCGTTTTTGGCCGAAATTTTGACCCCCTCCGATCTTCTTGAAACTCTGGATTCTGACAGAGGGCCACGAGACTTCGACCAGCGCGCAAAAATGGAGGCTCTAGACCCTTCCAGAGCCGAGATATCGGATGTCAAAGTTTTGACCCGAAAAAATTACATAAGGGGTAACACTGTCGTTTTTGGCCGAAATTTTGACCCCCTCCGATCTTCTTGAAACTCTGGATTCTGACAGAGGGCCACGAGACTTCGACCAGCGCGCAAAAATGGTGTCTCTAGACCCTTCCAGAGCCGAGATATCGAAGGTCAAAATTTGGACCAGAAAAAAAAAACATAAGGGGTAACACTGTCATTTTTTTTTCTGGTCCAAATTTTGACCTTCAATATCTCGGCTCTGGAAGGGTCTAGAGCCTCCATTTTTGCGCGCTGGTCGAAGTCTCGTGGCCCTCTGTCAGAATCCAGAGTTTCAAGAAGATCGGAGGGGGTCAAAATTTCGGCCAAAAACGACAGTGTTACCCCTTATGTTTTTTTTTCGGGTCAAAACTTTGACGTCCGATATCTCGGCTCTGGAAGGGTCTAGAGCCTCCATTTTTGCGCGCTGGTCGAAGTCTCGTGGCCCTCTGTCAGAATCCAGAGTTTCAAGAAGATCGGAGGGGGTCAAAATTTCAGCCAAAAACGACAGTGTTACCCCTTATGTTTTTTTTTCGGGTCAAAACTTTGACGTCCGATATCTCGGCTCTGGAAGGGTCTAGAGCCTCCATTTTTGCGCGCTAGTCGAAGTCTCGTGGCCCTCTGTCAGAATCCAGAGTTTCAAGAAGATCGGAGGGGGTCAAAATTTCGGCCAAAAACGACAGTGTTACCCCTTATGTTTTTTTTTCGGGTCAAAACTTTGACGTCCGATATCTCGGCTCTGGAAGGGTCTAGAGCCTCCATTTTTGCGGGCTGGTCGAAGTCTCGTGGCCCTCTGTCAGAATCCAGAGTTTCAAGAAGATCGGAGGGGGTCAAAATTTCGGCCAAAAACGACAGTGTTACCCCTTATGTTTTTTTTTTTCGGGTCAAAACTTTGACATCCGATATCTCGGCTCTGGAAGGGTCTAGAGCCTCCATTTTTGCGCGCTGGTCGAAGTCTCGTGGCCCTCTGTCAGAATCCAGAGTTTCAAGAAGATCGGAGGGGGTCAAAATTTCAGCCAAAAACGACAGTGTTACCCCTTATGTTTTTTTTTCGGGTCAAAACTTTGACGTCCGATATCTCGGCTCTGGAAGGGTCTAGAGCCTCCATTTTTGCGCGCTCGTCGAAGTCTCGTGGCCCTCTGTCAGAATCCAGAGTTTCAAGAAGATCGGAGGGGGTCAAAATTTTGGCCAAAAAAAAAAAACGACAGTGTTACCCCTTATGTTTTTTTTTTTGGCCGAAATTTTGACCCCCTCCGATCTTCTTGAAACTCTGGATTCTGACAGAGGGCCACGAGACTTCGACCAGCGCGCAAAAATGGAAGCTCTAGACCCTTCCAGAGCCGAGATATCGGACGTCAAAGTTTTGACCCACAAAAAAAACATAAGGGGTAACACTGTTGTTTTTGGCTGAAATTTTGACCCCCTCCGATCTTCTTGAAACTCTGGATTCTGACAGAGGGCCACGAGACTTCGACCAGCGCGCAAAAATGGAGGCTCTAGACCCTTCCAGAGCCGAGATATCAGACGTCAAAGTTTTGACCCGAAAAAAAAAACATAAGGGGTAACACTGTCGTTTTTGGCCGAAATTTTGACCCCCTCCGATCTTCTTGAAACTCTGGATTCTGACAGAGGGCCACGAGACTTCGACCAGCGCGCAAAAATGGAGGCTCTAGACCCTTCCAGAGCCGAGATATCGGACGTCAAAGTTTTGACCCGAAAAAAAAACATAAGGGGTAACACTGTCGTTTTTGGCCGAAATTTTGACCCCCTCCGATCTTCTTGAAACTCTGGATTCTGACAGAGGGCCATGAGACTTCGACCAGCGCGCAAAAATGGAGGCTCTAGACCCTTCCAGAGCCGAGATATCGGATGTCAAAGTTTTGCCCAGAAAAAAAAACATAAGGGGTAACACTGTCGTTTTTGGCTGAAATTTTGACCCCCTCCGATCTTCTTGAAACTCTGGATTCTGACAGAGGGCCACGAGACTTCGACTAGCCCGCAAAAATGGAGGTTCTAGACCCTACCAGAGCCGAGATATCGGACGTCAAAGTTTTGACCCGAAAAAAAAACATAAGGGGTAACACTGTCGTTTTTGGCCGAAATTTTGACCCCCTCCGATCTTCTTGAAACTCTGGATTCTGACAGAGGGCCACGAGACTTCGACCAGCGCGCAAAAATGGAGGCTCTAGACCCTTCCAGAGCCGAGATATCGAAGGTCAAAATTTGGACCAGAAAAAAAAAACATAAGGGGTAACACTGTCATTTTTTTTTCTGGTCCAAATTTTGACCTTCAATATCTCGGCTCTGGAAGGGTCTAGAGCCTCCATTTTTGCGCGCTGGTCGAAGTCTCGTGGCCCTCTGTCAGAATCCAGAGTTTCAAGAAGATCGGAGGGGGTCAAAATTTCGGCCAAAAACGACAGTGTTACCCCTTATGTTTTTTTTTCGGGTCAAAACTTTGACGTCCGATATCTCGGCTCTGGAAGGGTCTAGAGCCTCCATTTTTGCGCGCTGGTCGAAGTCTCGTGGCCCTCTGTCAGAATCCAGAGTTTCAAGAAGATCGGAGGGGGTCAAAATTTCAGCCAAAAACGACAGTGTTACCCCTTATGTTTTTATTTCGGGTCAAAACTTTGACGTCCGATATCTCGGCTCTGGAAGGGTCTAGAGCCTCCATTTTTGCGCGCTAGTCGAAGTCTCGTGGCCCTCTGTCAGAATCCAGAGTTTCAAGAAGATCGGAGGGGGTCAAAATTTCGGCCAAAAACGACAGTGTTACCCCTTATGTTTTTTCTTCGGGTCAAAACTTTGACGTCCGATATCTCGGCTCTGGAAGGGTCTAGAGCCTCCATTTTTGCGGGCTGGTCGAAGTCTCGTGGCCCTCTGTCAGAATCCAGAGTTTCAAGAAGATCGGAGGGGGTCAAAATTTCGGCCAAAAACGACAGTGTTACCCCTTATGTTTTTTTTTTCGGGTCAAAACTTTGACATCCGATATCTCGGCTCTGGAAGGGTCTAGAGCCTCCATTTTTGCGCGCTAGTCGAAGTCTCGTGGCCCTCTGTCAGAATCCAGAGTTTCAAGAAGATCGGAGGGGGTCAAAATTTCGGCCAAAAACGACAGTGTTACCCCTTATGTTTTTTTTTTCGGGTCAAAACTTTGACATCCGATATCTCGGCTCTGGAAGGGTCTAGAGCCTCCATTTTTGCGCGCTCGTCGAAGTCTCGTGGCCCTCTGTCAGAATCCAGAGTTTCAAGAAGATCGGAGGGGGTCAAAATTTTGGCCAAAAAAAAAAAACGACAGTGTTACCCCTTATGTTTTTTTTTTTGGCCGAAATTTTGACCCCCTCCGATCTTCTTGAAACTCTGGATTCTGACAGAGGGCCACGAGACTTCGACCAGCGCGCAAAAATGGAAGCTCTAGACCCTTCCAGAGCCGAGATATCGGACGTCAAAGTTTTGACCCACAAAAAAAACATAAGGGGTAACACTGTTGTTTTTGGCTGAAATTTTGACCCCCTCCGATCTTCTTGAAACTCTGGATTCTGACAGAGGGCCACGAGACTTCGACCAGCGCGCAAAAATGGAGGCTCTAGACCCTTCCAGAGCCGAGATATCAGACGTCAAAGTTTTGACCCGAAAAAAAAAAACATAAGGGGTAACACTGTCGTTTTTGGCCGAAATTTTGACCCCCTCCGATCTTCTTGAAACTCTGGATTCTGACAGAGGGCCACGAGACTTCGACCAGCGCGCAAAAATGGAGGCTCTAGACCCTTCCAGAGCCGAGATATCGGACGTCAAAGTTTTGACCCGAAAAAAAAACATAAGGGGTAACACTGTCGTTTTTGGCCGAAATTTTGACCCCCTCCGATCTTCTTGAAACTCTGGATTCTGACAGAGGGCCATGAGACTTCGACCAGCGCGCAAAAATGGAGGCTCTAGACCCTTCCAGAGCCGAGATATCGGATGTCAAAGTTTTGCCCAGAAAAAAAAACATAAGGGGTAACACTGTCGTTTTTGGCTGAAATTTTGACCCCCTCCGATCTTCTTGAAACTCTGGATTCTGACAGAGGGCCACGAGACTTCGACTAGCCCGCAAAAATGGAGGTTCTAGACCCTACCAGAGCCGAGATATCGGACGTCAAAGTTTTGACCCGAAAAAAAAACATAAGGGGTAACACTGTCGTTTTTGGCCGAAATTTTGACCCCCTCCGATCTTCTTGAAACTCTGGATTCTGACAGAGGGCCACGAGACTTCGACCAGCGCGCAAAAATGGAGGCTCTAGACCCTTCCAGAGCCGAGATATTGAAGGTCAAAATTTGGACCAGAAAAAAAAAAATGACAGTGTTACCCCTTATGTTTTTTTTCGGGTCAAAACTTTGACATCTGATATCTCGGCTCTGGAAGGGTCTAGAGCCTCAATTTTTGCACGCTGGTCGAAGTCTCGTGGCCCTCTGTCAGAATCCAGAGTTTCAAGAAGATCGGAGGGGGTCAAAATTTCGGCCAAAACGACAGTGTTACCCCTTATGTTTTTTTTTCGGGTCAAAACTTTGACGTCCGATATCTCGGCTCTGGAAGGGTCTAGAACCTCCATTTTTGCGGGCTAGTCGAAGTCTCGTGGCCCTCTGTCAGAATCCAGAGTTTCAAGAAGATCGGAGGGGGTCAAAATTTCGGCCAAAAACGACAGTGTTACCCCTTATGTTTTTTTTTTCGGGTCAAAACTTTGACATCTGATATCTCGGCTCTGGAAGGGTCTAGAGCCTCCATTTTTGCGCGCTGGTCGAAGTCTCATGGCCCTCTGTCAGAATCCAGAGTTTCAAGAAGATCGGAGGGGGTCAAAATTTCGGCCCAAAAAAAAACCATAAGGGGTAACACTGTCGTTTTTTTTTTTTGGCCGAAATTTTGACCCCCTCCGATATTCTTGAAACTCTGGATTCTGACAGAGGGCCACGAGACTTCGACCAGCGCGCAAAAATGGAGGCTCTAGACCCTTCCAGAGCCGAGATATCGGATATCAAAGTTTTGACCCGAAAAAAAAAACATAAGGGGTAACACTGTCGTTTTTGGCCGAAATTTTGACCCCCTCCGATCTTCTTGAAACTCTGGATTCTGACAGAGGGCCACGAGACTTCGACCAGCGCGCAAAAATGGAGGCTCTAGACCCTTCCAGAGCCGAGATATCGGAAGTCAAAGTTTTGACCCGAAAAAAAAAACATAAGGGGTAACACTGTCGTTTTTGGCCGAAATTTTGACCCCCTCCGATCTTCTTGAAACTCTGGATTCTGACAGAGGGCCATGAGACTTCGACCAGCCCGCAAAAATCGAGGCTCTAGACCCTTCCAGAGCCAAGATATCGGACGTCAAAGTTTTGACCCGAAAAAAAAACATAAGGGGTAACACTGTCGTTTTTGGCCGAAATTTTGACCCCCTCCGATCTTCTTGAAACTCTGGATTCTGACAGAGGGCCACGAGACTTCGACCAGCGCGCAAAAATGGAGGCTCTAGACCCTTCCAGAGCCGAGATATTGAAGGTCAAAATTTGGACCAGAAAAAAAAAATGACAGTGTTACCCCTTATGTTTTTTTTTCTGGTCCAAATTTTGACCTTCGATATCTCGGCTCTGGAAGGGTCTAGAGCCTCCATTTTTACGGGCTGGTCGAAGTCTCGTGGCCCTCTGTCAGAATCCAGAGTTTCAAGAAGATCGGAGGGGATCAAAATTTCGGCCAAAAACGACAGTGTTACCCCTTATGTTTTTTTTCGGGTCAAAACTTTGACATCTGATATCTCGGCTCTGGAAGGGTCTAGAGCCTCAATTTTTGCGCGCTGGTCGAAGTCTCGTGGCCCTCTGTCAGAATCCAGAGTTTCAAGAAGATCGGAGGGGGTCAAAATTTCGGCCAAAAACGACAGTGTTACCCCTTATGTTTTTTTTCGGGTCAAAACTTTGACGTCCGATATCTCGGCTCTGGAAGGGTCTAGAACCTCCATTTTTGCGGGCTAGTCGAAGTCTCGTGGCCCTCTGTCAGAATCCAGAGTTTCAAGAAGATCGGAGGGGGTCAAAATTTCGGCCAAAAACGACAGTGTTACCCCTTATGTTTTTTTTTTCGGGTCAAAACTTTGACATCTGATATCTCGGCTCTGGAAGGGTCTAGAGCCTCCATTTTTGCGCGCTGGTCGAAGTCTCATGGCCCTCTGTCAGAATCTAGAGTTTCAAGAAGATCGGAGGGGGTCAAAATTTCGGCCAAAAACGACAGTGTTACCCCTTATGTTTTTTTTTTTCGGGTCAAAACTTTGACGTCCGATATCTCGGCTCTGGAAGGGTCTAGAGCCTCCATTTTTGCGCGCTGGTCGAAGTCTCGTGGCCCTCTGTCAGAATCCAGAGTTTCAAGAAGATCGGAGGGGGTCAAAATTTCGGCCAAAAAAAAAACCATAAGGGGTAACACTGTCGTTTTTTTTTTTTGGCCGAAATTTTGACCCCCTCCGATCTTCTTGAAACTCTGGATTCTGACAGAGGGCCACGAGACTTCGACCAGCGCGCAAAAATGGAGGCTCTAGACCCTTCCAGAGCCGAGATATCGGATATCAAAGTTTTGACCCGAAAAAAAACATAAGGGGTAACACTGTCGTTTTTGGCCGAAATTTTGACCCCCTCCGATCTTCTTGAAACTCTGGATTCTGACAGAGGGCCACGAGACTTCGACCAGCGCGCAAAAATGGAGGCTCTAGACCCTTCCAGAGCCGAGATATCGGAAGTCAAAGTTTTGACCCGAAAAAAAAAACATAAGGGGTAACACTGTCGTTTTTGGCCGAAATTTTGACCCCCTCCGATCTTCTTGAAACTCTGGATTCTGACAGAGGGCCATGAGACTTCGACCAGCCCGCAAAAATCGAGGCTCTAGACCCTTCCAGAGCCAAGATATCGGACGTCAAAGTTTTGACCCGAAAAAAAAACATAAGGGGTAACACTGTCGTTTTTGGCCGAAATTTTGACCCCCTCCGATCTTCTTGAAACTCTGGATTCTGACAGAGGGCCACGAGACTTCGACCAGCGCGCAAAAATGGAGGCTCTAGACCCTTCCAGAGCCGAGATATCGGATGTCAAAGTTTTGACCCGAAAAAATTACATAAGGGGTAACACTGTCGTTTTTGGCCGAAATTTTGACCCCCTCCGATCTTCTTGAAACTCTGGATTCTGACAGAGGGCCACGAGACTTCGACTAGCCCGCAAAAATGGAGGCTCTAGACCCTTCCAGAGCCGAGATATCGGACGTCAAAGTTTTGACCCGAAAAAAAAACATAAGGGGTAACACTGTCGTTTTTGGCCGAAATTTTGACCCCCTCCGATCTTCTTGAAACTCTGGATTCTGACAGAGGGCCACGAGACTTCGACCAGCGCGCAAAAATGGAGGCTCTAGACCCTTCCAGAGCCGAGATATCAAAGGTCAAAATTTGGACCAGAAAAAAAAAACATAAGGGGTAACACTGTCATTTTTTTTTTCTGGTCCAAATTTTGACCTTCAATATCTCGGCTCTGGAAGGGTCTAGAGCCTCCATTTTTGCGCGCTGGTCGAAGTCTCGTGGCCCTCTGTCAGAATCCAGAGTTTCAAGAAGATCGGAGGGGGTCAAATTTTCGGCCAAAAACGACAGTGTTACCCCTTATGTTTTTTTTTCGGGTCAAAACTTTGACGTCCGATATCTCGGCTCTGGAAGGGTCTAGAGCCTCCATTTTTGCGCGCTGGTCGAAGTCTCGTGGCCCTCTGTCAGAATCCAGAGTTTCAAGAAGATCGGAGGGGGTCAAAATTTCGGCCAAAAACGACAGTGTTACCCCTTATGTTTTTTTTTCGGGTCAAAACTTTGACGTCCGATATCTCGGCTCTGGAAGGGTCTAGAGCCTCCATTTTTGCGCGCTAGTCGAAGTCTCGTGGCCCTCTGTCAGAATCCAGAGTTTCAAGAAGATCGGAGGGGGTCAAAATTTCGGCCAAAAACGACAGTGTTACCCCTTATGTTTTTTTTTTTTCGGGTCAAAACTTTGACGTCCGATATCTCGGCTCTGGAAGGGTCTAGAGCCTCCATTTTTGCGGGCTGGTCGAAGTCTCGTGGCCCTCTGTCAGAATCCAGAGTTTCAAGAAGATCGGAGGGGGTCAAAATTTCGGCCAAAAACGACAGTGTTACCCCTTATGTTTTTTTTTTTTCAGGTCAAAACTTTGACATCCGATATCTCGGCTCTGGAAGGGTCTAGAGCCTCCATTTTTGCGCGCTAGTCGAAGTCTCGTGGCCCTCTGTCAGAATCCAGAGTTTCAAGAAGATCGGAGGGGGTCAAAATTTTGGCCAAAAACGACAGTGTTACCCCTTATGTTTTTTTTTCGGGTCAAAACTTTGACATCCGATATCTCGGCTCTGGAAGGGTCTAGAGCCTCCATTTTTGCGCGCTCGTCGAAGTCTCGTGGCCCTCTGTCAGAATCCAGAGTTTCAAGAAGATCGGAGGGGGTCAAAATTTTGGCCAAAAAAAAAAAAAACGACAGTGTTACCCCTTATGTTTTTTTTTTTGGCCGAAATTTTGACCCCCTCCGATCTTCTTGAAACTCTGGATTCTGACAGAGGGCCACGAGACTTCGACCAGCGCGCAAAAATGGAAGCTCTAGACCCTTCCAGAGCCGAGATATCGGACGTCAAAGTTTTGACCCACAAAAAAAACATAAGGGGTAACACTGTTGTTTTTGGCTGAAATTTTGACCCCCTCCGATCTTCTTGAAACTCTGGATTCTGACAGAGGGCCACGAGACTTCGACCAGCGTGCAAAAATGGAGGCTCTAGACCCTTCCAGAGCCGAGATATCAGACGTCAAAGTTTTGACCCGAAAAAAAAAACATAAGGGGTAACACTGTCGTTTTTGGCCGAAATTTTGACCCCCTCCGATCTTCTTGAAACTCTGGATTCTGACAGAGGGCCACGAGACTTCGACCAGCGCGCAAAAATGGAGGCTCTAGACCCTTCCAGAGCCAAGATATCGGACGTCAAAGTTTTGACCCGAAAAAAAAACATAAGGGGTAACACTGTCGTTTTTGGCCGAAATTTTGACCCCCTCCGATCTTCTTGAAACTCTGGATTCTGACAGAGGGCCACGAGACTTCGACCAGCGCGCAAAAATGGAGGCTCTAGACCCTTCCAGAGCCGAGATATCGGATATCAAAGTTTTGACCCGAAAAAAAAAACATAAGGGGTAACACTGTCGTTTTTGGCCGAAATTTTGACCCCCTCCGATCTTCTTGAAACTCTGGATTCTGACAGAGGGCCACGAGACTTCGACCAGCGCGCAAAAATGGAGGCTCTAGACCCTTCCAGAGCCGAGATATCGGAAGTCAAAGTTTTGACCCGAAAAAAAAAACATAAGGGGTAACACTGTCGTTTTTGGCCGAAATTTTGACCCCCTCCGATCTTCTTGAAACTCTGGATTCTGACAGAGGGCCATGAGACTTCGACCAGCCCGCAAAAATGGAGGCTCTAGACCCTTCCAGAGCCGAGATATCGGAAGTCAAAGTTTTGACCCGAAAAAAAAAACATAAGGGGTAACACTGTCGTTTTTGGCCGAAATTTTGACCCCCTCCGATCTTCTTGAAACTCTGGATTCTGACAGAGGGCCATGAGACTTCGACCAGCCCGCAAAAATCGAGGCTCTAGACCCTTCCAGAGCCAAGATATCGGACGTCAAAGTTTTGACCCGAAAAAAAAACATAAGGGGTAACACTGTCGTTTTTGGCCGAAATTTTGACCCCCTCCGATCTTCTTGAAACTCTGGATTCTGACAGAGGGCCACGAGACTTCGACCAGCGCGCAAAAATGGAGGCTCTAGACCCTTCCAGAGCCGAGATATTGAAGGTCAAAATTTGGACCAGAAAAAAAAATGACAGTGTTACCCCTTATGTTTTTTTTTTCTGGTCCAAATTTTGACCTTCGATATCTCGGTTCTGGAAGGGTCTAGAGCCTCCATTTTTGCGCGCTGGTCGAAGTCTCGTGGCCCTCTGTCAGAATCCAGAGTTTCAAGAAGATCGGAGGGGGTCAAAATTTCGGCCAAAAACGACAGTGTTACCCCTTATGTAATTTTTTTTGTTACATAAGTCTGATATCTCGGCTCCCTTCCAGAGCCGAGATATCAGACGTCAAAGTTTTGACCCGAAAAAAAAAACATAAGGGGTAACACTGTCGTTTTTGGCCGAAATTTTGACCCCCTCCGATCTTCTTGAAACTCTGGATTCTGACAGAGGGCCACGAGACTTCGACCAGCGCGCAAAAATGGAGGCTCTAGACCCTTCCAGAGCCAAGATATCGGACGTCAAAGTTTTGACCCGAAAAAAAAACATAAGGGGTAACACTGTCGTTTTTGGCCGAAATTTTGACCCCCTCCGATCTTCTTGAAACTCTGGATTCTGACAGAGGGCCACGAGACTTCGACCAGCGCGCAAAAATGGAGGCTCTAGACCCTTCCAGAGCCGAGATATCGGATGTCAAAGTTTTGACCCGAAAAAATTACATAAGGGGTAACACTGTCGTTTTTGGCCGAAATTTTGACCCCCTCCGATCTTCTTGAAACTCTGGATTCTGACAGAGGGCCACGAGACTTCGACCAGCGCGCAAAAATGGAGGCTCTAGACCCTTCCAGAACCGAGATATCGAAGGTCAAAATTTGGACCAGAAAAAAAAAACATAAGGGGTAACACTGTCATTTTTTTTTCTGGTCCAAATTTTGACCTTCAATATCTCGGCTCTGGAAGGGTCTAGAGCCTCCATTTTTGCGCGCTGGTCGAAGTCTCGTGGCCCTCTGTCAGAATCCAGAGTTTCAAGAAGATCGGAGGGGGTCAAATTTTCGGCCAAAAACGACAGTGTTACCCCTTATGTTTTTTTTTTCGGGTCAAAACTTTGACGTCCGATATCTCGGCTCTGGAAGGGTCTAGAGCCTCCATTTTTGCGCGCTGGTCGAAGTCTCGTGGCCCTCTGTCAGAATCCAGAGTTTCAAGAAGATCGGAGGGGGTCAAAATTTCGGCCAAAAACGACAGTGTTACCCCTTATGTTTTTTTTCGGGTCAAAACTTTGACGTCCGATATCTCGGCTCTGGAAGGGTCTAGAGCCTCCATTTTTGCGCGCTAGTCGAAGTCTCGTGGCCCTCTGTCAGAATCCAGAGTTTCAAGAAGATCGGAGGGGGTCAAAATTTCGGCCAAAAACGACAGTGTTACCCCTTATGTTTTTTTTTTTCGGGTCAAAACTTTGACGTCCGATATCTCGGCTCTGGAAGGGTCTAGAGCCTCCATTTTTGCGGGCTGGTCGAAGTCTCGTGGCCCTCTGTCAGAATCCAGAGTTTCAAGAAGATCGGAGGGGGTCAAAATTTCGGCCAAAAACGACAGTGTTACCCCTTATGTTTTTTTTTTCGGATCAAAACTTTGACATCCGATATCTCGGCTCTGGAAGGGTCTAGAGCCTCCATTTTTGCGCGCTAGTCGAAGTCTCGTGGCCCTCTGTCAGAATCCAGAGTTTCAAGAAGATCGGAGGGGGTCAAAATTTCGGCCAAAAACGACAGTGTTACCCCTTATGTTTTTTTTTTCGGGTCAAAACTTTGACATCCGATATCTCGGCTCTGGAAGGGTCTAGAGCCTCCATTTTTGCGCGCTCGTCGAAGTCTCGTGGCCCTCTGTCAGAATCCAGAGTTTCAAGAAGATCGGAGGGGGTCAAAATTTTGGCCAAAAAAAAAAAAAAACGACAGTGTTACCCCTTATGTTTTTTTTTTTGGCCGAAATTTTGACCCCCTCCGATCTTCTTGAAACTCTGGATTCTGACAGAGGGCCACGAGACTTCGACCAGCGCGCAAAAATGGAAGCTCTAGACCCTTCCAGAGCCGAGATATCGGACGTCAAAGTTTTGACCCACAAAAAAAACATAAGGGGTAACACTGTTGTTTTTGGCTGAAATTTTGACCCCCTCCGATCTTCTTGAAACTCTGGATTCTGACAGAGGGCCACGAGACTTCGACCAGCGTGCAAAAATGGAGGCTCTAGACCCTTCCAGAGCCGAGATATCAGACGTCAAAGTTTTGACCCGAAAAAAAAAACATAAGGGGTAACACTGTCGTTTTTGGCCGAAATTTTGACCCCCTCCGATCTTCTTGAAACTCTGGATTCTGACAGAGGGCCACGAGACTTCGACCAGCGCGCAAAAATGGAGGCTCTAGACCCTTCCAGAGCCGAGATATCGAAGGTCAAAATTTGGACCAGAAAAAAAAAACATAAGGGGTAACACTGTCATTTTTTTTTCTGGTCCAAATTTTGACCTTCAATATCTCGGCTCTGGAAGGGTCTAGAGCCTCCATTTTTGCGCGCTGGTCGAAGTCTCGTGGCCCTCTGTCAGAATCCAGAGTTTCAAGAAGATCGGAGGGGGTCAAAATTTCGGCCAAAAACGACAGTGTTACCCCTTATGTTTTTTTTTCGGGTCAAAACTTTGACGTCCGATATCTCGGCTCTGGAAGGGTCTAGAGCCTCCATTTTTGCGGGCTGGTCGAAGTCTCGTGGCCCTCTGTCAGAATCCAGAGTTTCAAGAAGATCGGAGGGGGTCAAAATTTCGGCCAAAAACGACAGTGTTACCCCTTATGTTTTTTTTTTTCGGGTCAAAACTTTGACATCCGATATCTCGGCTCTGGAAGGGTCTAGAGCCTCCATTTTTGCGCGCTAGTCGAAGTCTCGTGGCCCTCTGTCAGAATCCAGAGTTTCAAGAAGATCGGAGGGGGTCAAAATTTCGGCCAAAAACGACAGTGTTACCCCTTATGTTTTTTTTTCGGGTCAAAACTTTGACATCCGATATCTCGGCTCTGGAAGGGTCTAGAGCCTCCATTTTTGCGCGCTCGTCGAAGTCTCGTGGCCCTCTGTCAGAATCCAGAGTTTCAAGAAGATCGGAGGGGGTCAAAATTTTGGCCAAAAAAAAAAAACGACAGTGTTACCCCTTATGTTTTTTTTTTTGGCCGAAATTTTGACCCCCTCCGATCTTCTTGAAACTCTGGATTCTGACAGAGGGCCACGAGACTTCGACCAGCGCGCAAAAATGGAAGCTCTAGACCCTTCCAGAGCCGAGATATCGGACGTCAAAGTTTTGACCCACAAAAAAAACATAAGGGGTAACACTGTTGTTTTTGGCTGAAATTTTGACCCCCTCCGATCTTCTTGAAACTCTGGATTCTGACAGAGGGCCACGAGACTTCGACCAGCGCGCAAAAATGGAGGCTCTAGACCCTTCCAGAGCCGAGATATCAGACGTCAAAGTTTTGACCCGAAAAAAAAAACATAAGGGGTAACACTGTCGTTTTTGGCCGAAATTTTGACCCCCTCCGATCTTCTTGAAACTCTGGATTCTGACAGAGGGCCACGAGACTTCGACCAGCGCGCAAAAATGGAGGCTCTAGACCCTTCCAGAGCCGAGATATCGGACGTCAAAGTTTTGACCCGAAAAAAAAACATAAGGGGTAACACTGTCGTTTTTGGCCGAAATTTTGACCCCCTCCGATCTTCTTGAAACTCTGGATTCTGACAGAGGGCCATGAGACTTCGACCAGCGCGCAAAAATGGAGGCTCTAGACCCTTCCAGAGCCGAGATATCGGATGTCAAAGTTTTGCCCAGAAAAAAAAACATAAGGGGTAACACTGTCGTTTTTGGCTGAAATTTTGACCCCCTCCGATCTTCTTGAAACTCTGGATTCTGACAGAGGGCCACGAGACTTCGACTAGCCCGCAAAAATGGAGGTTCTAGACCCTACCAGAGCCGAGATATCGGACGTCAAAGTTTTGACCCGAAAAAAAAACATAAGGGGTAACACTGTCGTTTTTGGCCGAAATTTTGACCCCCTCCGATCTTCTTGAAACTCTGGATTCTGACAGAGGGCCACGAGACTTCGACCAGCGCGCAAAAATGGAGGCTCTAGACCCTTCCAGAGCCGAGATATCGAAGGTCAAAATTTGGACCAGAAAAAAAAAAACATAAGGGGTAACACTGTCATTTTTTTTTCTGGTCCAAATTTTGACCTTCAATATCTCGGCTCTGGAAGGGTCTAGAGCCTCCATTTTTGCGCGCTGGTCGAAGTCTCGTGGCCCTCTGTCAGAATCCAGAGTTTCAAGAAGATCGGAGGGGGTCAAAATTTCGGCCAAAAACGACAGTGTTACCCCTTATGTTTTTTTTTCGGGTCAAAACTTTGACGTCCGATATCTCGGCTCTGGAAGGGTCTAGAGCCTCCATTTTTGCGCGCTGGTCGAAGTCTCGTGGCCCTCTGTCAGAATCCAGAGTTTCAAGAAGATCGGAGGGGGTCAAAATTTCAGCCAAAAACGACAGTGTTACCCCTTATGTTTTTTTTTCGGGTCAAAACTTTGACGTCCGATATCTCGGCTCTGGGAGGGTCTAGAGCCTCCATTTTTGCGCGCTAGTCGAAGTCTCGTGGCCCTCTGTCAGAATCCAGAGTTTCAAGAAGATCGGAGGGGGTCAAAATTTCGGCCAAAAACGACAGTGTTACCCCTTATGTTTTTTCTTCGGGTCAAAACTTTGACGTCCGATATCTCGGCTCTGGAAGGGTCTAGAGCCTCCATTTTTGCGGGCTGGTCGAAGTCTCGTGGCCCTCTGTCAGAATCCAGAGTTTCAAGAAGATCGGAGGGGGTCAAAATTTCGGCCAAAAACGACAGTGTTACCCCTTATGTTTTTTTTTTCGGGTCAAAACTTTGACATCCGATATCTCGGCTCTGGAAGGGTCTAGAGCCTCCATTTTTGCGCGCTAGTCGAAGTCTCGTGGCCCTCTGTCAGAATCCAGAGTTTCAAGAAGATCGGAGGGGGTCAAAATTTCGGCCAAAAACGACAGTGTTACCCCTTATGTTTTTTTTTCGGGTCAAAACTTTGACATCCGATATCTCGGCTCTGGAAGGGTCTAGAGCCTCCATTTTTGCGCGCTCGTCGAAGTCTCGTGGCCCTCTGTCAGAATCCAGAGTTTCAAGAAGATCGGAGGGGGTCAAAATTTTGGCCAAAAAAAAAAAACGACAGTGTTACCCCTTATGTTTTTTTTTTGGCCGAAATTTTGACCCCCTCCGATCTTCTTGAAACTCTGGATTCTGACAGAGGGCCACGAGACTTCGACCAGCGCGCAAAAATGGAAGCTCTAGACCCTTCCAGAGCCGAGATATCGGACGTCAAAGTTTTGACCCACAAAAAAAACATAAGGGGTAACACTGTTGTTTTTGGCTGAAATTTTGACCCCCTCCGATCTTCTTGAAACTCTGGATTCTGACAGAGGGCCACGAGACTTCGACCAGCGCGCAAAAATGGAGGCTCTAGACCCTTCCAGAGCCGAGATATCAGACGTCAAAGTTTTGACCCGAAAAAAAAAAACATAAGGGGTAACACTGTCGTTTTTGGCCGAAATTTTGACCCCCTCCGATCTTCTTGAAACTCTGGATTCTGACAGAGGGCCACGAGACTTCGACCAGCGCGCAAAAATGGAGGCTCTAGACCCTTCCAGAGCCGAGATATCGGACGTCAAAGTTTTGACCCGAAAAAAAACCATAAGGGGTAACACTGTCGTTTTTGGCCGAAATTTTGACCCCCTCCGATCTTCTTGAAACTCTGGATTCTGACAGAGGGCCATGAGACTTCGACCAGCGCGCAAAAATGGAGGCTCTAGACCCTTCCAGAGCCGAGATATCGGATGTCAAAGTTTTGCCCAGAAAAAAAAACATAAGGGGTAACACTGTCGTTTTTGGCTGAAATTTTGACCCCCTCCGATCTTCTTGAAACTCTGGATTCTGACAGAGGGCCACGAGACTTCGACTAGCCCGCAAAAATGGAGGTTCTAGACCCTACCAGAGCCGAGATATCGGACGTCAAAGTTTTGACCCGAAAAAAAAACATAAGGGGTAACACTGTCGTTTTTGGCCGAAATTTTGACCCCCTCCGATCTTCTTGAAACTCTGGATTCTGACAGAGGGCCACGAGACTTCGACCAGCGCGCAAAAATGGAGGCTCTAGACCCTTCCAGAGCCGAGATATTGAAGGTCAAAATTTGGACCAGAAAAAAAAAAATGACAGTGTTACCCCATATGTTTTTTTTCGGGTCAAAACTTTGACATCTGATATCTCGGCTCTGGAAGGGTCTAGAGCCTCAATTTTTGCACGCTGGTCGAAGTCTCGTGGCCCTCTGTCAGAATCCAGAGTTTCAAGAAGATCGGAGGGGGTCAAAATTTCGGCCAAAACGACAGTGTTACCCCTTATGTTTTTTTTTCGGGTCAAAACTTTGACGTCCGATATCTCGGCTCTGGAAGGGTCTAGAACCTCCATTTTTGCGGGCTAGTCGAAGTCTCGTGGCCCTCTGTCAGAATCCAGAGTTTCAAGAAGATCGGAGGGGGTCAAAATTTCGGCCAAAAACGACAGTGTTACCCCTTATGTTTTTTTTTTCGGGTCAAAACTTTGACATCTGATATCTCGGCTCTGGAAGGGTCTAGAGCCTCCATTTTTGCGCGCTGGTCGAAGTCTCATGGCCCTCTGTCAGAATCCAGAGTTTCAAGAAGATCGGAGGGGGTCAAAATTTCGGCCCAAAAAAAAACCATAAGGGGTAACACTGTCGTTTTTTTTTTTTGGCCGAAATTTTGACCCCCTCCGATATTCTTGAAACTCTGGATTCTGACAGAGGGCCACGAGACTTCGACCAGCGCGCAAAAATGGAGGCTCTAGACCCTTCCAGAGCCGAGATATCGGATATCAAAGTTTTGACCCGAAAAAAAAAACATAAGGGGTAACACTGTCGTTTTTGGCCGAAATTTTGACCCCCTCCGATCTTCTTGAAACTCTGGATTCTGACAGAGGGCCACGAGACTTCGACCAGCGCGCAAAAATGGAGGCTCTAGACCCTTCCAGAGCCGAGATATCGGAAGTCAAAGTTTTGACCCGAAAAAAAAAACATAAGGGGTAACACTGTCGTTTTTGGCCGAAATTTTGACCCCCTCCGATCTTCTTGAAACTCTGGATTCTGACAGAGGGCCATGAGACTTCGACCAGCCCGCAAAAATCGAGGCTCTAGACCCTTCCAGAGCCAAGATATCGGACGTCAAAGTTTTGACCCGAAAAAAAAACATAAGGGGTAACACTGTCGTTTTTGGCCGAAATTTTGACCCCCTCCGATCTTCTTGAAACTCTGGATTCTGACAGAGGGCCACGAGACTTCGACCAGCGCGCAAAAATGGAGGCTCTAGACCCTTCCAGAGCCGAGATATTGAAGGTCAAAATTTGGACCAGAAAAAAAAAATGACAGTGTTACCCCTTATGTTTTTTTTTCTGGTCCAAATTTTGACCTTCGATATCTCGGCTCTGGAAGGGTCTAGAGCCTCCATTTTTACGGGCTGGTCGAAGTCTCGTGGCCCTCTGTCAGAATCCAGAGTTTCAAGAAGATCGGAGGGGATCAAAATTTCGGCCAAAAACGACAGTGTTACCCCTTATGTTTTTTTCGGGTCAAAACTTTGACATCTGATATCTCGGCTCTGGAAGGGTCTAGAGCCTCAATTTTTGCACGCTGGTCGAAGTCTCGTGGCCCTCTGTCAGAATCCAGAGTTTCAAGAAGATCGGAGGGGGTCAAAATTTCGGCCAAAAACGACAGTGTTACCCCTTATGTTTTTTTTCGGGTCAAAACTTTGACGTCCGATATCTCGGCTCTGGAAGGGTCTAGAACCTCCATTTTTGCGGGCTAGTCGAAGTCTCGTGGCCCTCTGTCAGAATCCAGAGTTTCAAGAAGATCGGAGGGGGTCAAAATTTCGGCCAAAAACGACAGTGTTACCCCTTATGTTTTTTTTTTCGGGTCAAAACTTTGACATCTGATATCTCGGCTCTGGAAGGGTCTAGAGCCTCCATTTTTGCGCGCTGGTCGAAGTCTCATGGCCCTCTGTCAGAATCTAGAGTTTCAAGAAGATCGGAGGGGGTCAAAATTTCAGCCAAAAACGACAGTGTTACCCCTTATGTTTTTTTTTTTCGGGTCAAAACTTTGACGTCCGATATCTCGGCTCTGGAAGGGTCTAGAGCCTCCATTTTTGCGCGCTGGTCGAAGTCTCGTGGCCCTCTGTCAGAATCCAGAGTTTCAAGAAGATCGGAGGGGGTCAAAATTTCGGCCAAAAAAAAAACCATAAGGGGTAACACTGTCGTTTTTTTTTTTTTGGCCGAAATTTTGACCCCCTCCGATCTTCTTGAAACTCTGGATTCTGACAGAGGGCCACGAGACTTCGACCAGCGCGCAAAAATGGAGGCTCTAGACCCTTCCAGAGCCGAGATATCGGATATCAAAGTTTTGACCCGAAAAAAAACATAAGGGGTAACACTGTCGTTTTTGGCCGAAATTTTGACCCCCTCCGATCTTCTTGAAACTCTGGATTCTGACAGAGGGCCACGAGACTTCGACCAGCGCGCAAAAATGGAGGCTCTAGACCCTTCCAGAGCCGAGATATCGGAAGTCAAAGTTTTGACCCGAAAAAAAAAACATAAGGGGTAACACTGTCGTTTTTGGCCGAAATTTTGACCCCCTCCGATCTTCTTGAAACTCTGGATTCTGACAGAGGGCCATGAGACTTCGACCAGCCCGCAAAAATCGAGGCTCTAGACCCTTCCAGAGCCAAGATATCGGACGTCAAAGTTTTGACCCGAAAAAAAAACATAAGGGGTAACACTGTCGTTTTTGGCCGAAATTTTGACCCCCTCCGATCTTCTTGAAACTCTGGATTCTGACAGAGGGCCACGAGACTTCGACCAGCGCGCAAAAATGGAGGCTCTAGACCCTTCCAGAGCCGAGATATCGGATGTCAAAGTTTTGACCCGAAAAAATTACATAAGGGGTAACACTGTCGTTTTTGGCCGAAATTTTGACCCCCTCCGATCTTCTTGAAACTCTGGATTCTGACAGAGGGCCACGAGACTTCGACTAGCCCGCAAAAATGGAGGCTCTAGACCCTTCCAGAGCCGAGATATCGGACGTCAAAGTTTTGACCCGAAAAAAAAACATAAGGGGTAACACTGTCGTTTTTGGCCGAAATTTTGACCCCCTCCGATCTTCTTGAAACTCTGGATTCTGACAGAGGGCCACGAGACTTCGACCAGCGCGCAAAAATGGAGGCTCTAGACCCTTCCAGAGCCGAGATATCAAAGGTCAAAATTTGGACCAGAAAAAAAAAACATAAGGGGTAACACTGTCATTTTTTTTTTCTGGTCCAAATTTTGACCTTCAATATCTCGGCTCTGGAAGGGTCTAGAGCCTCCATTTTTGCGCGCTGGTCGAAGTCTCGTGGCCCTCTGTCAGAATCCAGAGTTTCAAGAAGATCGGAGGGGGTCAAATTTTCGGCCAAAAACGACAGTGTTACCCCTTATGTTTTTTTTTCGGGTCAAAACTTTGACGTCCGATATCTCGGCTCTGGAAGGGTCTAGAGCCTCCATTTTTGCGGGCTGGTCGAAGTCTCGTGGCCCTCTGTCAGAATCCAGAGTTTCAAGAAGATCGGAGGGGGTCAAAATTTCGGCCAAAAACGACAGTGTTACCCCTTATGTTTTTTTTTTTCAGGTCAAAACTTTGACATCCGATATCTCGGCTCTGGAAGGGTCTAGAGCCTCCATTTTTGCGCGCTAGTCGAAGTCTCGTGGCCCTCTGTCAGAATCCAGAGTTTCAAGAAGATCGGAGGGGGTCAAAATTTCGGCCAAAAACGACAGTGTTACCCCTTATGTTTTTTTTTCGGGTCAAAACTTTGACATCCGATATCTTGGCTCTGGAAGGGTCTAGAGCCTCCATTTTTGCGCGCTCGTCGAAGTCTCGTGGCCCTCTGTCAGAATCCAGAGTTTCAAGAAGATCGGAGGGGGTCAAAATTTTGGCCAAAAAAAAAAAACGACAGTGTTACCCCTTATGTTTTTTTTTTTGGCCGAAATTTTGACCCCCTCCGATCTTCTTGAAACTCTGGATTCTGACAGAGGGCCACGAGACTTCGACCAGCGC
Organism: Cyprinella venusta; assembly: GCA_038021265.1. Taxonomy (NCBI): domain Eukaryota; kingdom Metazoa; phylum Chordata; class Actinopteri; order Cypriniformes; family Leuciscidae; genus Cyprinella; species Cyprinella venusta. Next base: position 33,361,272 of record CM075867.1, on the reverse strand, counting down.
GCAAAAATGGAAGCTCTAGACCCTTCCAGAGCCGAGATATCGGACGTCAAAGTTTTGACCCACAAAAAAAACATAAGGGGTAACACTGTTGTTTTTGGCTGAAATTTTGACCCCCTCCGATCTTCTTGAAACTCTGGATTCTGACAGAGGGCCACGAGACTTCGACCAGCGCGCAAAAATGGAGGCTCTAGACCCTTCCAGAGCCGAGATATCAGACGTCAAAGTTTTGACCCGAAAAAAAAAACATAAGGGGTAACACTGTCGTTTTTGGCCGAAATTTTGACCCCCTCCGATCTTCTTGAAACTCTGGATTCTGACAGAGGGCCACGAGACTTCGACCAGCGCGCAAAAATGGAGGCTCTAGACCCTTCCAGAGCCGAGATATCGGACGTCAAAGTTTTGACCCGAAAAAAAAACATAAGGGGTAACACTGTCGTTTTTGGCCGAAATTTTGACCCCCTCCGATCTTCTTGAAACTCTGGATTCTGACAGAGGGCCATGAGACTTCGACCAGCGCGCAAAAATGGAGGCTCTAGACCCTTCCAGAGCCGAGATATCGGATGTCAAAGTTTTGCCCAGAAAAAAAAACATAAGGGGTAACACTGTCGTTTTTGGCTGAAATTTTGACCCCCTCCGATCTTCTTGAAACTCTGGATTCTGACAGAGGGCCACGAGACTTCGACTAGCCCGCAAAAATGGAGGTTCTAGACCCTACCAGAGCCGAGATATCGGACGTCAAAGTTTTGACCCGAAAAAAAAACATAAGGGGTAACACTGTCGTTTTTGGCCGAAATTTTGACCCCCTCCGATCTTCTTGAAACTCTGGATTCTGACAGAGGGCCACGAGACTTCGACCAGCGCGCAAAAATGGAGGCTCTAGACCCTTCCAGAGCCGAGATATCGAAGGTCAAAATTTGGACCAGAAAAAAAAAAACATAAGGGGTAACACTGTCATTTTTTTTTCTGGTCCAAATTTTGACCTTCAATATCTCGGCTCTGGAAGGGTCTAGAGCCTCCATTTTTGCGCGCTGGTCGAAGTCTCGTGGCCCTCTGTCAGAATCCAGAGTTTCAAGAAGATCGGAGGGGGTCAAAATTTCGGCCAAAAACGACAGTGTTACCCCTTATGTTTTTTTTTCGGGTCAAAACTTTGACGTCCGATATCTCGGCTCTGGAAGGGTCTAGAGCCTCCATTTTTGCGCGCTGGTCGAAGTCTCGTGGCCCTCTGTCAGAATCCAGAGTTTCAAGAAGATCGGAGGGGGTCAAAATTTCAGCCAAAAACGACAGTGTTACCCCTTATGTTTTTTTTTCGGGTCAAAACTTTGACGTCCGATATCTCGGCTCTGGAAGGGTCTAGAGCCTCCATTTTTGCGCGCTAGTCGAAGTCTCGTGGCCCTCTGTCAGAATCCAGAGTTTCAAGAAGATCGGAGGGGGTCAAAATTTCGGCCAAAAACGACAGTGTTACCCCTTATGTTTTTTCTTCGGGTCAAAACTTTGACGTCCGATATCTCGGCTCTGGAAGGGTCTAGAGCCTCCATTTTTGCGGGCTGGTCGAAGTCTCGTGGCCCTCTGTCAGAATCCAGAGTTTCAAGAAGATCGGAGGGGGTCAAAATTTCGGCCAAAAACGACAGTGTTACCCCTTATGTTTTTTTTTTCGGGTCAAAACTTTGACATCCGATATCTCGGCTCTGGAAGGGTCTAGAGCCTCCATTTTTGCGCGCTAGTCGAAGTCTCGTGGCCCTCTGTCAGAATCCAGAGTTTCAAGAAGATCGGAGGGGGTCAAAATTTCGGCCAAAAACGACAGTGTTACCCCTTATGTTTTTTTTTCGGGTCAAAACTTTGACATCCGATATCTCGGCTCTGGAAGGGTCTAGAGCCTCCATTTTTGCGCGCTCGTCGAAGTCTCGTGGCCCTCTGTCAGAATCCAGAGTTTCAAGAAGATCGGAGGGGGTCAAAATTTTGGCCAAAAAAAAAAAACGACAGTGTTACCCCTTATGTTTTTTTTTTGGCCGAAATTTTGACCCCCTCCGATCTTCTTGAAACTCTGGATTCTGACAGAGGGCCACGAGACTTCGACCAGCGCGCAAAAATGGAAGCTCTAGACCCTTCCAGAGCCGAGATATCGGACGTCAAAGTTTTGACCCACAAAAAAAACATAAGGGGTAACACTGTTGTTTTTGGCTGAAATTTTGACCCCCTCCGATCTTCTTGAAACTCTGGATTCTGACAGAGGGCCACGAGACTTCGACCAGCGCGCAAAAATGGAGGCTCTAGACCCTTCCAGAGCCGAGATATCAGACGTCAAAGTTTTGACCCGAAAAAAAAAAACATAAGGGGTAACACTGTCGTTTTTGGCCGAAATTTTGACCCCCTCCGATCTTCTTGAAACTCTGGATTCTGACAGAGGGCCACGAGACTTCGACCAGCGCGCAAAAATGGAGGCTCTAGACCCTTCCAGAGCCGAGATATCGGACGTCAAAGTTTTGACCCGAAAAAAAACCATAAGGGGTAACACTGTCGTTTTTGGCCGAAATTTTGACCCCCTCCGATCTTCTTGAAACTCTGGATTCTGACAGAGGGCCATGAGACTTCGACCAGCGCGCAAAAATGGAGGCTCTAGACCCTTCCAGAGCCGAGATATCGGATGTCAAAGTTTTGCCCAGAAAAAAAAACATAAGGGGTAACACTGTCGTTTTTGGCTGAAATTTTGACCCCCTCCGATCTTCTTGAAACTCTGGATTCTGACAGAGGGCCACGAGACTTCGACTAGCCCGCAAAAATGGAGGTTCTAGACCCTACCAGAGCCGAGATATCGGACGTCAAAGTTTTGACCCGAAAAAAAAACATAAGGGGTAACACTGTCGTTTTTGGCCGAAATTTTGACCCCCTCCGATCTTCTTGAAACTCTGGATTCTGACAGAGGGCCACGAGACTTCGACCAGCGCGCAAAAATGGAGGCTCTAGACCCTTCCAGAGCCGAGATATTGAAGGTCAAAATTTGGACCAGAAAAAAAAAAATGACAGTGTTACCCCTTATGTTTTTTTTCGGGTCAAAACTTTGACATCTGATATCTCGGCTCTGGAAGGGTCTAGAGCCTCAATTTTTGCACGCTGGTCGAAGTCTCGTGGCCCTCTGTCAGAATCCAGAGTTTCAAGAAGATCGGAGGGGGTCAAAATTTCGGCCAAAACGACAGTGTTACCCCTTATGTTTTTTTTTCGGGTCAAAACTTTGACGTCCGATATCTCGGCTCTGGAAGGGTCTAGAACCTCCATTTTTGCGGGCTAGTCGAAGTCTCGTGGCCCTCTGTCAGAATCCAGAGTTTCAAGAAGATCGGAGGGGGTCAAAATTTCGGCCAAAAACGACAGTGTTACCCCTTATGTTTTTTTTTTCGGGTCAAAACTTTGACATCTGATATCTCGGCTCTGGAAGGGTCTAGAGCCTCCATTTTTGCGCGCTGGTCGAAGTCTCATGGCCCTCTGTCAGAATCCAGAGTTTCAAGAAGATCGGAGGGGGTCAAAATTTCGGCCCAAAAAAAAACCATAAGGGGTAACACTGTCGTTTTTTTTTTTTGGCCGAAATTTTGACCCCCTCCGATATTCTTGAAACTCTGGATTCTGACAGAGGGCCACGAGACTTCGACCAGCGCGCAAAAATGGAGGCTCTAGACCCTTCCAGAGCCGAGATATCGGATATCAAAGTTTTGACCCGAAAAAAAAAACATAAGGGGTAACACTGTCGTTTTTGGCCGAAATTTTGACCCCCTCCGATCTTCTTGAAACTCTGGATTCTGACAGAGGGCCACGAGACTTCGACCAGCGCGCAAAAATGGAGGCTCTAGACCCTTCCAGAGCCGAGATATCGGAAGTCAAAGTTTTGACCCGAAAAAAAAAACATAAGGGGTAACACTGTCGTTTTTGGCCGAAATTTTGACCCCCTCCGATCTTCTTGAAACTCTGGATTCTGACAGAGGGCCATGAGACTTCGACCAGCCCGCAAAAATCGAGGCTCTAGACCCTTCCAGAGCCAAGATATCGGACGTCAAAGTTTTGACCCGAAAAAAAAACATAAGGGGTAACACTGTCGTTTTTGGCCGAAATTTTGACCCCCTCCGATCTTCTTGAAACTCTGGATTCTGACAGAGGGCCACGAGACTTCGACCAGCGCGCAAAAATGGAGGCTCTAGACCCTTCCAGAGCCGAGATATTGAAGGTCAAAATTTGGACCAGAAAAAAAAAATGACAGTGTTACCCCTTATGTTTTTTTTTCTGGTCCAAATTTTGACCTTCGATATCTCGGCTCTGGAAGGGTCTAGAGCCTCCATTTTTACGGGCTGGTCGAAGTCTCGTGGCCCTCTGTCAGAATCCAGAGTTTCAAGAAGATCGGAGGGGATCAAAATTTCGGCCAAAAACGACAGTGTTACCCCTTATGTTTTTTTCGGGTCAAAACTTTGACATCTGATATCTCGGCTCTGGAAGGGTCTAGAGCCTCAATTTTTGCACGCTGGTCGAAGTCTCGTGGCCCTCTGTCAGAATCCAGAGTTTCAAGAAGATCGGAGGGGGTCAAAATTTCGGCCAAAAACGACAGTGTTACCCCTTATGTTTTTTTTCGGGTCAAAACTTTGACGTCCGATATCTCGGCTCTGGAAGGGTCTAGAACCTCCATTTTTGCGGGCTAGTCGAAGTCTCGTGGCCCTCTGTCAGAATCCAGAGTTTCAAGAAGATCGGAGGGGGTCAAAATTTCGGCCAAAAACGACAGTGTTACCCCTTATGTTTTTTTTTTCGGGTCAAAACTTTGACATCTGATATCTCGGCTCTGGAAGGGTCTAGAGCCTCCATTTTTGCGCGCTGGTCGAAGTCTCATGGCCCTCTGTCAGAATCTAGAGTTTCAAGAAGATCGGAGGGGGTCAAAATTTCAGCCAAAAACGACAGTGTTACCCCTTATGTTTTTTTTTTTCGGGTCAAAACTTTGACGTCCGATATCTCGGCTCTGGAAGGGTCTAGAGCCTCCATTTTTGCGCGCTGGTCGAAGTCTCGTGGCCCTCTGTCAGAATCCAGAGTTTCAAGAAGATCGGAGGGGGTCAAAATTTCGGCCAAAAAAAAAACCATAAGGGGTAACACTGTCGTTTTTTTTTTTTTGGCCGAAATTTTGACCCCCTCCGATCTTCTTGAAACTCTGGATTCTGACAGAGGGCCACGAGACTTCGACCAGCGCGCAAAAATGGAGGCTCTAGACCCTTCCAGAGCCGAGATATCGGATATCAAAGTTTTGACCCGAAAAAAAACATAAGGGGTAACACTGTCGTTTTTGGCCGAAATTTTGACCCCCTCCGATCTTCTTGAAACTCTGGATTCTGACAGAGGGCCACGAGACTTCGACCAGCGCGCAAAAATGGAGGCTCTAGACCCTTCCAGAGCCGAGATATCGGAAGTCAAAGTTTTGACCCGAAAAAAAAAACATAAGGGGTAACACTGTCGTTTTTGGCCGAAATTTTGACCCCCTCCGATCTTCTTGAAACTCTGGATTCTGACAGAGGGCCATGAGACTTCGACCAGCCCGCAAAAATCGAGGCTCTAGACCCTTCCAGAGCCAAGATATCGGACGTCAAAGTTTTGACCCGAAAAAAAAACATAAGGGGTAACACTGTCGTTTTTGGCCGAAATTTTGACCCCCTCCGATCTTCTTGAAACTCTGGATTCTGACAGAGGGCCACGAGACTTCGACCAGCGCGCAAAAATGGAGGCTCTAGACCCTTCCAGAGCCGAGATATCGGATGTCAAAGTTTTGACCCGAAAAAATTACATAAGGGGTAACACTGTCGTTTTTGGCCGAAATTTTGACCCCCTCCGATCTTCTTGAAACTCTGGATTCTGACAGAGGGCCACGAGACTTCGACTAGCCCGCAAAAATGGAGGCTCTAGACCCTTCCAGAGCCGAGATATCGGACGTCAAAGTTTTGACCCGAAAAAAAAACATAAGGGGTAACACTGTCGTTTTTGGCCGAAATTTTGACCCCCTCCGATCTTCTTGAAACTCTGGATTCTGACAGAGGGCCACGAGACTTCGACCAGCGCGCAAAAATGGAGGCTCTAGACCCTTCCAGAGCCGAGATATCAAAGGTCAAAATTTGGACCAGAAAAAAAAAACATAAGGGGTAACACTGTCATTTTTTTTTTCTGGTCCAAATTTTGACCTTCAATATCTCGGCTCTGGAAGGGTCTAGAGCCTCCATTTTTGCGCGCTGGTCGAAGTCTCGTGGCCCTCTGTCAGAATCCAGAGTTTCAAGAAGATCGGAGGGGGTCAAATTTTCGGCCAAAAACGACAGTGTTACCCCTTATGTTTTTTTTTCGGGTCAAAACTTTGACGTCCGATATCTCGGCTCTGGAAGGGTCTAGAGCCTCCATTTTTGCGGGCTGGTCGAAGTCTCGTGGCCCTCTGTCAGAATCCAGAGTTTCAAGAAGATCGGAGGGGGTCAAAATTTCGGCCAAAAACGACAGTGTTACCCCTTATGTTTTTTTTTTTCAGGTCAAAACTTTGACATCCGATATCTCGGCTCTGGAAGGGTCTAGAGCCTCCATTTTTGCGCGCTAGTCGAAGTCTCGTGGCCCTCTGTCAGAATCCAGAGTTTCAAGAAGATCGGAGGGGGTCAAAATTTCGGCCAAAAACGACAGTGTTACCCCTTATGTTTTTTTTTCGGGTCAAAACTTTGACATCCGATATCTTGGCTCTGGAAGGGTCTAGAGCCTCCATTTTTGCGCGCTCGTCGAAGTCTCGTGGCCCTCTGTCAGAATCCAGAGTTTCAAGAAGATCGGAGGGGGTCAAAATTTTGGCCAAAAAAAAAAAAAACGACAGTGTTACCCCTTATGTTTTTTTTTTTTGGCCGAAATTTTGACCCCCTCCGATCTTCTTGAAACTCTGGATTCTGACAGAGGGCCACGAGACTTCGACCAGCACGCAAAAATGGAAGCTCTAGACCCTTCCAGAGCCGAGATATCGGACGTCAAAGTTTTGACCCACAAAAAAAACATAAGGGGTAACACTGTTGTTTTTGGCTGAAATTTTGACCCCCTCCGATCTTCTTGAAACTCTGGATTCTGACAGAGGGCCACGAGACTTCGACCAGCGTGCAAAAATGGAGGCTCTAGACCCTTCCAGAGCCGAGATATCAGACGTCAAAGTTTTGACCCGAAAAAAAAAACATAAGGGGTAACACTGTCGTTTTTGGCCGAAATTTTGACCCCCTCCGATCTTCTTGAAACTCTGGATTCTGACAGAGGGCCACGAGACTTCGACCAGCGCGCAAAAATGGAGGCTCTAGACCCTTCCAGAGCCAAGATATCGGACGTCAAAGTTTTGACCCGAAAAAAAAACATAAGGGGTAACACTGTCGTTTTTGGCCGAAATTTTGACCCCCTCCGATCTTCTTGAAACTCTGGATTCTGACAGAGGGCCACGAGACTTCGACCAGCGCGCAAAAATGGAGGCTCTAGACCCTTCCAGAGCCGAGATATCGGATATCAAAGTTTTGACCCGAAAAAAAAAACATAAGGGGTAACACTGTCGTTTTTGGCCGAAATTTTGACCCCCTCCGATCTTCTTGAAACTCTGGATTCTGACAGAGGGCCACGAGACTTCGACCAGCGCGCAAAAATGGAGGCTCTAGACCCTTCCAGAGCCGAGATATCGGAAGTCAAAGTTTTGACCCGAAAAAAAAAACATAAGGGGTAACACTGTCGTTTTTGGCCGAAATTTTGACCCCCTCCGATCTTCTTGAAACTCTGGATTCTGACAGAGGGCCATGAGACTTCGACCAGCCCGCAAAAATGGAGGCTCTAGACCCTTCCAGAGCCGAGATATCGGAAGTCAAAGTTTTGACCCGAAAAAAAAAACATAAGGGGTAACACTGTCGTTTTTGGCCGAAATTTTGACCCCCTCCGATCTTCTTGAAACTCTGGATTCTGACAGAGGGCCATGAGACTTCGACCAGCCCGCAAAAATCGAGGCTCTAGACCCTTCCAGAGCCAAGATATCGGACGTCAAAGTTTTGACCCGAAAAAAAAACATAAGGGGTAACACTGTCGTTTTTGGCCGAAATTTTGACCCCCTCCGATCTTCTTGAAACTCTGGATTCTGACAGAGGGCCACGAGACTTCGACCAGCGCGCAAAAATGGAGGCTCTAGACCCTTCCAGAGCCGAGATATCGGATGTCAAAGTTTTGACCCGAAAAAATTACATAAGGGGTAACACTGTCGTTTTTGGCCGAAATTTTGACCCCCTCCGATCTTCTTGAAACTCTGGATTCTGACAGAGGGCCACGAGACTTCGACTAGCCCGCAAAAATGGAGGCTCTAGACCCTTCCAGAGCCGAGATATCGGACGTCAAAGTTTTGACCCGAAAAAAAAACATAAGGGGTAACACTGTCGTTTTTGGCCGAAATTTTGACCCCCTCCGATCTTCTTGAAACTCTGGATTCTGACAGAGGGCCACGAGACTTCGACCAGCGCGCAAAAATGGAGGCTCTAGACCCTTCCAGAGCCGAGATATCAAAGGTCAAAATTTGGACCAGAAAAAAAAAACATAAGGGGTAACACTGTCATTTTTTTTTCTGGTCCAAATTTTGACCTTCAATATCTCGGCTCTGGAAGGGTCTAGAGCCTCCATTTTTGCGCGCTGGTCGAAGTCTCGTGGCCCTCTGTCAGAATCCAGAGTTTCAAGAAGATCGGAGGGGGTCAAATTTTCGGCCAAAAACGACAGTGTTACCCCTTATGTTTTTTTTTCGGGTCAAAACTTTGACATCCGATATCTCGGCTCTGGAAGGGTCTAGAGCCTCCATTTTTGCGCGCTGGTCGAAGTCTCGTGGCCCTCTGTCAGAATCCAGAGTTTCAAGAAGATCGGAGGGGGTCAAAATTTCGGCCAAAAACGACAGTGTTACCCCTTATGTTTTTTTTTCGGGTCAAAACTTTGACGTCCGATATCTCGGCTCTGGAAGGGTCTAGAGCCTCCATTTTTGCGCGCTAGTCGAAGTCTCGTGGCCCTCTGTCAGAATCCAGAGTTTCAAGAAGATCGGAGGGGGTCAAAATTTCGGCCAAAAACGACAGTGTTACCCCTTATGTTTTTTTTTTCGGGTCAAAACTTTGACGTCCGATATCTCGGCTCTGGAAGGGTCTAGAGCCTCCATTTTTGCGGGCTGGTCGAAGTCTCGTGGCCCTCTGTCAGAATCCAGAGTTTCAAGAAGATCGGAGGGGGTCAAAATTTCGGCCAAAAACGACAGTGTTACCCCTTATGTTTTTTTTTTTCGGGTCAAAACTTTGACATCCGATATCTCGGCTCTGGAAGGGTCTAGAGCCTCCATTTTTGCGCGCTAGTCGAAGTCTCGTGGCCCTCTGTCAGAATCCAGAGTTTCAAGAAGATCGGAGGGGGTCAAAATTTCGTCCAAAAACGACAGTGTTACCCCTTATGTTTTTTTTTCGGGTCAAAACTTTGACATCCGATATCTCGGCTCTGGAAGGGTCTAGAGCCTCCATTTTTGCGCGCTCGTCGAAGTCTCGTGGCCCTCTGTCAGAATCCAGAGTTTCAAGAAGATCGGAGGGGGTCAAAATTTTGGCGAAAAAAAAAAAAAAACGACAGTGTTACCCCTTATGTTTTTTTTTTTTTGGCCGAAATTTTGACCCCCTCCGATCTTCTTGAAACTCTGGATTCTGACAGAGGGCCACGAGACTTCGACCAGCGCGCAAAAATGGAAGCTCTAGACCCTTCCAGAGCCGAGATATCGGACGTCAAAGTTTTGACCCACAAAAAAAACATAAGGGGTAACACTGTTGTTTTTGGCTGAAATTTTGACCCCCTCCGATCTTCTTGAAACTCTGGATTCTGACAGAGGGCCACGAGACTTCGACCAGCGCGCAAAAATGGAGGCTCTAGACCCTTCCAGAGCCGAGATATCAGACGTCAAAGTTTTGACCCGAAAAAAAAAAACATAAGGGGTAACACTGTCGTTTTTGGCCGAAATTTTGACCCCCTCCGATCTTCTTGAAACTCTGGATTCTGACAGAGGGCCACGAGACTTCGACCAGCGCGCAAAAATGGAGGCTCTAGACCCTTCCAGAGCCGAGATATCGGACGTCAAAGTTTTGACCCGAAAAAAAAACATAAGGGGTAACACTGTCGTTTTTGGCCGAAATTTTGACCCCCTCCGATCTTCTTGAAACTCTGGATTCTGACAGAGGGCCATGAGACTTCGACCAGCGCGCAAAAATGGAGGCTCTAGACCCTTCCAGAGCCGAGATATCGGATGTCAAAGTTTTGCCCTGAAAAAAACATAAGGGGTAACACTGTCGTTTTTGGCCGAAATTTTGACCCCCTCCGATCTTCTTGAAACTCTGGATTCTGACAGAGGGCCACGAGACTTCGACTAGCCCGCAAAAATGGAGGTTCTAGACCCTACCAGAGCCGAGATATCGGACGTCAAAGTTTTGACCCGAAAAAAAAACATAAGGGGTAACACTGTCGTTTTTGGCCGAAATTTTGACCCCCTCCGATCTTCTTGAAACTCTGGATTCTGACAGAGGGCCACGAGACTTCGACCAGCGCGCAAAAATGGAGGCTCTAGACCCTTCCAGAGCCGAGATATTGAAGGTCAAAATTTGGACCAGAAAAAAAAAATGACAGTGTTACCCCTTATGTTTTTTTTTCTGGTCCAAATTTTGACCTTCGATATCTCGGCTCTGGAAGGGTCTAGAGCCTCCATTTTTACGGGCTGGTCGAAGTCTCGTGGCCCTCTGTCAGAATCCAGAGTTTCAAGAAGATCGGAGGGGGTCAAAATTTCGGCCAAAAACGACAGTGTTACCCCTTATGTTTTTTTTTTCGGGTCAAAACTTTGACGTCCGATATCTCGGCTCTGGAAGGGTCTAGAGCCTCCATTTTTGCACGCTGGTCGAAGTCTCGTGGCCCTCTGTCAGAATCCAGAGTTTCAAGAAGATCGGAGGGGGTCAAAATTTCGGCCAAAAACGACAGTGTTACCCCTTATGTTTTTTTTTCGGGTCAAAACTTTGACATCCGATATCTCGGCTCTGGAAGGGTCTAGAGCCTCCATTTTTGCGCGCTGATCGAAGTCTCGTGGCCTTCTGTCAGAATCCAGAGTTTCAAGAAGATCGGAGGGGGTCAAAATTTCGACCAAAAACGACAGTGTTACCCCTTATGTTTTTTTTCGGGTCAAAACTTTGACGTCCGATATCTCGGCTCTGGAAGGGTCTAGAGCCTCAATTTTTGCGCGCTGGTCGAAGTCTTGTGGCCCTCTGTCAGAATCCAGAGTTTCAAGAAGATCGGAGGGGGTCAAAATTTCGGCCAAAAACGACAGTGTTACCCCTTATGTTTTTTTTTTTCGGGTCAAAACTTTGACGTCCGATATCTCGGCTCTGGAAGGGTCTAGAGCCTCCATTTTTGCGCGCTGGTCGAAGTCTCGTGGCCCTCTGTCAGAATCCAGAGTTTCAAGAAGATCGGAGGGGGTCAAAATTTCGGCCAAAAAAAAACATAAGGGGTAACACATTTTTGCGCGCAAAAATGGAGGCTCTAGACCCTTCCAGAGCCGAGATATCGGATGTCAAAGTTTTGACCCGAAAAAAAAAACATAAGGGGTAACACTGTCGTTTTTGGCCGAAATTTTGACCCCCTCCGGTCTTCTTGAAACTCTGGATTCTGACAGAGGGCCACGAGACTTCGACCAGCGCGCAAAAATGGAGGCTCTAGACCCTTCCAGAGCCGAGATATCGGAAGTCAAAGTTTTGACCCGAAAAAAAAACATAAGGGGTAACACTGTCGTTTTTGGCCGAAATTTTGACCCCCTCCGATCTTCTTGAAACTCTGGATTCTGACAGAGGGCCATGAGACTTCGACCAGCCCGCAAAAATCGAGGCTCTAGACCCTTCCAGTGCCGAGATATCGGACGTCAAAGTTTTGACCCGAAAAAAAAACATAAGGGGTAACACTGTCGTTTTTGGCCGAAATTTTGACCCCCTCCGATCTTCTTGAAACTCTGGATTCTGACAGAGGGCCACGAGACTTCGACCAGCGTGCAAAAATGGAGGCTCTAGACCCTTCCAGAGCCGAGATATCGGATGTCAAAGTTTTGACCCGAAAAAAAAACATAAGGGGTAACACTGTCGTTTTTGGCCGAAATTTTGACCCCCTCCGATCTTCTTGAAACTAGGGCTGGGCAACGATTAATCGCGATTAATCGCATCCAAAATAAAAGTTTGTGTTTACGTAATATATGTGGGTGCACAGTGTATAATTATTTTGTATATATAAATACACACACATGCATGTATATATTTAAGAAATATTTGCATGTATATACTTTATATATATTTATACATAATTAATATTGTGTATAAATATAAATATTTGATAAATTAAGACCACATTTTTCTTAAATATATACATGCATGTGTGTGTATTTATATATACAAAATAATTATACACTGTGCACCCACATATATTACGTAAACACAAACTTTTATTTTGGATGCGATTAATCGCGATTAATCGTTGCCCAGCCCTACTTGAAACTCTGGATTCTGACAGAGGGCCACGAGACTTCGACCAGCCCGCAAAAATGGAGGCTCTAGACCCTTCCAGAGCCGAGATATCGAAGGTCAAAATTTGGACCAGAAAAAAAAACATAAGGGGTAACACTGTTGTTTTTGGCCGAAATTTTGACCCCCTCCGATCTTCTTGAAACTCTGGATTCTGACAGAGGGCCACGAGACTTCGACCAGCGCGCAAAAATGGAGGCTCTAGACCCTTCCAGAGCCGAGATATCGGATGTCAAAGTTTTGACCCGAAAAAAAAAACATAAGGGGTAACACTGTCGTTTTTGGCCGAAAATTTGACCCCCTCCGATCTTCTTGAAACTCTGGATTCTGACAGAGGGCCACGAGACTTCGACTAGCGCGCAAAAATGGAGGCTCTAGACCCTTCCAGAGCCGAGATATCGGATGTCGAAGTTTTGACCCGAAAAAAAAACATAAGGGGTAACACTGTCGTTTTTGGCCGAAATTTTGACCCCCTCCGATCTTCTTGAAACTCTGGATTCTGACAGAGGGCCACGAGACTTCGACCAGCCCGCAAAAATGGAGGCTCTAGACCCTTCCAGAGCCGAGATATCGGACGTCAAAGTTTTGACCCGAAAAAAAAAACATAAGGGGTAACACTGTCGTTTTTGGCCGAAATTTTGACCCCCTCCGATCTTCTTGAAACTCTGGATTCTGACAGAGGGCCACGAGACTTCGACTAGCGCGCAAAAATGGAGGCTCTAGACCCTTCCAGAGCCGAGATATCGGACGTCAAAGTTTTGACCCGAAAAAAAAAACATAAGAGGTAACACTGTCGTTTTTGGCCGAAATTTTGACCCCCTCCGATCTTCTTGAAACTCTGGATTCTGACAGAGGGCCATGAGACTTCGACCAGCGCGCAAAAATGGAGGCTCTAGACCCTTCCAGAGCCGAGATATCGGACGTCAAAGTTTTGACCCGAAAAAAAAAACATAAGGGGTAACACTGTCGTTTTTGGCCGAAATTTTGACCCCCTCCGATCTTCTTGAAACTCTGGATTCTGACAGAGGGCCACGAGACTTCGACCAGCGCGCAAAAATGGAGGCTCTAGACCCTTCCAGAGCCGAGATATCGGATGGCAAAGTTTTGACCCGAAAAAATTACATAAGGGGTAACACTGTCGTTTTTGGCCGAAATTTTGACCCCCTCCGATCTTCTTGAAACTCTGGATTCTGACAGAGGGCCACGAGACTTCGACTAGCCCGCAAAAATGGAGGCTCTAGACCCTTCCAGAGCCGAGATATCGGACGTCAAAGTTTTGACCCGAAAAAAAAACATAAGGGGTAACACTGTCGTTTTTGGCCGAAATTTTGACCCCCTCCGATCTTCTTGAAACTCTGGATTCTGACAGAGGGCCACGAGACTTCGACCAGCGCGCAAAAATGGAGGCTCTAGACCCTTCCAGAGCCGAGATATCAAAGGTCAAAATTTGGACCAGAAAAAAAAAACATAAGGGGTAACACTGTCATTTTTTTTTTCTGGTCCAAATTTTGACCTTCAATATCTCGGCTCTGGAAGGGTCTAGAGCCTCCATTTTTGCGCGCTGGTCGAAGTCTCGTGGCCCTCTGTCAGAATCCAGAGTTTCAAGAAGATCGGAGGGGGTCAAATTTTCGGCCAAAAACGACAGTGTTACCCCTTATGTTTTTTTTTCGGGTCAAAACTTTGACGTCCGATATCTCGGCTCTGGAAGGGTCTAGAGCCTCCATTTTTGCGCGCTGGTCGAAGTCTCGTGGCCCTCTGTCAGAATCCAGAGTTTCAAGAAGATCGGAGGGGGTCAAAATTTCGGCCAAAAACGACAGTGTTACCCCTTATGTTTTTTTTTCGGGTCAAAACTTTGACGTCCGATATCTCGGCTCTGGAAGGGTCTAGAGCCTCCATTTTTGCGCGCTAGTCGAAGTCTCGTGGCCCTCTGTCAGAATCCAGAGTTTCAAGAAGATCGGAGGGGGTCAAAATTTCGGCCAAAAACGACAGTGTTACCCCTTATGTTTTTTTTTTTCGGGTCAAAACTTTGACGTCCGATATCTCGGCTCTGGAAGGGTCTAGAGCCTCCATTTTTGCGGGCTGGTCGAAGTCTCGTGGCCCTCTGTCAGAATCCAGAGTTTCAAGAAGATCGGAGGGGGTCAAAATTTCGGCCAAAAACGACAGTGTTACCCCTTATGTTTTTTTTTTTCAGGTCAAAACTTTGACATCCGATATCTCGGCTCTGGAAGGGTCTAGAGCCTCCATTTTTGCGCGCTAGTCGAAGTCTCGTGGCCCTCTGTCAGAATCCAAAGTTTCAAGAAGATCGGAGGGGGTCAAAATTTCGGCCAAAAACGACAGTGTTACCCCTTATGTTTTTTTTTCGGGTCAAAACTTTGACATCCGATATCTCGGCTCTGGAAGGGTCTAGAGCCTCCATTTTTGCGCGCTCGTCGAAGTCTCGTGGCCCTCTGTCAGAATCCAGAGTTTCAAGAAGATCGGAGGGGGTCAAAATTTTGGCCAAAAAAAAAAAAAACGACAGTGTTACCCCTTATGTTTTTTTTTTTGGCCGAAATTTTGACCCCCTCCGATCTTCTTGAAACTCTGGATTCTGACAGAGGGCCACGAGACTTCGACCAGCGCGCAAAAATGGAAGCTCTAGACCCTTCCAGAGCCGAGATATCGGACGTCAAAGTTTTGACCCACAAAAAAAACATAAGGGGTAACACTGTTGTTTTTGGCTGAAATTTTGACCCCCTCCGATCTTCTTGAAACTCTGGATTCTGACAGAGGGCCACGAGACTTCGACCAGCGTGCAAAAATGGAGGCTCTAGACCCTTCCAGAGCCGAGATATCAGACGTCAAAGTTTTGACCCGAAAAAAAAAACATAAGGGGTAACACTGTCGTTTTTGGCCGAAATTTTGACCCCCTCCGATCTTCTTGAAACTCTGGATTCTGACAGAGGGCCACGAGACTTCGACCAGCGCGCAAAAATGGAGGCTCTAGACCCTTCCAGAGCCAAGATATCGGACGTCAAAGTTTTGACCCGAAAAAAAAACATAAGGGGTAACACTGTCGTTTTTGGCCGAAATTTTGACCCCCTCCGATCTTCTTGAAACTCTGGATTCTGACAGAGGGCCACGAGACTTCGACCAGCGCGCAAAAATGGAGGCTCTAGACCCTTCCAGAGCCGAGATATCGGATATCAAAGTTTTGACCCGAAAAAAAAAACATAAGGGGTAACACTGTCGTTTTTGGCCGAAATTTTGACCCCCTCCGATCTTCTTGAAACTCTGGATTCTGACAGAGGGCCACGAGACTTCGACCAGCGCGCAAAAATGGAGGCTCTAGACCCTTCCAGAGCCGAGATATCGGAAGTCAAAGTTTTGACCC
The DNA here is from genome assembly GCA_038021265.1 of Cyprinella venusta. NCBI lineage: Eukaryota > Metazoa > Chordata > Actinopteri > Cypriniformes > Leuciscidae > Cyprinella > Cyprinella venusta. Next base: position 33,345,312 of record CM075867.1, on the reverse strand, counting down.
GAAAAAAAAAACATAAGGGGTAACACTGTCGTTTTTGGCCGAAATTTTGACCCCCTCCGATCTTCTTGAAACTCTGGATTCTGACAGAGGGCCATGAGACTTCGACCAGCCCGCAAAAATGGAGGCTCTAGACCCTTCCAGAGCCGAGATATCGGAAGTCAAAGTTTTGACCCGAAAAAAAAAACATAAGGGGTAACACTGTCGTTTTTGGCCGAAATTTTGACCCCCTCCGATCTTCTTGAAACTCTGGATTCTGACAGAGGGCCATGAGACTTCGACCAGCCCGCAAAAATCGAGGCTCTAGACCCTTCCAGAGCCAAGATATCGGACGTCAAAGTTTTGACCCGAAAAAAAAACATAAGGGGTAACACTGTCGTTTTTGGCCGAAATTTTGACCCCCTCCGATCTTCTTGAAACTCTGGATTCTGACAGAGGGCCACGAGACTTCGACCAGCGCGCAAAAATGGAGGCTCTAGACCCTTCCAGAGCCGAGATATCGGATGTCAAAGTTTTGACCCGAAAAAATTACATAAGGGGTAACACTGTCGTTTTTGGCCGAAATTTTGACCCCCTCCGATCTTCTTGAAACTCTGGATTCTGACAGAGGGCCACGAGACTTCGACTAGCCCGCAAAAATGGAGGCTCTAGACCCTTCCAGAGCCGAGATATCGGACGTCAAAGTTTTGACCCGAAAAAAAAACATAAGGGGTAACACTGTCGTTTTTGGCCGAAATTTTGACCCCCTCCGATCTTCTTGAAACTCTGGATTCTGACAGAGGGCCACGAGACTTCGACCAGCGCGCAAAAATGGAGGCTCTAGACCCTTCCAGAGCCGAGATATCAAAGGTCAAAATTTGGACCAGAAAAAAAAAACATAAGGGGTAACACTGTCATTTTTTTTTCTGGTCCAAATTTTGACCTTCAATATCTCGGCTCTGGAAGGGTCTAGAGCCTCCATTTTTGCGCGCTGGTCGAAGTCTCGTGGCCCTCTGTCAGAATCCAGAGTTTCAAGAAGATCGGAGGGGGTCAAATTTTCGGCCAAAAACGACAGTGTTACCCCTTATGTTTTTTTTTCGGGTCAAAACTTTGACATCCGATATCTCGGCTCTGGAAGGGTCTAGAGCCTCCATTTTTGCGCGCTGGTCGAAGTCTCGTGGCCCTCTGTCAGAATCCAGAGTTTCAAGAAGATCGGAGGGGGTCAAAATTTCGGCCAAAAACGACAGTGTTACCCCTTATGTTTTTTTTTCGGGTCAAAACTTTGACGTCCGATATCTCGGCTCTGGAAGGGTCTAGAGCCTCCATTTTTGCGCGCTAGTCGAAGTCTCGTGGCCCTCTGTCAGAATCCAGAGTTTCAAGAAGATCGGAGGGGGTCAAAATTTCGGCCAAAAACGACAGTGTTACCCCTTATGTTTTTTTTTTCGGGTCAAAACTTTGACGTCCGATATCTCGGCTCTGGAAGGGTCTAGAGCCTCCATTTTTGCGGGCTGGTCGAAGTCTCGTGGCCCTCTGTCAGAATCCAGAGTTTCAAGAAGATCAGAGGGGGTCAAAATTTCGGCCAAAAACGACAGTGTTACCCCTTATGTTTTTTTTTTTCGGGTCAAAACTTTGACATCCGATATCTCGGCTCTGGAAGGGTCTAGAGCCTCCATTTTTGCGCGCTAGTCGAAGTCTCGTGGCCCTCTGTCAGAATCCAGAGTTTCAAGAAGATCGGAGGGGGTCAAAATTTCGTCCAAAAACGACAGTGTTACCCCTTATGTTTTTTTTTCGGGTCAAAACTTTGACATCCGATATCTCGGCTCTGGAAGGGTCTAGAGCCTCCATTTTTGCGCGCTCGTCGAAGTCTCGTGGCCCTCTGTCAGAATCCAGAGTTTCAAGAAGATCGGAGGGGGTCAAAATTTTGGCGAAAAAAAAAAAAAAACGACAGTGTTACCCCTTATGTTTTTTTTTTTGGCCGAAATTTTGACCCCCTCCGATCTTCTTGAAACTCTGGATTCTGACAGAGGGCCACGAGACTTCGACCAGCGCGCAAAAATGGAAGCTCTAGACCCTTCCAGAGCCGAGATATCGGACGTCAAAGTTTTGACCCACAAAAAAAACATAAGGGGTAACACTGTTGTTTTTGGCTGAAATTTTGACCCCCTCCGATCTTCTTGAAACTCTGGATTCTGACAGAGGGCCACGAGACTTCGACCAGCGCGCAAAAATGGAGGCTCTAGACCCTTCCAGAGCCGAGATATCAGACGTCAAAGTTTTGACCCGAAAAAAAAAAACATAAGGGGTAACACTGTCGTTTTTGGCCGAAATTTTGACCCCCTCCGATCTTCTTGAAACTCTGGATTCTGACAGAGGGCCACGAGACTTCGACCAGCGCGCAAAAATGGAGGCTCTAGACCCTTCCAGAGCCGAGATATCGGACGTCAAAGTTTTGACCCGAAAAAAAAACATAAGGGGTAACACTGTCGTTTTTGGCCGAAATTTTGACCCCCTCCGATCTTCTTGAAACTCTGGATTCTGACAGAGGGCCATGAGACTTCGACCAGCGCGCAAAAATGGAGGCTCTAGACCCTTCCAGAGCCGAGATATCGGATGTCAAAGTTTTGCCCAGAAAAAAACATAAGGGGTAACACTGTCGTTTTTGGCCGAAATTTTGACCCCCTCCGATCTTCTTGAAACTCTGGATTCTGACAGAGGGCCACGAGACTTCGACTAGCCCGCAAAAATGGAGGTTCTAGACCCTACCAGAGCCGAGATATCGGACGTCAAAGTTTTGACCCGAAAAAAAAACATAAGGGGTAACACTGTCGTTTTTGGCCGAAATTTTGACCCCCTCCGATCTTCTTGAAACTCTGGATTCTGACAGAGGGCCACGAGACTTCGACCAGCGCGCAAAAATGGAGGCTCTAGACCCTTCCAGAGCCGAGATATTGAAGGTCAAAATTTGGACCAGAAAAAAAAAATGACAGTGTTACCCCTTATGTTTTTTTTTCTGGTCCAAATTTTGACCTTCGATATCTCGGCTCTGGAAGGGTCTAGAGCCTCCATTTTTACGGGCTGGTCGAAGTCTCGTGGCCCTCTGTCAGAATCCAGAGTTTCAAGAAGATCGGAGGGGGTCAAAATTTCGGCCAAAAACGACAGTGTTACCCCTTATGTTTTTTTTTTCGGGTCAAAACTTTGACGTCCGATATCTCGGCTCTGGAAGGGTCTAGAGCCTCCATTTTTGCACGCTGGTCGAAGTCTCGTGGCCCTCTGTCAGAATCCAGAGTTTCAAGAAGATCGGAGGGGGTCAAAATTTCGGCCAAAAACGACAGTGTTACCCCTTATGTTTTTTTTTCGGGTCAAAACTTTGACATCCGATATCTCGGCTCTGGAAGGGTCTAGAGCCTCCATTTTTGCGCGCTGATCGAAGTCTCGTGGCCTTCTGTCAGAATCCAGAGTTTCAAGAAGATCGGAGGGGGTCAAAATTTCGACCAAAAACGACAGTGTTACCCCTTATGTTTTTTTTCGGGTCAAAACTTTGACGTCCGATATCTCGGCTCTGGAAGGGTCTAGAGCCTCAATTTTTGCGCGCTGGTCGAAGTCTTGTGGCCCTCTGTCAGAATCCAGAGTTTCAAGAAGATCGGAGGGGGTCAAAATTTCGGCCAAAAACGACAGTGTTACCCCTTATGTTTTTTTTTTTCGGGTCAAAACTTTGACGTCCGATATCTCGGCTCTGGAAGGGTCTAGAGCCTCCATTTTTGCGCGCTGGTCGAAGTCTCGTGGCCCTCTGTCAGAATCCAGAGTTTCAAGAAGATCGGAGGGGGTCAAAATTTCGGCCAAAAAAAACATAAGGGGTAACACATTTTTGCGCGCAAAAATGGAGGCTCTAGACCCTTCCAGAGCCGAGATATCGGATGTCAAAGTTTTGACCCGAAAAAAAAACATAAGGGGTAACACTGTCGTTTTTGGCCGAAATTTTGACCCCCTCCGGTCTTCTTGAAACTCTGGATTCTGACAGAGGGCCACGAGACTTCGACCAGCGCGCAAAAATGGAGGCTCTAGACCCTTCCAGAGCCGAGATATCGGAAGTCAAAGTTTTGACCCGAAAAAAAAAACATAAGGGGTAACACTGTCGTTTTTGGCCGAAATTTTGACCCCCTCCGATCTTCTTGAAACTCTGGATTCTGACAGAGGGCCATGAGACTTCGACCAGCCCGCAAAAATCGAGGCTCTAGACCCTTCCAGTGCCGAGATATCGGACGTCAAAGTTTTGACCCGAAAAAAAAACATAAGGGGTAACACTGTCGTTTTTGGCCGAAATTTTGACCCCCTCCGATCTTCTTGAAACTCTGGATTCTGACAGAGGGCCACGAGACTTCGACCAGCGCGCAAAAATGGAGGCTCTAGACCCTTCCAGAGCCGAGATATCGGATGTCAAAGTTTTGACCCGAAAAAAAAACATAAGGGGTAACACTGTCGTTTTTGGCCGAAATTTTGACCCCCTCCGATCTTCTTGAAACTCTGGATTCTGACAGAGGGCCACGAGACTTCGACCAGCCCGCAAAAATGGAGGCTCTAGACCCTTCCAGAGCCGAGATATCGAAGGTCAAAATTTGGACCAGAAAAAAAAACATAAGGGGTAACACTGTTGTTTTTGGCCGAAATTTTGACCCCCTCCGATCTTCTTGAAACTCTGGATTCTGACAGAGGGCCACGAGACTTCGACCAGCGCGCAAAAATGGAGGCTCTAGACCCTTCCAGAGCCGAGATATCGGATGTCAAAGTTTTGACCCGAAAAAAAAAACATAAGGGGTAACACTGTCGTTTTTGGCCGAAATTTTGACCCCCTCCGATCTTCTTGAAACTCTGGATTCTGACAGAGGGCCACGAGACTTCGACTAGCGCGCAAAAATGGAGGCTCTAGACCCTTCCAGAGCCGAGATATCGGATGTCGAAGTTTTGACCCGAAAAAAAAACATAAGGGGTAACACTGTCGTTTTTGGCCGAAATTTTGACCCGCTCCGATCTTCTTGAAACTCTGGATTCTGACAGAGGGCCACGAGACTTCGACCAGCCCGCAAAAATGGAGGCTCTAGACCCTTCCAGAGCCGAGATATCGGACGTCAAAGTTTTGACCCGAAAAAAAAAACATAAGGGGTAACACTGTCGTTTTTGGCCGAAATTTTGACCCCCTCCGATCTTCTTGAAACTCTGGATTCTGACAGAGGGCCACGAGACTTCGACTAGCGCGCAAAAATGGAGGCTCTAGACCCTTCCAGAGCCGAGATATCGGACGTCAAAGTTTTGACCCGAAAAAAAAAACATAAGAGGTAACACTGTCGTTTTTGGCCGAAATTTTGACCCCCTCCGATCTTCTTGAAACTCTGGATTCTGACAGAGGGCCATGAGACTTCGACCAGCGCGCAAAAATGGAGGCTCTAGACCCTTCCAGAGCCGAGATATCGGACGTCAAAGTTTTGACCCGAAAAAAAAAACATAAGGGGTAACACTGTCGTTTTTGGCCGAAATTTTGACCCCCTCCGATCTTCTTGAAACTCTGGATTCTGACAGAGGGCCACGAGACTTCGACCAGCGCGCAAAAATGGAGGCTCTAGACCCTTCCAGAGCCGAGATATCAGACGTCAAAGTTTTGACCCGAAAAAAAAAAACATAAGGGGTAACACTGTCGTTTTTGGCCGAAATTTTGACCCCCTCCGATCTTCTTGAAACTCTGGATTCTGACAGAGGGCCACGAGACTTCGACCAGCGCGCAAAAATGGAGGCTCTAGACCCTTCCAGAGCCAAGATATCGGACGTCAAAGTTTTGACCCGAAAAAAAAACATAAGGGGTAACACTGTCGTTTTTGGCCGAAATTTTGACCCCCTCCGATCTTCTTGAAACTCTGGATTCTGACAGAGGGCCACGAGACTTCGACCAGCGCGCAAAAATGGAGGCTCTAGACCCTTCCAGAGCCGAGATATCGGATGGCAAAGTTTTGACCCGAAAAAATTACATAAGGGGTAACACTGTCGTTTTTGGCCGAAATTTTGACCCCCTCCGATCTTCTTGAAACTCTGGATTCTGACAGAGGGCCACGAGACTTCGACTAGCCCGCAAAAATGGAGGCTCTAGACCCTTCCAGAGCCGAGATATCGGACGTCAAAGTTTTGACCCGAAAAAAAAACATAAGGGGTAACACTGTCGTTTTTGGCCGAAATTTTGACCCCCTCCGATCTTCTTGAAACTCTGGATTCTGACAGAGGGCCACGAGACTTCGACCAGCGCGCAAAAATGGAGGCTCTAGACCCTTCCAGAGCCGAGATATCGAAGGTCAAAATTTGGACCAGAAAAAAAAACATAAGGGGTAACACTGTCATTTTTTTTTCTGGTCCAAATTTTGACCTTCAATATCTCGGCTCTGGAAGGGTCTAGAGCCTCCATTTTTGCGCGCTGGTCGAAGTCTCGTGGCCCTCTGTCAGAATCCAGAGTTTCAAGAAGATCGGAGGGGGTCAAAATTTCGGCCAAAAACGACAGTGTTACCCCTTATGTTTTTTTTTCGGGTCAAAACTTTGACGTCCGATATCTCGGCTCTGGAAGGGTCTAGAGCTTCCATTTTTGCGGGCTGGTCGAAGTCTCGTGGCCCTCTGTCAGAATCCAGAGTTTCAAGAAGATCGGAGGGGGTCAAAATTTCGGCCAAAAACGACAGTGTTACCCCTTATGTTTTTTTTTTTCGGGTCAAAACTTTGACATCCGATATCTCGGCTCTGGAAGGGTCTAGAGCCTCCATTTTTGCGCGCTGGTCGAAGTCTCGTGGCCCTCTGTCAGAATCCAGAGTTTCAAGAAGATCGGAGGGGGTCAAAATTTCGGCCAAAAACGACAGTGTTACCCCTTATGTTTTTTTTTTTCGGGTCAAAACTTTGACATCCGATATCTCGGCTCTGGAAGGGTCTAGAGCCTCCATTTTTGCGCGCTGGTCGAAGTCTCGTGGCCCTCTGTCAGAATCCAGAGTTTCAAAAAGATCGGAGGGGGTCAAAATTTTGGCCAAAAAAAAAAAAACGACAGTGTTACCCCTTATGTTTTTTTTTTTGGCCGAAATTTTGACCCCCTCCGATCTTCTTGAAACTCTGGATTCTGACAGAGGGCCACGAGACTTCGACCAGCGCGCAAAAATGGAGGCTCTAGACCCTTCCAGTGCCAAAATATCTCACGTCAAAGTTTTGACCCACAAAAAAAACATAAGGGGTAACACTGTTGTTTTTGGCCGAAATTTTGACCCCCTCCAATCTTCTTGAAACTCTGGATTCTGACAGAGGGCCACGAGACTTCGACCAGCGCGCAAAAATGGAGGCTCTAGACCCTTCCAGAGCCGAGATATCAGACGTCAAAGTTTTGACCCGAAAAAAAAACATAAGGGGTAACACTGTCGTTTTTGGCCGAAATTTTGACCCCCTCCGATCTTCTTGAAACTCTGGATTCTGACAGAGGGCCACGAGACTTCGACCAGCGCGCAAAAATGGAGGCTCTAGACCCTTCCAGAGCCAAGATATCGGACGTCAAAGTTTTGACCCGAAAAAAAAAACATAAGGGGTAACACTGTCGTTTTTGGCCGAAATTTTGACCCCCTCCGATCTTCTTGAAACTCTGGATTCTGACAGAGGGCCACGAGACTTCGACCAGCGCGCAAAAATGGAGGCTCTAGACCCTTCCAGAGCCGAGATATCGGATGTCAAAGTTTTGACCCGAAAAAATTACATAAGGGGTAACACTGTCGTTTTTGGCCGAAATTTTGACCCCCTCCGATCTTCTTGAAACTCTGGATTCTGACAGAGGGCCACGAGACTTCGACTAGCCCGCAAAAATGGAGGCTCTAGACCCTTCCAGAGCCGAGATATCGGACGTCAAAGTTTTGACCCGAAAAAAAAACATAAGGGGTAACACTGTCGTTTTTGGCCGAAATTTTGACCCCCTCCGATCTTCTTGAAACTCTGGATTCTGACAGAGGGCCACGAGACTTCGACCAGCGCGCAAAAATGGAGGCTCTAGACCCTTCCAGAGCCGAGATATCGGACGTCAAAGTTTTGACCCGAAAAAAAAACATAAGGGGTAACACTGTCGTTTTTGTCCGAAATTTTGACCCCCTCCGATCTTCTTGAAACTCTGGATTCTGACAGAGGGCCACGAGACTTCGACCAGCGCGCAAAAATGGAGGCTCCAGACCCTTCCAGAGCCGAGATATCGGATGTCAAAGTTTTGACCCGAAAAAAAAACATAAGGGGTAACACTGTCGTTTTTGGCCGAAATTTTGACCCCCTCCGATCTTCTTGAAACTCTGGATTCTGACAGAGGGCCACGAGACTTCGACCAGCGTGCAAAAATGGAGGCTCTAGACCCTTCCAGAGCCGAGATATCGGATGTCAAAGTTTTGACCCGAAAAAAAAACATAAGGGGTAACACTGTCGTTTTTGGCCGAAATTTTGACCCCCTCCGATCTTCTTGAAACTCTGGATTCTGACAGAGGGCCACGAGACTTCGACTAGCCCGCAAAAATGGAGGCTCTAGACCCTTCCAGAGCCGAGATATCGGACGTCAAAGTTTTGACCCGAAAAAAAAACATAAGGGGTAACACTGTCGTTTTTGGCCGAAATTTTGACCCCCTCCGATCTTCTTGAAACTCTGGATTCTGACAGAGGGCCACGAGACTTCGAACAGCGCGCAAAAATGGAGGCTCTAGACCCTTCCAGAGCCGAGATATCGAAGGTCAAAATTTGGACCAGAAAAAAAAACATAAGGGGTAACACTGTCATTTTTTTTCTGGTCCAAATTTTGACCTCCAATATCTCGGCTCTGGAAGGGTCTAGAGCCTCCATTTTTGCGCGCTGGTCGAAGTCTCGTGGCCCTCTGTCAGAATCCAGAGTTTCAAGAAGATCGGAGGGGGTCAAAATTTCGGCCAAAAACGACAGTGTTACCCCTTATGTTTTTTTTTTTCGGGTCAAAACTTTGACGTCCGATATCTCGGCTCTGGAAGGGTCTAGAGCCTCCATTTTTGCGCGCTGGTCGAAGTCTCGTGGCCCTCTGTCAGAATCCAGAGTTTCAAGAAGATCGGAGGGGGTCAAAATTTCGGCCAAAAACGACAGTGTTACCCCTTATGTTTTTTTTTCGGGTCAAAACTTTGACGTCCGATATCTCGGCTCTGGACGGGTCTAGAGCCTCCATTTTTGCGCGCTAGTCGAAGTCTCGTGGCCCTCTGTCAGAATCCAGAGTTTCAAGAAGATCGGAGGGGGTCAAAATTTCGGCCAAAAACGACAGTGTTACCCCTTATGTTTTTTTTTTCGGGTCAAAACTTTGACATCCGATATCTCGGCTCTGGAAGGGTCTAGAGCCTCCATTTTTGCGCACTGGTCGAAGTCTCGTGGCCCTCTGTCAGAATCCAGAGTTTCAAGAAGATCGGAGGGGGTCAAAATTTTGGCCAAAAAAAAAAAACGACAGTGTTACCCCTTATGTTTTTTTTTTTGGCCGAAATTTTGACCCCCTCCGATCTTCTTGAAACTCTGGATTCTGACAGAGGACCACGAGACTTCGACCAGCGCGCAAAAATGGAGGCTCTAGACCCTTCCAGAGCCGAGATATCGGAAGTCAAAGTTTTGACCCACAAAAAAAACATAAGGGGTAACACTGTTGTTTTTGGCCGAAATTTTGACCCCCTCCAATCTTCTTGAAACTCTGGATTCTGACAGAGGGCCACGAGACTTCGACCAGCGCGCAAAAATGGAGGCTCTAGACCCTTCCAGAGCCGAGATATCGGACGTCAAAGTTTTGACCCGAAAAAAAAAACATAAGGGGTAACACTGTCGTTTTTGGCCGAAATTTTGACCCCCTCCGATCTTCTTGAAACTCTGGATTCTGACAGAGGGCCATGAGACTTCGACCAGCCCGCAAAAATCGAGGCTCTAGACCCTTCCAGTGCCGAGATATCGGACGTCAAAGTTTTGACCCGAAAAAAAAACATAAGGGGTAACACTGTCGTTTTTGGCCGAAATTTTGACCCCCTCCGATCTTCTTGAAACTCTGGATTCTGACAGAGGGCCACGAGACTTCGACCAGCGCGCAAAAATGGAGGCTCTAGACCCTTCCAGAGCCGAGATATCGGATGTCAAAGTTTTGACCCGAAAAAAAAACATAAGGGGTAACACTGTCGTTTTTGGCCGAAATTTTGACCCCCTCCGATCTTCTTGAAACTCTGGATTCTGACAGAGGGCCACGAGACTTCGACCAGCCCGCAAAAATGGAGGCTCTAGACCCTTCCAGAGCCGAGATATCGAAGGTCAAAATTTGGACCAGAAAAAAAAACATAAGGGGTAACACTGTTGTTTTTGGCCGAAATTTTGACCCCCTCCGATCTTCTTGAAACTCTGGATTCTGACAGAGGGCCACGAGACTTCGACCAGCGCGCAAAAATGGAGGCTCTAGACCCTTCCAGAGCCGAGATATCGGATGTCAAAGTTTTGACCCGAAAAAAAAAACATAAGGGGTAACACTGTCGTTTTTGGCCGAAATTTTGACCCCCTCCGATCTTCTTGAAACTCTGGATTCTGACAGAGGGCCACGAGACTTCGACTAGCGCGCAAAAATGGAGGCTCTAGACCCTTCCAGAGCCGAGATATCGGATGTCGAAGTTTTGACCCGAAAAAAAAACATAAGGGGTAACACTGTCGTTTTTGGCCGAAATTTTGACCCCCTCCGATCTTCTTGAAACTCTGGATTCTGACAGAGGGCCACGAGACTTCGACCAGCCCCGCAAAAATGGAGGCTCTAGACCCTTCCAGAGCCGAGATATCGGACGTCAAAGTTTTTGACCCGAAAAAAAAAAACATAAGGGGTAAACACTGTCGTTTTTGGCCGAAATTTTGACCCCCTCCTGATCTTCTTGAAACTCTGGATTCTGACAGAGGGCCACGAGACTTCGACTAGCGCGCAAAAATGGAGGCTCTAGACCCTTCAGAGCCGAGATATCGGACGTCAAAGTTTTGACCCGAAAAAAAAAACATAAGAGGTAACACTGTCGTTTTTGGCCGAAATTTTGACCCCCTCCGATCTTCTTGAAACTCTGGATTCTGACAGAGGGGCCATGAGACTTCGACAGCGCGCAAAAATGGAGGCTCTAGACCCTTCCAGAGCCGAGGATATCGGACGTCAAAGTTTTGACCCGAAAAAAAAAACATAAGAGTAAACACTGTCGTTTTTGGCCGAAATTTTGACCCCTCGATCTTCTTGAAAACTCTGGATTCTGACAAGAGAGGGCCATGAGACTTCGACCAGCGCGCAAAAATGGAGGCTCTAGACCCTTCCAGAGCCGAGAATATCGGACGTCAAAGTTTTGACCCGAAAAAAAAAAACATAAGGGGTAACACTGTCGTTTTTGGGCCGAAATTTTGACCCCCTCCGATCTCTTGAAACTCTGGATTCTGACAGAGGGCCACGAGACTTCGACCAGCGCAAAAATGGAGGCTCTAGACCCTTCCAGAGCCGAGATATCAGACGTCAAAGTTTTGACCCGAAAAAAAAAAAACATAAGGGGTAACACTGTCGTTTTTGGCCGAAATTTTGAACCCCCTCCGATCTTCTTGAAACTCTGGATTCTGACAGAGGGCCACGAGACTTCGACCAGCGCGCAAAAATGGAGGCTCTAGACTCCCTTCCAGAGCCAAGATATCGGACGTCAAAGTTTTGACCCGAAAAAAAAACATAAGGGGTAACACTGTCTGTTTTTGGCCGAAATTTTGACCCCCTCCGATCTTCTTGAAACTCTGGATTCTGACAGAGGGCCACGAGACTTCGACCAGCGCGCAAAAATGGAGGCTCTAGACCCTTCAGAGCCGAGATATCGGATGGCAAAGTTTTGACCCGAAAAAATTACATAAGGGGTAACACTGTCGTTTTTGGCCGAAAATTTTGACCCCCTTCCGATCTTCTTGAAACTCTGGATTCTGACAGAGGGCCACGAGACTTCGACTAGCCCGCAAAAATGGAGGCTCTAGACCCTTCCAGAGCCGAGATATCGGAACGTCAAAGTTTTGACCCGAAAAAAAAACATAAGGGGTAACACTGTCGTTTTTGGCCGAAATTTTGACCCCCTCCGATCTTCTTGAAACTCTGGATTCTGACAGAGGGCCACGGAGACTTCGACCAGCGCGCAAAAATGGAGGCTCTAGACCCTTCCAGAGCCGAGATATCGAAGGTCAAAATTTGGACCAGAAAAAAAAACATAAGGGGTAACACTGTCATTTTTTTTTCTGGTCCAAATTTTGACCTTCAATATCTCGCTCTGGAAGGGTCTAGAGCCTCCATTTTTGCGCGCTAGGTCGAAGTCTCGTGGCCCTCTGTCAGAATCCAGAGTTTCAAGAAGATCGGAGGGGGTCAAAATTTTCGGCCAAAACGACAGTGTTACCCCTTATGTTTTTTTTTCGGGTCAAAACTTTGACGTCCGATATCTCGGCTCTGGAAGGGTCTAGAGCTTCCATTTTTGCGGGTCTGGTCGAAGTCTCGTGGCCCTCTGTCAGAATCCAGAGTTTCAAGAAGATCGGAGGGGGTCAAAATTTCGGCCAAAAACGACAGTGGTTACCCCTTATGTTTTTTTTTTTCGGGTCAAAACTTTGACATCCGATATCTCGGCTCTGGAAGGGTCCTAGAGCCTCCATTTTTGCGCGCTGGTCGAAGTCTCGTGGCCCTCTGTCAGAATCCAGAGTTTCAAGAAGATCGAGAGGGGGGTCAAAATTTCGGCCAAAAACGACAGTGTTACCCCTTATGTAATTTTTTCGGGTCAAAACTTTGACATCCGATATCTCGGCTCTGGAAGGGTCTAGAGCCTCCATTTTTGCGGCGCTGGTCGAAGTCTCGTGGCCCTCTGTCAGAATCCAGAGTTTCAAAAAGATCGAGGGGGGTCAAAATTTTGGCCAAAAAAAAAAAAACGACAGTGTTACCCCTTATGTTTTTTTTTTGGCCGAAATTTTGGACCCCCTCCGATCTTCTTGAAACTCTGGATTCTGACAGAGGGCCACGAGACTTCGACCAAGCGCGCAAAAATGGAGGCTCTAGACCTCCTTCCAGTGCCAAAATATCTCACGTCAAAGTTTTGACCCACAAAAAAAACATAAGGGGTAACACTGTTGTTTTTGGCCGAAATTTTGACCCCCTCCAATCTTCTTGAAACTCTGGATTCTGACAGAGGGCCACGAGACTTCGACCAGCGCGCAAAAAATGGAGGCTCTAGACCCTTCCAGAGCGAGATATCAGACGTCAATAGTTTTGACCCGAAAAAAAAAACATAAGGGGTACACTGTCGTTTTTGGCCGAAATTTTGACCCCCTCCGATGACAGAGGGCCACGAGACTTCGACCAGCGCGCAAAAATGGAGGCTCTAGACCCTTCAGAGCCAAGATATCGGACGTCAAAGTTTTGACCCGAAAAAAAAAACATAAGGGGTAACACTGTCGTTTTTGCCGAAATTTTGACCCCCTCCGATCTTCTTGAAACTCTGGATTCTGACAGAGGGCCACGAGACTTCGACCAGCGCGCAAAAAATGGAGGCTCTAGACCCTTCCAGAGCCGAGATATCGGATGTCAAAGTTTGACCCGAAAAAATTACATAAGGGGTAACACTGTCGTTTTTGGCCGAAATTTTGACCCCCTCCGATCTTCTTGAAACTCTGGATTCTGACAGAGGGCCACGAGACTTCGACTAGCCCGCAAAAATGGAGGCTCTAGACCCTTCCAGAGCCGAGATATCGGACGTCAAAGTTTTGACCCGAAAAAAAAACATAAGGGGTAACACTGTCGTTTTGGCCGAAATTTTGACCCCCTCCGATCTTCTTGAAACTCTGGATTCTGACAGAGGGCCACGAGACTTCGACCAGCGCGCAAAAATGGAGGCTCTAGACCCTTCCAGAGCCGAGATATCGGACGTCAAAGTTTTGACCCGAAAAAAAAACATAAGGGGTAACACTGTCGTTTTTGTCCGAAATTTTGACCCCCCTCCGATCTTCTTGAAACTCTGGATTCTGACAGAGGGCCACGAGACTTCGACCAGCGCGCAAAAATGGAGGCTCCAGACCCTTCCAGAGCCGAGATATCGGATGTCAAAGTTTTGACCCGAAAAAAAAACATAAGGGGTAACACTGTCGTTTTGGCCGAAATTTTGACCCCCTCCGATCTTCTTGAAACTCTGGATTCTGACAGAGGGCCACGAGACTTCGACCAGCGTGCAAAAATGAGGCTCTAGACCCTTCCAGAGCCGAGATATCGGATGTCAAAGTTTTGACCCGAAAAAAAAACATAAGGGTAACACTGTCGTTTTTGGCCGAAATTTTGACCCCCCTCCGATCTTCTTGAAACTCTGGATTCTGACAGAGGGCCACGAGACTTCGACTAGCCCGCAAAAATGGAGGCTCTAGACCCTTCCAGAGCCGAGATATCGGACGTCAAAGTTTTGACCCGAAAAAAAAACATAAGGGGTAAACACTGTCGTTTTGGCCGAAATTTTGACCCCCTCCGATCTTCTTGAAACTCTGGATTCTGACAGAGGGCCACGAGACTTCGAACAGCGCGCAAAAATGGAGGCTCTAGACCCTTCCAGAGCCGAGATATTGAAGGTCAAAATTTGGACCA
>CM075867.1:33159435-33330474 GCA_038021265.1 Cyprinella venusta | reverse complement strand
TAAATGGAGGCTCTAGACCCTTCCAGAGCCGAGATATCGGATGTCAAAGTTTTGACCCGAAAAAATTACATAAGGGGTAACACTGTCGTTTTTGGCCGAAATTTTGACCCCCTCCGATCTTCTTGAAACTCTAGATTCTGACAGAGGGCCACGAGACTTCGACCAGTGCGCAAAAATGGAGGCTCTAGACCCTTCCAGAGCCGAGATATCGAAGGTCAAAATTTGGACCAGAAAAAAAACATAAGGGGTAACACTGTCATTTTTTTTTTTGGCCGAAATTTTGACCCCCTCCGATCTTCTTGAAACTCTGGATTCTGACAGAGGGCCACGAGACTTCGACCAGCGCGCAAAAATGGAGGCTCTAGACCCTTCCAGAGCCGAGATATCGAAGGTCAAAATTTGGACCAGAAAAAAAAACATAAGGGGTAACACTGTCATTTTTTTTTTTTGGCCGAAATTTTGACCCCCTCCAATCTTCTTGAAACTCTGGATTCTGACAGAGGGCCACAAGACTTCGACCAGCGCGCAAAAATGGAGGCTCTAGACCCTTCCAGAGCCGAGATATCGAAGGTCAAAATTTGGACCAGAAAAAAAAACATAAGGGGTAACACTGTCATTTTTTTTTTTTGGCCGAAATTTTGACCCCCTCCGATCTTCTTGAAACTCTGGATTCTGACAGAGGGCCACGAGACTTCGACCAGCGCGCAAAAATGGAGGCTCTAGACCCTTCCAGAGCCGAGATATCGAAGGTCAAAATTTGGACCAGAAAAAAAAACATAAGGGGTAACACTGTCATTTTTTTTTTTGGCCGAAATTTTGACCCCCTCCGATCTTCTTGAAACTCTGGATTCTGACAGAGGGCCACGAGACTTCGACCAGCGCGCAAAAATGGAGGCTCTAGACCCTTCCAGAGCCGAGATATCGAAGGTCAAAATTTGGACCAGAAAAAAAAACATAAGGGGTAACACTGTCATTTTTTTTTTGGCCGAAATTTTGACCCCCTCCGATCTTCTTGAAACTCTGGATTCTGACAGAGGGCCACGAGACTTCGACCAGCGCGCAAAAATGGAGGCTCTAGACCCTTCCAGAGCCGAGATATCGAAGGTCAAAATTTGGACCAGAAAAAAACATAAGGGGTAACACTGTCATTTTTTTTTTTTGGCCGAAATTTTGACCCCCTCCGATCTTCTTGAAACTCTGGATTCTGACAGAGGGCCACGAGACTTCGACCAGCGCGCAAAAATGGAGGCTCTAGACCCTTCCAGAGCCGAGATATCGAAGGTCAAAATTTGGACCAGAAAAAAAAAACATAAGGGGTAACACTGTCATTTTTTTTTGGCCGAAATTTTGACCCCCTCCGATCTTCTTGAAACTCTGGATTCTGACAGAGGGCCAGGAGACTTCGACCAGCGCGCAAAAATGGAGGCTCTAGACCCTTCCAGAGCCGAGATATCGAAGGTCAAAATTTGGACCAGAAAAAAAAAACATAAGGGGTAACACTGTCATTTTTTTTTTGGCCGAAATTTTGACCTCCTCCGATCTTCTTGAAACTCTGGATTCTGACAGAGGGCCACGAGACTTCGACCAGCGCGCAAAAATGGAGGCTCTAGACCCTTCCAGAGCCGAGATATCGAAGGTCAAAATTTGGACCAGAAAAAAAAACATAAGGGGTAACACTGTCATTTTTTTTTTTTGGCCGAAATTTTGACCCCCTCCGATCTTCTTGAAACTCTGGATTCTGACAGAGGGCCACGAGACTTCGACCAGCGCGCAAAAATGGAGGCTCTAGACTCTTCCAGAGCCGAGATATCGAAGGTCAAAATTTGGACCAGAAAAAAAAACATAAGGGGTAACACTGTCATTTTTTTTTTTTGGCCGAAATTTTGACCCCCTCCGATCTTCTTGAAACTCTGGATTCTGACAGAGGGCCACGAGACTTCGCCCAGCGCGCAAAAATGGAAGCTCTAGACCCTTCCAGAGCCGAGATATCGGACGTCAAAGTTTTGACCCACAAAAAAAACATAAGGGGTAACACTGTTGTTTTTGGCTGAAATTTTGACCCCCTCCGATCTTCTTGAAACTCTGGATTCTGACAGAGGGCCACGAGACTTCGACCAGCGCGCAAAAATGGAGGCTCTAGACCCTTCCAGAGCCGAGATATCAGACGTCAAAGTTTTGACCCGAAAAAAAAAACATAAGGGGTAACACTGTCGTTTTTGGCCGAAATTTTGACCCCCTCCGATCTTCTTGAAACTCTGGATTCTGACAGAGGGCCACGAGACTTCGACCAGCGCGCAAAAATGGAGGCTCTAGACCCTTCCAGAGCCAAGATATCGGACGTCAAAGTTTTGACCCGAAAAAAAAACATAAGGGGTAACACTGTCGTTTTTGGCCGAAATTTTGACCCCCTCCGATCTTCTTGAAACTCTGGATTCTGACAGAGGGCCACGAGACTTCGACCAGCGCGCAAAAATGGAGGCTCTAGACCCTTCCAGAGCCAAGATATCGGACGTCAAAGTTTTGACCCGAAAAAAAAACATAAGGGGTAACACTGTCGTTTTTGGCCGAAATTTTGACCCCCTCCGATCTTCTTGAAACTCTGGATTCTGACAGAGGGCCACGAGACTTCGACTAGCCCGCAAAAATGGAGGCTCTAGACCCTTCCAGAGCCGAGATATCGGACGTCAAAGTTTTGACCCGAAAAAAAACATAAGGGGTAACACTGTCGTTTTTGGCCGAAATTTTGACCCCCTCCGATCTTCTTGAAACTCTGGATTCTGACAGAGGGCCACGAGACTTAGACCAGCGCGCAAGAATGGAGGCTCTAGACCCTTCCAGAGCCGAGATATCGGACGTCAAAGTTTTGACCCGAAAAAAAAAACATAAGGGGTAACACTGTCGTTTTTGGCCGAAATTTTGACCCCCTCCGATCTTCTTGAAACTCTGGATTCTGACAGAGGGCCATGAGACTTCGACCAGCGCGCAAAAATGGAGGCTCTAGACCCTTCCAGAGCCGAGATATCGGATGTCAAAGTTTTGCCCAGAAAAAAAAACATAAGGGGTGACACTGTCGTTTTTGGCCAAAATTTTGACCCCCTCCGATCTTCTTGAAACTCTGGATTCTGACAGAGGGCCACGAGACTTCGACTAGCCCGCAAAAATGGAGGTTCTAGACCCTACCAGAGCCGAGATATCGGACGTCAAAGTTTTGACCCGAAAAAAAAAACATAAGGGGTAACACTGTCGTTTTTGGCCGAAATTTTGACCCCCTCCGATCTTCTTGAAACTCTGGATTCTGACAGAGGGCCACGAGACTTCGACCAGCGCGCAAAAATGGAGGCTCTAGACCCTTCCAGAGCCGAGATATCGGACGTCAAAGTTTTGATCCGAAAAAAAAACATAAGGGGTAACACTGTCGTTTTTGGCCGAAATTTTGACCCCCTCCGATCTTCTTGAAACTCTGGATTCTGACAGAGGGCCACGAGACTTCGACCAGCGCGCAAAAATGGAGGCTCCAGACCCTTCCAGAGCCGAGATATCGGATGTCAAAGTTTTGACCCGAAAAAAAAACATAAGGGGTAACACTGTCGTTTTTGGCCGAAATTTTGACCCCCTCCGATCTTCTTGAAACTCTGGATTCTGACAGAGGGCCACGAGACTTTGACCAGCGTGCAAAAATGGAGGCTCTAGACCCTTCCAGAGCCGAGATATCGGATGTCAAAGTTTTGACCCGAAAAAAAAACATAAGGGGTAACACTGTCGTTTTTGGCCGAAATTTTGACCCCCTCCGATCTTCTTGAAACTCTGGATTCTGACAGAGGGCCACGAGACTTCGACCAGTGCGCAAAAATGGAGGCTCTAGACCCTTCCAGAGCCGAGATATCGAAGGTCAAAATTTGGACCGGAAAAAAAAACATAAGGGGTAACACTGTCATTTTTTTTTTTTTTTGGCCGAAATTTTGACCCCCTCCGATCTTCTTGAAACTCTGGATTCTGACAGAGGGCCACGAGACTTTGACCAGCGTGCAAAAATGGAGGCTCTAGACCCTTCCAGAGCCGAGATATCGGATGTCAAAGTTTTGACCCGAAAAAAAAACATAAGGGGTAACACTGTCGTTTTTGGCCGAAATTTTGACCCCCTCCGATCTTCTTGAAACTCTGGATTCTGACAGAGGGCCATGAGACTTCGACCAGCGCGCAAAAATGGAGGCTCTAGACCCTTCCAGAGCCGAGATATCGGATGTCAAAGTTTTGCCCAGAAAAAAAAACATAAGGGGTAACACTGTCGTTTTTGGCCGAAATTTTGACCCTCTCCGATCTTCTTGAAACTCTGGATTCTGACAGAGGGCCACGAGACTTCGACTAGCCCGCAAAAATGGAGGTTCTAGACCCTACCAGAGCCGAGATATCGGACGTCAAAGTTTTGACCCGAAAAAAAAAAACATAAGGGGTAACACTGTCGTTTTTGGCCGAAATTTTGACCCCCTCCGATCTTCTTGAAACTCTGGATTCTGACAGAGGGCCACGAGACTTCGACCAGCGCGCAAAAATGGAGGCTCTAGACCCTTCCAGAGCCGAGATATCGGACGTCAAAGTTTTGACCCGAAAAAAAAACATAAGGGGTAACACTGTCGTTTTTGGCCGAAATTTTGACCCCCTCCGATCTTCTTGAAACTCTGGATTCTGACAGAGGGCCACGAGACTTCGACCAGCGCGCAAAAATGGAGGCTCCAGACCCTTCCAGAGCCGAGATATCGGATGTCAAAGTTTTGACCCGAAAAAAAAACATAAGGGGTAACACTGTCGTTTTTGGCCAAAATTTTGACCCCCTCCGATCTTCTTGAAACTCTGGATTCTGACAGAGGGCCACGAGACTTCGACCAGCGCGCAAAAATGGAGGCTCTAGACCCTTCCAGAGCCGAGATATCGAAGGTCAAAATTTGGACCAGAAAAAAAAACATAAGGGGTAACACTGTCATTTTTTTTTTTTGGCCGAAATTTTGACCCCCTCCGATCTTCTTGAAACTCTGGATTCTGACAGAGGGCCACGAGACTTCGACCAGCGCGCAAAAATTGAGGCTCTAGACCCTTCCAGAGCCGAGATATCGAAGGTCAAAATTTGGACCAGAAAAAAAAACATAAGGGGTAACACTGTCATTTTTTTTTTTGGCCGAAATTTTGACCCCCTCCGATCTTCTTGAAACTCTGGATTCTGACAGAGGGCCACGAGACTTCGACCAGCGCGCAAAAATGGAGGCTCTAGACCCTTCCAGAGCCGAGATATCGAAGGTCAAAATTTGGACCAGAAAAAAAAAACATAAGGGGTAACACTGTCATTTTTTTTTTTGGCCGAAATTTTGACCCCCTCCGATCTTCTTGAAACTCTGGATTCTGACAGAGGGCCACGAGACTTCGACCAGCGCGCAAAAATGGAGGCTCTAGACCCTTCCAGAGCCGAGATATCGAAGGTCAAAATTTGGACCAGAAAAAAAAAACATAAGGGGTAACACTGTCATTTTTTTTTTGGCCGAAATTTTGACCCCCTCCGATCTTCTTGAAACTCTGGATTCTGACAGAGGGCCACGAGACTTCGACCAGCGCGCAAAAATGGAGGCTCTAGACCCTTCCAGAGCCGAGATATCGAAGGTCAAAATTTGGACCAGAAAAAAAAACATAAGGGGTAACACTGTCATTTTTTTTTTTTTTGGCCGAAATTTTGACCCCCTCCGATCTTCTTGAAACTCTGGATTCTGACAGAGGGCCACGAGACTTCGCCCAGCGCGCAAAAATGGAAGCTCTAGACCCTTCCAGAGCCGAGATATCGGACGTCAAAGTTTTGACCCACAAAAAAAACATAAGGGGTAACACTGTTGTTTTTGGCTGAAATTTTGACCCCCTCCGATCTTCTTGAAACTCTGGATTCTGACAGAGGGCCACGAGACTTCGACCAGCGCGCAAAAATGGAGGCTCTAGACCCTTCCAGAGCCGAGATATCAGACGTCAAAGTTTTGACCCGAAAAAAAAAACATAAGGGGTAACACTGTCGTTTTTGGCCGAAATTTTGACCCCCTCCGATCTTCTTGAAACTCTGGATTCTGACAGAGGGCCACGAGACTTCGACCAGCGCGCAAAAATGGAGGCTCTAGACCCTTCCAGAGCCAAGATATCGGACGTCAAAGTTTTGACCCGAAAAAAAAACATAAGGGGTAACACTGTCGTTTTTGGCCGAAATTTTGACCCCCTCCGATCTTCTTGAAACTCTGGATTCTGACAGAGGGCCACGAGACTTCGACCAGCGCGCAAAAATGGAGGCTCTAGACCCTTCCAGAGCCGAGATATCGGATGTCAAAGTTTTGACCCGAAAAAATTACATAAGGGGTAACACTGTCGTTTTTGGCCGAAATTTTGACCCCCTCCGATCTTCTTGAAACTCTGGATTCTGACAGAGGGCCACGAGACTTCGACCAGCGCGCAAAAATGGAGGCTCTAGACCCTTCCAGAGCCGAGATATCGAAGGTCAAAATTTGGACCAGAAAAAAAAAACATAAGGGGTAACACTGTCATTTTTTTTTTTGGCCGAAATTTTGACCCCCTCCGATCTTCTTGAAACTCTGGATTCTGACAGAGGGCCACGAGACTTCGACCAGCGCGCAAAAATGGAGGCTCTAGACCCTTCCAGAGCCGAGATATCGAAGGTCAAAATTTGGACCAGAAAAAAAAAACATAAGGGGTAACACTGTCATTTTTTTTTTGGCCAAAATTTTGACCCCCTCCGATCTTCTTGAAACTCTGGATTCTGACAGAGGGCCACGAGACTTCGACCAGCGCGCAAAAATGGAGGCTCTAGACCCTTCCAGAGCCGAGATATCGAAGGTCAAAATTTGGACCAGAAAAAAAAACATAAGGGGTAACACTGTCATTTTTTTTTTTTTTGGCCGAAATTTTGACCCCCTCCGATCTTCTTGAAACTCTGGATTCTGACAGAGGGCCACGAGACTTCGCCCAGCGCGCAAAAATGGAAGCTCTAGACCCTTCCAGAGCCGAGATATCGGACGTCAAAGTTTTGACCCACAAAAAAAACATAAGGGGTAACACTGTTGTTTTTGGCTGAAATTTTGACCCCCTCCGATCTTCTTGAAACTCTGGATTCTGACAGAGGGCCACGAGACTTCGACCAGCGCGCAAAAATGGAGGCTCTAGACCCTTCCAGAGCCGAGATATCAGACGTCAAAGTTTTGACCCGAAAAAAAAAACATAAGGGGTAACACTGTCGTTTTTGGCCGAAATTTTGACCCCCTCCGATCTTCTTGAAACTCTGGATTCTGACAGAGGGCCACGAGACTTCGACCAGCGCGCAAAAATGGAGGCTCTAGACCCTTCCAGAGCCAAGATATCGGACGTCAAAGTTTTGACCCGAAAAAAAAACATAAGGGGTAACACTGTCGTTTTTGGCCGAAATTTTGACCCCCTCCGATCTTCTTGAAACTCTGGATTCTGACAGAGGGCCACGAGACTTCGACCAGCGCGCAAAAATGGAGGCTCTAGACCCTTCCAGAGCCGAGATATCGGATGTCAAAGTTTTGACCCGAAAAAATTACATAAGGGGTAACACTGTCGTTTTTGGCCGAAATTTTGACCCCCTCCGATCTTCTTGAAACTCTGGATTCTGACAGAGGGCCACGAGACTTCGACCAGCGCGCAAAAATGGAGGCTCTAGACCCTTCCAGAGCCGAGATATCGAAGGTCAAAATTTGGACCAGAAAAAAAAACATAAGGGGTAACACTGTCATTTTTTTTTTCTGGTCCAAATTTTGACCTTCAATATCTCGGCTCTGGAAGGGTCTAGAGCCTCCATTTTTGCGCGCTGGTCGAAGTCTCGTGGCCCTCTGTCAGAATCCAGAGTTTCAAGAAGATCGGAGGGGGTCAAAATTTCGGCCAAAAACGACAGTGTTACCCCTTATGTTTTTTTTTCGGGTCAAAACTTTGACGTCCGATATCTCGGCTCTGGAAGGGTCTAGAGCCTCCATTTTTGCGCGCTGGTCGAAGTCTCGTGGCCCTCTGTCAGAATCCAGAGTTTCAAGAAGATCGGAGGGGGTCAAATTTTCGGCCAAAAACGACAGTGTTACCCCTTATGTTTTTTTTTTTCGGGTCAAAACTTTGACGTCCGATATCTCGGCTCTGGAAGGGTCTAGAGCCTCCATTTTTGCGCGCTAGTCGAAGTCTCGTGGCCCTCTGTCAGAATCCAGAGTTTCAAGAAGATCGGAGGGGGTCAAAATTTCGGCCAAAAACGACAGTGTTACCCCTTATGTTTTTTTTTCGGGTCAAAACTTTGACGTCCGATATCTCGGCTCTGGAAGGGTCTAGAGCCTCCATTTTTGCGGGCTGGTCGAAGTCTCGTGGCCCTCTGTCAGAATCCAGAGTTTCAAGAAGATCGGAGGGGGTCAAAATTTCGGCCAAAAACGACAGTGTTACCCCTTATGTTTTTTTTTTTCGGGTCAAAACTTTGACATCCGATATCTCGGCTCTGGAAGGGTCTAGAGCCTCCATTTTTGCGCGCTAGTCGAAGTCTCGTGGCCCTCTGTCAGAATCCAGAGTTTCAAGAAGATCGGAGGGGGTCAAAATTTTGGCCAAAAAAAAAAACGACAGTGTTACCCCTTATGTTTTTTTTTTTTGGCCGAAATTTTGACCCCCTCCGATCTTCTTGAAACTCTGGATTCTGACAGAGGGCCACGAGACTTCGACCAGCGCGCAAAAATGGAAGCTCTAGACCCTTCCAGAGCCGAGATATCGGACGTCAAAGTTTTGACCCACAAAAAAAACATAAGGGGTAACACTGTTGTTTTTGGCTGAAATGTTGACCCCCTCCGATCTTCTTG
Organism: Cyprinella venusta; assembly: GCA_038021265.1. NCBI lineage: Eukaryota > Metazoa > Chordata > Actinopteri > Cypriniformes > Leuciscidae > Cyprinella > Cyprinella venusta. The sequence goes on along the minus strand of CM075867.1, from coordinate 33,321,598 downwards.
AAACTCTGGATTCTGACAGAGGGCCACGAGACTTCGACCAGCGCGCAAAAATGGAGGCTCTAGACCCTTCCAGAGCCGAGATATCAGACGTCAAAGTTTTGACCCGAAAAAAAAAACATAAGGGGTAACACTGTCGTTTTTGGCCGAAATTTTGACCCCCTCCGATCTTCTTGAAACTCTGGATTCTGACAGAGGGCCACGAGACTTCGACCAGCGCGCAAAAATGGAGGCTCTAGACCCTTCCAGAGCCGAGATATCGGACGTCAAAGTTTTGACCCGAAAAAAAACATAAGGGGTAACACTGTCGTTTTTGGCCGAAATTTTGACCCCCTCCGATCTTCTTGAAACTCTGGATTCTGACAGAGGGCCATGAGACTTCGACCAGCGCGCAAAAATGGAGGCTCTAGACCCTTCCAGAGCCGAGATATCGGACGTCAAAGTTTTGCCCAGAAAAAAAAACATAAGGGGTAACACTGTCGTTTTTGGCCGAAATTTTGACCCTCTCCGATCTTCTTGAAACTCTGGATTCTGACAGAGGGCCACGAGACTTCGACCAGCGCGCAAAAATGGAGGCTCTAGACCCTTCCAGAGCCGAGATATCGGACATCAAAGTTTTGACCCGAAAAAAAAAACATAAGGGGTAACACTGTCGTTTTTGGCCGAAATTTTGACCCCCTCCGATCTTCTTGAAACTCTGGATTCTGACAGAGGGCCACGAGACTTCGACCAGCGCGCAAAAATGGAGGCTCTAGACCCTTCCAGAGCCGAGATATCGGACATCAAAGTTTTGACCCGAAAAAAAAAACATAAGGGGTAACACTGTCGTTTTTGGCCGAAATTTTGACCCCCTCCGATCTTCTTGAAACTCTGGATTCTGACAGAGGGCCACGAGACTTCGACCAGCGTGCAAAAATGGAGGCTCCAGACCCTTCCAGAGCCGAGATATCGGATGTCAAAGTTTTGACCCGAAAAAAAAACATAAGGGGTAACACTGTCGTTTTTGGCCGAAATTTTGACCCCCTCCGATCTTCTTGAAACTCTGGATTCTGACAGAGGGCCACGAGACTTCGACCAGTGCGCAAAAATGGAGGCTCTAGACCCTTCCAGAGCCGAGATATCGAAGGTCAAAATTTGGACCGGAAAAAAAAACATAAGGGGTAACACTGTCATTTTTTTTTTTTTTTGGCCGAAATTTTGACCCCCTCCGATCTTCTTGAAACTCTGGATTCTGACAGAGGGCCACGAGACTTCGACCAGCGCGCAAAAATGGAGGCTCTAGACCCTTCCAGAACCGAGATATCGAAGGTCAAAATTTGGACCAGAAAAAAAAACATAAGGGGTAACACTGTCTTTTTTTTTTTTTTGGCCGAAATTTTGACCCCCTCCGATATTCTTGAAACTCTGGATTCTGACAGAGGGCCACGAGACTTCGACCAGCGCACAAAAATGGAGGCTCTAGACCCTTCCAGAGCCGAAATATTGAAGGTCAAAATTTGGACCAGAAAAAAAAACATAAGGGGTAACACTGTCATTTTTTTTTTTGGCCGAAATTTTGACCCCCTCCGATCTTCTTGAAACTCTGGATTCTGACAGAGGGCCACGAGACTTCGACCAGCGCGCAGAAATGGAGGCTCTAGACCCTTCCAGAGCCGAGATATCAGACGTCAAAGTTTTGACCCGAAAAAAAAACATAAGGGGTAACACTGTCGTTTTTGGCCGAAATTTTGACCCCCTCCGATCTTCTTGAAACTCTGGATTCTGACAGAGGGCCACGAGACTTAGACCAGCGCGCAAAAATGGAGGCTCTAGACCCTTCCAGAGCCGAGATATCGAAGGTCAAAATTTGGACCAGAAAAAAAAACATAAGGGGTAACACTGTCATTTTTTTTTTTGGCCGAAATTTTGACCCCCTCCGATCTTCTTGAAACTCTGGATTCTGACAGAGGGCCACGAGACTTCGACCAGCGCGCAAAAATGGAAGCTCTAGACCCTTCCAGAGCCGAGATATCGGACGTCAAAGTTTTGACCCACAAAAAAAACATAAGGGGTAACACTGTTGTTTTTGGCTGAAATGTTGACCCCCTCCGATCTTCTTGAAACTCTGGATTCTGACAGAGGGCCACGAGACTTCGACCAGCGCGCAAAAATGGAGGCTCTAGACCCTTCCAGAGCCGAGATATCGGACGTCAAAGTTTTGACCCGAAAAAAAACATAAGGGGTAACACTGTCGTTTTTGGCCTAAATTTTGACCCCCTCCGATCTTCTTGAAACTCTGGATTCTGACAGAGGGCCATGAGACTTCGACCAGCGCGCAAAAATGGAGGCTCTAGACCCTTCCAGAGCCGAGATATCGGATGTCAAAGTTTTGCCCAGAAAAAAAAACATAAGGGGTAACACTGTCGTTTTTGGCCGAAATTTTGACCCTCTCCGATCTTCTTGAAACTCTGGATTCTGACAGAGGGCCACGAGACTTCGACTAGCCCGCAAAAATGGAGGTTCTAGACCCTACCAGAGCCGAGATATCGGACGTCAAAGTTTTGACCCGAAAAAAAAACATAAGGGGTAACACTGTCGTTTTTGGCCGAAATTTTGACCCCCTCCGATCTTCTTGAAACTCTGGATTCTGACAGAGGGCCACGAGACTTCGACCAGCGCGCAAAAATGGAGGCTCTAGACCCTTCCAGAGCCGAGATATCGGACGTCAAAGTTTTGACCCGAAAAAAAAAACATAAGGGGTAACACTGTCGTTTTTGGCCGAAATTTTGACCCCCTCCGATCTTCTTGAAACTCTGGATTCTGACAGAGGGCCACGAGACTTCGACCAGCGCGCAAAAATAGAGGCTCCAGACCCTTCCAGAGCCGAGATATCGGATGTCAAAGTTTTGACCCGAAAAAAAAACATAAGGGGTAACACTGTCGTTTTTGGCCAAAATTTTGACCCCATCCGATCTTCTTGAAACTCTGGATTCTGACAGAGGGCCACGAGACTTCGACCAGCGTGCAAAAATGGAGGCTCTAGACCCTTCCAGAGCCGAGATATCGGATGTCAAAGTTTTGACCCGAAAAAAAAACATAAGGGGTAACACTGTCGTTTTTGGCCGAAATTTTGACCCCCTCCGATCTTCTTGAAACTCTGGATTCTGACAGAGGGCCACGAGACTTCGACCAGTGCGCAAAAATGGAGGCTCTAGACCCTTCCAGAGCCGAGATATCGAAGGTCAAAATTTGGACCGGAAAAAAAAACATAAGGGGTAACACTGTCATTTTTTTTTTTTGGCCGAAATTTTGACCCCCTCCGATCTTCTTGAAACTCTGGATTCTGACAGAGGGCAACGAGACTTCGACCAGCGCGCAAAAATGGAGGCTCTAGACCCTTCCAGAACCGAGATATCGAAGGTCAAAATTTGGACCAGAATAAAAAACATAAGGGGTAACACTGTCATTTTTTTTTTTTGGCCGAAATTTTGACCCCCTCCGATCTTCTTGAAACTCTGGATTCTGACAGAGGGCCACGAGACTTAGACCAGCGCGCAAAAATGGAGGCTCTAGACCCTTCCAGAGCCGAGATATCGAAGGTCAAAATTTGGACCAGAAAAAAAAAACATAAGGGGTAACACTGTCTTTTTTTTTTTTTTGGCCGAAATTTTGACCCCCTCCGATATTCTTGAAACTCTGGATTCTGACAGAGGGCCACGAGACTTCGACCAGCGCACAAAAATGGAGGCTCTAGACCCTTCCAGAGCCGAGATATCGAAGGTCAAAATTTGGACCAGAAAAAAAAAAACATAAGGGGTAACACTGTCTTTTTTTTTTTTTGGCCGAAATTTTGACCCCCTCCGATATTCTTGAAACTCTGGATTCTGACAGAGGGCCACGAGACTTCGACCAGCGCGCAAAAATGGAGGCTCTAGACCCTTCCAGAGCCGAGATATCAGACGTCAAAGTTTTGACCCGAAAAAAAAACATAAGGGGTAACACTGTCGTTTTTGGCCGAAATTTTGACCCCCTCCGATCTTCTTGAAACTCTGGATTCTGACAGAGGGCCATGAGACTTCGACCAGCGCGCAAAAATGGAGGCTCTAGACCCTTCCAGAGCCGAGATATCGGATGTCAAAGTTTTGCCCAGAAAAAAAAACATAAGGGGTGACACTGTCGTTTTTGGCCGAAATTTTGACCCTCTCCGATCTTCTTGAAACTCTGGATTCTGACAGAGGGCCACGAGACTTCGACTAGCCCGCAAAAATGGAGGTTCTAGACCCTACCAGAGCCGAGATATCGGACGTCAAAGTTTTGACCCGAAAAAAAAAACATAAGGGGTAACACTGTCGTTTTTGGCCGAAATTTTGACCCCCTCCGATCTTCTTGAAACTCTGGATTCTGACAGAGGGCCACGAGACTTCGACCAGCGCGCAAAAATGGAGGCTCTAGACCCTTCCAGAGCCGAGATATCGGACGTCAAAGTTTTGACCCGAAAAAAAAAACATAAGGGGTAACACTGTCGTTTTTGGCCGAAATTTTGACCCCCTCCGATCTTCTTGAAACTCTGGATTCTGACAGAGGGCCACGAGACTTCGACCAGCGCGCAAAAATGGAGGCTCTAGACCCTTCCAGAGCCGAGATATCGAAGGTCAAAATTTGGACCAGAAAAAAAAACATAAGGGGTAACACTGTCATTTTTTTTTTTGGCCGAAATTTTGACCCCCTCCGATCTTCTTGAAACTCTGGATTCTGACAGAGGGCCAGGAGACTTCGACCAGCGCGCAAAAATGGAGGCTCTAGACCCTTCCAGAGCCGAGATATCGAAGGTCAAAATTTGGACCAGAAAAAAAAACATAAGGGGTAACACTGTCATTTTTTTTTTTGGCCGAAATTTTGACCCCCTCCGATCTTCTTGAAACTCTGGATTCTGACAGAGGGCCACGAGACTTCGACCAGCGCGCAAAAATGGAGGCTCTAGACCCTTCCAGAGCCGAGATATCGAAGGTCAAAATTTGGACCAGAAAAAAAAAACATAAGGGGTAACACTGTCATTTTTTTTTTTTGGCCGAAATTTTGACCCCCTCCGATCTTCTTGAAACTCTGGATTCTGACAGAGGGCCACGAGACTTCGACCAGCGCGCAAAAATGGAGGCTCTAGACCCTTCCAGAGCCGAGATATCGAAGGTCAAAATTTGGACCAGAAAAAAAAACATAAGGGGTAACACTGTCATTTTTTTTTTTGGCCGAAATTTTGACCCCCTCCGATCTTCTTGAAACTCTGGATTCTGACAGAGGGCCACGAGACTTCGACCAGCGCGCAAAAATGGAGGCTCTAGACCCTTCCAGAGCCGAGATATCGAAGGTCAAAATTTGGACCAGAAAAAAAAACATAAGGGGTAACACTGTCATTTTTTTTTTTTGGCCGAAATTTTGACCCCCTCCGATCTTCTTGAAACTCTGGATTCTGACAGAGGGCCACGAGACTTCGACCAGCGCGCAAAAATGGAGGCTCTAGACCCTTCCAGAGCCGAGATATCGAAGGTCAAAATTTGGACCAGAAAAAAAAACATAAGGGGTAACACTGTCATTTTTTTTTTTGGCCGAAATTTTGACCCCCTCCGATCTTCTTGAAACTCTGGATTCTGACAGAGGGCCACGAGACTTCGACCAGCGCGCAAAAATGGAGGCTCTAGACCCTTCCAGAGCCGAGATATCGAAGGTCAAAATTTGGACCAGAAAAAAAAACATAAGGGGTAACACTGTCATTTTTTTTTTTTGGCCGAAATTTTGATCCCCTCCGATCTTCTTGAAACTCTGGATTCTGACAGAGGGCCATGAGACTTCGACCAGCGCGCAAAAATGGAGGCTCTAGACCCTTCCAGAGCCGAGATATCGAAGGTCAAAATTTGGACCAGAAAAAAAAACACAAGGGGTAACACTGTCATTTTTTTTTTTGGCCGAAATTTTGACCCCCTCCGATCTTCTTGAAACTCTGGATTCTGACAGAGGGCCACGAGACTTCGACCAGCGCGCAAAAATGGAGGCTCTAGACCCTTCCAGAGCCGAGATATCGAAGGTCAAAATTTGGACCAGAAAAAAAAACATAAGGGGTAACACTGTCATTTTTTTTTTTGGGCCGAAATTTTGACCCCCTCCGATCTTCTTGAAACTCTGGATTCTGACAGAGGGCCACGAGACTTCGACCAGCGCGCAAAAATGGAGGCTCTAGACCCTTCCAGAGCCGAGATATCGAAGGTCAAAATTTGGACCAGGAAAAAAAACATAAGGGGTAACACTGTCATTTTTTTTTTTTGGCCGAAATTTTGACCCCCTCCGATCTTCTTGAAACTCTGGATTCTGACAGAGGGCCACGAGACTTCGACCAGCGCGCAAAAATGGAGGCTCTAGACCCTTCCAGAGCCGAGATATCGAAGGTCAAAATTTGGACCAGAAAAAAAACATAAGGGGTAACACTGTCATTTTTTTTTTTTGGCCGAAATTTTGACCCCCTCCGATCTTCTTGAAACTCTGGATTCTGACAGAGGGCCACGAGACTTCGACCAGCGCGCAAAAATGGAGGCTCTAGACCCTTCCAGAGCCGAGATATCGAAGGTCAAAATTTGGACCAGAAAAAAAAACATAAGGGGTAACACTGTCATTTTTTTTTTTTTGGCCGAAATTTTGACCCCCTCCGATCTTCTTGAAACTCTGGATTCTGACAGAGGGCCACGAGACTTCGACCAGCGCGCAAAAATGGAGGCTCTAGACCCTTCCAGAGCCGAGATATCGAAGGTCAAAATTTGGACCAGAAAAAAAAACATAAGGGGTAACACTGTCATTTTTTTTTTTGGGCCGAAATTTTGACCCCCTCCGATCTTCTTGAAACTCTGGATTCTGACAGAGGGCCACGAGACTTAGACCAGCGCGCAAAAATGGAGGCTCTAGACCCTTCCAGAGCCGAGATATCGAAGGTCAAAATTTGGACCAGAAAAAAAAACATAAGGGGTAACACTGTCATTTTTTTTTTTGGCCGAAATTTTGACCCCCTCCGATCTTCTTGAAACTCTGGATTCTGACAGAGGGCCACGAGACTTCGACCAGCGCGCAAAAATGGAGGCTCTAGACCCTTCCAGAGCCGAGATATCGAAGGTCAAAATTTGGACCAGAAAAAAAACCATAAGGGGTAACACTGTCATTTTTTTTTTTGGCCGAAATTTTGACCCCCTCCGATCTTCTTGAAACTCTGGATTCTGACAGAGGGCCACGAGACTTCGACCAGCGCGCAAAAATGGAGGCTCTAGACCCTTCCAGAGCCGAGATATCGAAGGTCAAAATTTGGACCAGAAAAAAAAACATAAGGGGTAACACTGTCATTTTTTTTTTTGGCCGAAATTTTGATCCCCTCCGATCTTCTTGAAACTCTGGATTCTGACAGAGGGCCATGAGACTTCGACCAGCGCGCAAAAATGGAGGCTCTAGACCCTTCCAGAGCCGAGATATCGAAGGTCAAAATTTGGACCAGAAAAAAAAACACAAGGGGTAACACTGTCATTTTTTTTTTTGGCCGAAATTTTGACCCCCTCCGATCTTCTTGAAACTCTGGATTCTGACAGAGGGCCACGAGACTTCGACCAGCGCGCAAAAATGGAGGCTCTAGACCCTTCCAGAGCCGAGATATCGAAGGTCAAAATTTGGACCAGAAAAAAAAACATAAGGGGTAACACTGTCATTTTTTTTTTGGGCCGAAATTTTGACCCCCTCCGATCTTCTTGAAACTCTGGATTCTGACAGAGGGCCACGAGACTTCGACCAGCGCGCAAAAATGGAGGCTCTAGACCCTTCCAGAGCCGAGATATCGAAGGTCAAAATTTGGACCAGGAAAAAAAACATAAGGGGTAACACTGTCATTTTTTTTTTTTGGCCGAAATTTTGACCCCCTCCGATCTTCTTGAAACTCTGGATTCTGACAGAGGGCCACGAGACTTCGACCAGCGCGCAAAAATGGAGGCTCTAGACCCTTCCAGAGCCGAGATATCGAAGGTCAAAATTTGGACCAGAAAAAAAACATAAGGGGTAACACTGTCATTTTTTTTTTTTGGCCGAAATTTTGACCCCCTCCGATCTTCTTGAAACTCTGGATTCTGACAGAGGGCCACGAGACTTCGACCAGCGCGCAAAAATGGAGGCTCTAGACCCTTCCAGAGCCGAGATATCGAAGGTCAAAATTTGGACCAGAAAAAAAAACATAAGGGGTAACACTGTCATTTTTTTTTTTTTGGCCGAAATTTTGACCCCCTCCGATCTTCTTGAAACTCTGGATTCTGACAGAGGGCCACGAGACTTCGACCAGCGCGCAAAAATGGAGGCTCTAGACCCTTCCAGAGCCGAGATATCGAAGGTCAAAATTTGGACCAGAAAAAAAAACATAAGGGGTAACACTGTCATTTTTTTTTTTTTGGCCGAAATTTTGACCCCCTCCGATCTTCTTGAAACTCTGGATTCTGACAGAGGGCCACGAGACTTCGACCAGCGCGCAAAAATGGAGGCTCTAGACCCTTCCAGAGCCGAGATATCGAAGGTCAAAATTTGGACCAGAAAAAAAAAACATAAGGGGTAACACTGTCATTTTTTTTTTTGGGCCGAAATTTTGACCCCCTCCGATCTTCTTGAAACTCTGGATTCTGACAGAGAGCCATGAGACTTCGACCAGCGCGCAAAAATGGAGGCTCTAGACCCTTCCAGAGCCGAGATATCGAAGGTCAAAATTTGGACCAGAAAAAAAAACATAAGGGGTAACACTGTCATTTTTTTTTTTTGGCCGAAATTTTGACCCCCTCCGATCTTCTTGAAACTCTGGATTCTGACAGAGGGCCACGAGACTTCGACCAGCGCGCAAAAATGGAGGCTCTAGACCCTTCCAGAGCCGAGATATCGAAGGTCAAAATTTGGACCAGAAAAAAAAACATAAGGGGTAACACTGTCATTTTTTTTTTTGGGCCGAAATTTTGACCCCCTCCGATCTTCTTGAAACTCTGGATTCTGACAGAGGGCCACGAGACTTCGACCAGCGCGCAAAAATGGAGGCTCTAGACCCTTCCAGAGCCGAGATATCGAAGGTCAAAATTTGGACCAGAAAAAAAAACATAAGGGGTAACACTGTCATTTTTTTTTTTTTTGGCCGAAATTTTGACCCCCTCCGATCTTCTTGAAACTCTGGATTCTGACAGAGGGCCACGAGACTTCGACCAGCGCGCAAAAATGGAGGCTCTAGACCCTTCCAGAGCCGAGATATCGAAGGTCAAAATTTGGACCAGAAAAAAAAAACATAAGGGGTAACACTGTCATTTTTTTTTTTGGGCCGAAATTTTGACCCCCTCCGATCTTCTTGAAACTCTGGATTCTGACAGAGGGCCACGAGACTTCGACCAGCGCGCAAAAATGGAGGCTCTAGACCCTTCCAGAGCCGAGATATCGAAGGTCAAAATTTGGACCAGAAAAAAAAACATAAGGGGTAACACTGTCATTTTTTTTTTGGCCGAAATTTTGACCCCCTCCGATCTTCTTGAAACTCTGGATTCTGACAGAGGGCCACGAGACTTCAACCAGCGCGCAAAAATGGAGGCTCTAGACCCTTCCAGAGCCGAGATATAGAAGGTCAAAATTTGGACCAGAAAAAAAACATAAGGGGTAACACTGTCATTTTTTTTTTTGGCCGAAATTTTGACCCCCTCCGATCTTCTTGAAACTCTGGATTCTGACAGAGGGCCACGAGACTTCGACCAGCGCGCAAAAATGGAGGCTCTAGACCCTTCCAGAGCCGAGATATCGAAGGTCAAAATTTGGACCAGAAAAAAAAACATAAGGGGTAACACTGTCATTTTTTTTTTTGGCCGAAATTTTGACCCCCTCCGATCTTCTTGAAACTCTGGATTCTGACAGAGGGCCACGAGACTTCGGCCAGCGCGCAAAAATGGAGGCTCTAGACCCTTCCAGAGCCGAGATATCGAAGGTCAAAATTTGGACCAGAAAAAAAAACATAAGGGGTAACACTGTCATTTTTTTTTGGGGGGCCGAAATTTTGACCCCCTCCGATCTTCTTGAAACTCTGGATTCTGACAGAGGGCCACGAGACTTCAACCAGCGCGCAAAAATGGAGGCTCTAGACCCTTCCAGAGCCGAGATATAGAAGGTCAAAATTTGGACCAGAAAAAAAACATAAGGGGTAACACTGTCATTTTTTTTTTTGGCCGAAATTTTGACCCCCTCCGATCTTCTTGAAACTCTGGATTCTGACAGAGGGCCACGAGACTTCGACCAGCGCGCAAAAATGGAGGCTCTAGACCCTTCCAGAGCCGAGATATCGAAGGTCAAAATTTGGACCAGAAAAAAAAACATAAGGGGTAACACTGTCGTTTTTTTTTTTTTTGGCCGAAATTTTGACCCCCTCCGATCTTCTTGAAACTCTGGATTCTGACAGAGGGCCACGAGACTTCGACCAGCGCGCAGAAATGGAGGCTCTAGACCCTTCCAGAGCCGAGATATCGAAGGTCAAAATTAGGGCCCGAAAAAAAAACATAAGGGGTAACACTGTCATTTTTTTTTTTGGGTCGAAATTTTGACCCCCTCCAATCTTCTTGAAACTCTGGATTCTGACAGAGGGCCATGAGACTTAGACCAGCGTGCAAAAATGGAGGCTCTAGACCCTTCCAGAGCCGAGATATCGAAAGTCAAAATTTCGACCCGAAAAAAAAGTAAGGGGTAACACTGTCGTTTTTTTTCTTTTTGGCCGAAATTTTGACCCCCTCCGATCTTCTTGAAACTCTGGATTCTGACAGAGGGCCATGAGACTTAGACCCGAGTGCAAAAATGGAGGCTCTAGACCCTTCCAGAGCTGAGATATCGAAACTCAAAATTTCGACCAGAAAAAAAAAACGACAGTGTTACCCCTTACATTTTTTTTTTTTTTTGGCGAAAAATTAAGTATCTCCAATCTTCTCAAAACTCTGGATTCTGGTAGAGGGCCATGAGACTTAGACCTGAGTGTAAAAATGGAGGCTCTAGACCCTTCCAGAGCTGAGATATCGAAACTCAAAACTTCTGTGCACTTCGAATGCACAGAAGAGGACCAATCAGAATCAACTTTATATGTCGGGTCGTCGGCTTTTTCCTTGAAGACAAGAAGAAACCCCATAAAGGCATATAGGCATAAATGCTATACATTTACAGTAAATTAAATATTCACTAAATTGTGTAGTCTTATGAAGTGGCTTAACTTTATATTTTGTCATTTTCTTTATAGTGTATTGGTTATTACAGTTTTTTTATTCGCTTTGGTACTATTTTCACAAGTAAGGTGTACATTTACAAAACTCTTAGTGCTAATATCACAACAGATCATCAAAAGTGCACTTTTTTCAAACATTTCATGTTTTCAACTGTGTTAGTGTAACGGAGGCCAGCTAGTAGTTGCTGTGCGAGTAAACCTCACTCCCCGATCTCAATAGGCACTCTAGCGACCGACGCTAGAGGCTGCAGTGTTTAGCCTCCTTGTTAGCGCGCCTGACTCTCGTGCCGGAGACCCGGGTTCGAGACCCGCTCGGAGCAGGGCGAGTAGGACCAGGCTGTTAGTAGTCACATTATTACAATTCACACAGTCACAAAGGATCCTTTTCACAACACTAAATGTTTCATCTACATTATTGTTTCATTCACAGTAACTGCCTTTCATAAAGCTCTTACTATCAAACTTTTGATTTGCATCTCTTTTTGTTCAGTTTAATACTTTTGTCTATTATTTAATCCAACAGATCTTAATGGTTAATCAATTAATCATTTGGTAAACCTATAGATTTTCATTTCAGTATATGGATTTTAAGAACTACAGAAATAAAATTTGTTTGTATGAATATTTACAGTAAATTACATGTAACCACACATGATGAATACTCGTTATAGCTAATTGATTTCACATAGTGGTAACCACAATTGGCCTATATACTGTAACATTCATTGTGATGTGGATGAGAATCTATAGTCAAATGCTCAGGACTGGCTTGATCCAAATTACAGTAATTTACTGTAATGTGTGCACTAAATGTTATGTTTTGTCCTCATTTAGTTAGCCTACATTTCATTATAGAAAGTAGTATACCTATGTTACAATTATATCTGAAAAATAAAAACTATAATTTAGTGTACCTAAATGATTGTCTTCATTGATCCTTCACTTGATTACATATATGATGGATATTTGGAAATCATATATTATGTAAATGTTGGGTACTGTAAGTGTATTGCCTAATGTTACAGTAAAACTGTGTAATCTGTCTTTTATAGTACTGTAGCATATTCATTTCAGCACTTCTAAGGCCGAAATAAACTGAACTAAGATCAAAAAACTGAAATAAGATCATATTGTTGTTTTTCAGTGATTAAACCAAATGTTCTCAGTACATATTACAATAATCTTGTGTTTGAAATAATGATTATGTGGACTGAAAACATGTGCAACTGACTGAAAGCATTACATCAGGTTTTGAAAGAATGACTAGCTGCGTTACAATCAGTTAATGTGGTAAAAATTAACACATTTTAAGACTTTAAAAACTGCAAAAAAATCGACACGCTTCAGCAAATTAATTCATAAAGTTTAATAATCATTGAAAAATTATTCACTGACTATATAATTGTCAAAGTCTTTGTCTGCACCATTCTGTCTTCGTCATCTTCTCTATACTTCACAGCTTCCTCTTGTATCCACACCTGAACTCACTCCCTCAATCATCCACCTGTTCATCGTCCTGATCATCTGCGTCACCTGTCGTCACCTTGTTAGTGTTCATTTTGTATCTGTATTTAGTTCGCTCTGTTGTAGTCTGAGCTTGTCGGTTCTTGATTATGTTTCATTGAGAGTGTGTGTAATCTTCTGCCAGTCTTCCTGTACCTGTTTGGAGTTTTAGAGTAAATATTTTGTATTGGAGCTTTGCATCAGCACTACACTGTGACAGAAGAACCGACCAAACATGGATTTCCCTGTTGTAAGACTATTCTTACTTCTGTGGATTATCGCCTCTTTTGGGGCGATTTCACTCTGGCTGAGAATCGCCCAGAGTGTTCCCAATAGAGAGCCTAAGTCCCGCCCCTTCCGGTCGGCCACCATGGGACCTAACTTCGGAAAAATATTGAATGGTAGTCAATGGCGAGTGACAACTTATTTTTTTATTCCGTCTGAACTGTGCCCTCAATTACACATATGATGTTTGCCAATTTAAAAGATACATTTTAAAGTAAAGAAAGTCGCAGTTTGATGTAAAAGCACTGAGGTATAAGACTGTGAAAATACGTAATTACAAAGACTACAAACCCCAAAGGCGCACATTTTCTCTCAATGACTGAAGCTAACTTTACTGAGGCTGTCTGTCATTGTTTCTACAGTCTTACGTTATAGTCGTAACGTTACGCCGTCCTACCTGAGTGTTTTGTACCAGACTGCACACACACGAGCAGCGGATCTCGTTTCTCTTCCTGGGAGATGTAGTTCACAGAGCGATTTTCACATAAAACTAAATGTTACTCTTCTGTTGTATGACAAACTGCGACGTTTTTGACTTTGAGAATCATCTTTTAAATTGACAAACATCATATGTGTAATTGAGGGCACAGTTCAGACGGAATAAAAAGATAAGTTGTCTCTCCCCATTGACTTCCATTCATATTTTTTCCGAAATAAGGTCCCATGAGCCGGAAGCGAAGAGGCGGGACTTAGGCTCTCTATAGACTTGCATTCAGATGTGTTTCTATGTTTTTTTTTTACAGGCACTGCAACGCATTCTCTATGGGTTCCGGGAAGGCTCGCACTAACGTGCTTACATCATCATACGTATCCTTAACTTGTGCAGCGATTGGTGGGAACAAACATAGACTATTAAAAATCTTTAAGATTAAGTGACAAATAATATTTTGAATTCAAACAACAACAATAAAAAATGAAACACTACTTTATTATCTTTATCAAATTGATTTAAAAGAAAAAACGAGAGCGAGAGAGACTGTTGGGACATCTCCTGGAGTTTTGAGACGTACGACACGACCCTGCCGCTGGACAAAGGAATAACGGACCTACGTGCCTCGTCGTGAGGTAGGTAAAAGTGTATATAAAACTATTTAAATATGTTCTGACCTTCTGACAAACACGCTTTGTCATCGCGTAGCTGTTACGTTATAGGCTAGTTATGCTGTTTACGAACGTCACTGACTGACAAACTTGCTGTTGAACGTTTACTTGTTTCAAATTTTGAAATGGCTGTTTGTGGGTTTTTTGTCGATGTAAATGAGTTAACATTAGCTAACCGTCTTTCCATTCACCGTGTTTCTGAAAATGAGTGTTTTACCGTGAAATTAATGCATTACAGGCATGGTTACACAATTGCAGTGTCTAACCTTACCCTGGAAAATAAGATATATCTGTGCTGTGTAGGCCTGCAATAATTTGAATTGTAACAGCTATAACGTTAGGCTACGTATTAGTGGTGACCCACAATGTGCGTGATTTTCAGCTAATATATTTTTGCATTCTCAATGAATGGTGCTAGATTATGCCTCATACTGTTGTTTTTGTGATCTTCAGATATGACTGTCCTGCTGCAGCAAGCGGTTGAAGGTTACTCCTCCCCAAATCTGAACCAAATGGATTTGCTGAAATAAAGGCAGTAAATCAAGAATATGGTGTTCAGTGTAGTAATTTCCACACCAAACATTATATTGTGTTAAATTAATGTTAACTCTAAGTGTTAAACTAAATATTTTTAAGTGTTCCTTTTTAACACTGTTAATGAGTTCATATAATTATTTTTAGAGTTACATTTACTCTCCGTAGGTTTAGTATTTTATCTCTGAAAAAGTATTAAATTCAACTCCAAGAGCAGAGTTATGGAGTCTATTTGATGGTCTCACATGTACATTCAGATTGAGTTGATTTTAACTAATGGAGTTTCTTCCAAAAACCAGAATTTGCTGTGTATGGAGGAGTGATCCAGCTCTCAGATATAATCAAAAATATCTTAATTTGTGTGCCGAATCTCTTTAATGTGATAATAGTGAGTATAGGAACAAGAAGATTTATTGTTATTAAGTCACTTTATTTATTTGCCCCCCCTGAGAGATTTTGCAGGAGCCGCCACTGAAGACTAATGTGTCTTGATCAGTGAAACGGCACTCTTGAGGAACACCAGGAGGTTTTCCTGGATTAGGTACCTCAAACCAGTTTCCCAGATGACTGCCTCTGCACGTTTCTACATGTGGGACTGAACAACAACACTCTAGTGCAGTTGTCTGGGGTCCTCAAGGAAGCTTTGCCCAAGTTGTGGAGTGGGTGCTGGTATCCTGCAGATCATCCTTCACTGTCGATGACGTCACCAGCCCAACTCCAACGCCCGAGACCGTGCAGCCCTAGACCGTCCAGCCCGAGACTGTGCAGCCCAGCTCGAGACCGTCCAGCACAGCCTAGCCCAAGACCGCCCAGCCCGAGACCATGCAGCCCAGCCGGAGACCGTCCACCTGAAGGGTCTTCACCATCCTGGCAACGCTCTCAGCCTGCTACGCCATGTCCGAGTCCTGCTCCGCCACACCCACAGCTTACTCCACCACGCCCTCGTCCTGCTCCACTCTGGTCACGCCCTCAGCCTGCTCCGCCCTGGAGACTTCCTGCTCTAATTCAACCATGCCCTCGTCGGCCTCCAGGGTGCCCACCCCCCACCCCATTGATGTTCTTCGGCTGATGACACTCCCTCAATAATCCACCTGTTCATCGCCCTGATCTGTCACCTGTCGGCACCTTGTTAGTGTTAATTTTGTATCTGTATTTAGTTCTCTCTGTTTCAGTTTGTGCTTTCAGTTCTTGATTGTTTCATGAATAGTTGTCCCCTTGGAATTATAAGGTTATAGCTGACATTTTTGTCAAAATTGAGTTCTTCACATATTTTTATTGTGTGATAACTTAAAACACATCACATAACGTAAATACATGGAAGTGTCAAAAAATATAAATAGAAAGGATAAAATTTTACTTTTTAACACATGATAAGACATTGTTACAACATTATGTTTTTTTATTTAAAAAAACATTTTTAGGCTTTAAACTAGGTGAAATGCTCCAGAAGTTAAAAAAGGGGGCTGACAAGTGTTGTCCAATGTAATGGACACAGGGTATGAATGGGTTGTACACATTTTAAGGGTTCTGTCAGTAGTGGGCATGCACTATAAACTATTGTGCATCCGAGGTAAGTTAACAAGGGAAGGTCATGAAGAAATTGACTTAAACAACCCAAATATTTCTTCAAGAACAAGAGATCACCTAAAAATGCTTCATAGACAAAAAGATCCAATATAAAATAAAGTTACTGATTTTCGTTGCTATTTTCACACATGTATAATGGACACTCTAACACTATTTTTGTAGAATGACAGAGGAAGCTTCTCTTAGCCTGTTAGCATGGCAATGCAATAAGAATAAAAAATGGGATTTACTTGCTCCACCGTAGGATGTAGTTTTTTCATAAGTCAACGTTTTGTATGATATGGTGTAGTCGACTTATGATGCGAATTATAAAGAATGTAATCCATTTACAGATGTCAGCTGTAATGTTAGCTAATGCTAATGCAAGCAGTCCAGAGAGCCAAGTTCTCCCGACACACATTTTCACCATGTGTTTGGCGTAATTGTTATCAGAGTAACAAAATGACATGAATTCCAGAAATTACATGACATGATCTTTCAATAGAATCAAGAATTCATTTGATCAACGTCACTACTTTACTTATTGGATTAGCAACCAAAAAATAGTGCAGAATCTGAAATATTACTCAATTTTTTACATTATTTCAAAACAACATAGGCCTACCTTTAGACTTAAGATTGAGCCACTGAAGTCACTTGGAGTATTTTAACGATGTCTTTAATAACTTTTCGAGGCCAGCAAGTTTCAATTCCTCAAGAAGCCTATGGACTAGTATGGAGGAGCTATCCAGCTCTCAGATTTCATCAAAAAATATCTTAATTCGTGTTCCGAAGATGAACGAATGTCGGGGTTGGAACAACATGAGGGGGAGTAAATACTGACAGAATTTTCATTTTTAGGTGAACAAACCCTTTAAAACAGATCATTTCAGTCAGAGGGTCAGAATTAAGGTTGAAAATCATAATTTTTTACATTTTCTGTTGTTGTTTTTTTTGAGCAAAAAAAATTTCAACATTGTAAGTGAATCTCAAATAACAAAATACTAAAAAAAATAAAATAAAAATAAAAAAATCAGAGACACAAAACCTTTCCAAAGGAAAAAAAGGTCCAGATTTTAAGTGGTTTCAGACACTTAGACAATAATAATAAACTCATTAAGTAATAAATACATTCTAATTAGTTCTGAAATGATATATACAGATTGAAGAATTTTCCATTGATTTGAAAGAGGAAGAAAAAAAGCAACTCCAGACATAAAGCATGCTGTGATTTCGATTGAGCGAGAAAGGTCGAAAATCCTAAAGGTATTCTTAAATGGGCTCATATGTCCCTGTGGCAATGAAACCTTGACATTCCCAAAATGTATTTTAAGGAAAAATGCATATCTCCCCACTTAGCAAATCTGAGTCACTATCTAAATGTGTGTGTGTGTGTGTGTGTGTGTGTGTGTGTATGTATGTAGGCCTTGAGGGGGCCCGCAGTAATGAGCAAAGCAGGTGGATCATTTAAAATGTGTTTCACAGCTATCTCAGATCTGCAGAGGGACTGTGGTGCACATGCACATTGAGATCAATTACTCAGAGCATTGTAGTATCATCTAAATAACTATGTGAGAATGTACATTTCCTCTCTGCTGATGTCTAAACAGACCCTGACTCAATGTTTGATGGTGTCCCAAAAGATTTCCAGGGTGTCTATGCAAATAATTCAATCAATGTGTTTATTTCTTAAAGACAGTTCCAATTTGAGAAGGCATGGCAATGTTTTCTAATGTTTGAGAGCTGTGGTTTCAACTGCCTTCACTGTTTTATCCTTGTTTAGACGTTTGTTATTTTGATTAGAGAGGCTTTACGTGACAATTGATTTGTATATTCCCTCATTTCCTACATTCCCTGAATACGACTATCTTTGGTGATTGATATTTGTCCTATTGCATGCATGCTTTCAGAAGAAGTGCCGTCATATTGATGTTTAGAGAAGTGAAATGCACAATAAACACACCTGCCCGCAGGACTCGTCCTCAGCCTTTCGGACACAAGTTAACTTAGGATGGATGGCCAGAAATAAATGAATCCTGCCGCAAAAAGAAACAAGGAAGAACATAGTGTCAGGAATCAGGATACAAGTGTTTATTAGGCTTAATTGTTTTTTCCCCACATTATTTCATTGCTGAATTATAGCACTAACTCTGTAAACGCAAGAGACAGACGAGAAACACACTGAATGTTTCACACTCCATAATGGAGGACTTTTCAAGCTCTAGATCTGACTGTATCCAAAAAAAAAAAAAAAAAAAAAAAAAAAAAACTTGGCATATGATTAGTGCACAGATGTCATTGTTTTCATTTTTTTAAGATTATATTGCTTAGAAAGCTTAATAAAATGTGCTTGAACTATTTTTATAATGCTATTATTATTATTTTTTACAGCCATGGTCACAAACTTCTGTTATATGGAAAAGAGGTGCAAAAAGATGTGCATTTGGACTGATTTTATAATATTTTTATAATTGAAATGTATTTTATTTATTTTGACACCCATGGTCACAAACTATGATTCTATAAAAAAAAAATGCGGATACTTTTACTATATAGACCTTACACTCATTTCATATGTTTTTATTTTTGTGCTATTTTAACTATGCCTTTAATTTAGAATAAAAACACTATTGATAATTAAACTAACCACTAGATGGCAATGATAATAACCCAGTCTTATTCCTTGTTGCATTATTATTTTTCGGTCTACATTTTTTTTTTATGAATTCCTGTGCTGAAGATCAACTAACAGCATTATGACAGCATGCACACAAGTCCAGGCTGTTTGAGTCAATACAGTAAGCACGAGTCCCAAAGGTAAATCGGATCTCCACCTGTACACCCCTCTTGAGCTCTACATTGCTCTGACAGCATGGAGCACTAAAACACAGACCTTTTCGGGGTCATACAAGTTGTAATAATGGACGTGACTCTGGCTGTGTGCAGTAATTGAAGCCGCTGGTATTGTAATAGAACAGCGGAGCTCGTGTTATATGGTGATCGATGGCTAGAGCCCATGCGGGGAGTCATCACACACCTGCTGCTGCCTCCAGAGATGGACATGGGGCTCTGGTAAGAACATCAGCCTGGATGAAGGAGTCAGCCAAATGCATAAAGAAAGTCAGTACCAATCTCTAAAGACTGACTCCAACTCGAAGGCTGTGCATTACTGGAGCAGGTCTTGAGGATTTGTGTGAAAATGACACACACTGGTGAAGTTATACAGGACCAAACCCAGGGTCACTTTCTTCATTAGGGCGATAGGGCGACGCACCACCACCAAAGTGCAAAAGATACCTTTCAATCATATTCGCATTCAACCATAGGTGGTAGCATTCAATGATTGAAAGTTACGCTAGCCGTCACTGTTCTGCCTCTAGCTAGTCCAAGTTTTGGGACCCCCGAGGCAGTTCTGCAACGGCCCCCTCAGTGTAGCCACCCTCGAAACGTCCCACGATTCCCACTATTCGTCCGACCTCCCACCGCTTCCACAGGGCGTCGGGCACCAAGCGCCGTCCCAAAATTCCACCGTCCACGAACCCACTATTTTTATAATGGCATAAGTGCTACGTGGGATCTCAATATCTCAGCTCTGGAAGGGTCTAGAGCCTCCATTTTTGCAGTCAGGTCTAAGTCCCTTGGCCCTCTATCAGAATCCAGAGTTTCAAGAAGATCAGAGAAACTTATTTTCTTGCACTGAAAAAGTCGACAGGGGTACGCCTGTCGTTTTTTTCAGGTCGAAATTTTGAGTTTCTCTGATCTTCTTGAAACTCTGGATTCTGATAGAGGGCCAAGGGACTTAGACCTGAGTCCAAAAATGACGCCTTGGGATGAGAACGGGCTGAAATAGGCCTATCTGTATTGCATAACAAGCCTTAATCAAGAATGTTCATTAACTTCAGCATCACGCGACTATATCAAAATGATTCCCGTCATTTCGACAGATAAATTGCATTTACCTGTGAAAACATACCTGGAAAGGGACATGAGGATTTGAGGAGAATAACGAGAGATTCTTTGCACATTCCAGTGAATTATTAATAGGATATCGTAAATTAAATTCGGGAGAACAGACCACAAATGTGCCGAATATGGTGTCCTTTTTCATACTTTTACAGTGGATTGGAAAGGAAAAAAATAAAAATCATCATGAGGAAAAGAAAGCAGCGACTGAAATCGCTCTTGCCATAGATATTCAACATATCACGTTAAAATACCAAGTATAACGTTATTCTCATGATGTCTGAAAATAAATCATGAAGGAAAATTGACAGTTTATTCAGTCAAACTGACGGATCAGCTTTATTTGCAGGGCAACCTTATGATTTGAAATGATACGTTTTAGCCTTTTTGAACGGAAGTTCCCCAAACCGGAAATGCCACCCAAAATTCAAAACGCAGTAAGGTCGTCAGGAATAAGGTGGAAAGGCTATCATATATATATATATATATATATATATATATATATAGAGAGAGAGAGAGAGAGAGAGAGAGAGAGAGAGAGAGAGAGAGAGAGAGAGAGAGAGAGAGAGAGAGAGAGAGAGAGAGAGAGAGAGAGAGAGAGAGTTTCAATTATATTACATTGGCAAAATCATTCCTGAAAAAAAATACAAATACAAAATTTAGGCAAAATAGGCTAGGCAAACTGCTAAATACAACAAAAAAAATCTAGAAATGCAGTCCTGAAACTGCAGCATACCAGAAATACACTACTCGTGGCAAAAGAGTCCAGACAATTAGTCCACACGAAAGTCACTTTCAAAAAAGCCTGCTGTCTGTTGGTCAACCCAGCAAATTCGCCCGACAAATAGACGATCGTGACGAGCGAAATTTGCGTAGAGTATTTTTTCGCCCAAACGCAAAACTCCTGATTCTTACTAGACTGAATGGATTTACCTCACGAAATTTCTCCGAGCCACGGTAAATGTGACCGTGCCTTAACCGGGAGCACTTAGGACACATAGACCACACGTTCAAGTCTATGACGGGGTCAAAACCTCCCAGACAGACCGAGACTAGCTTCCCATACCACATGCTCTCTATAATTAATCCACCGAGGGCCATTAGAGACGTGTTTTACACACCTCAATCGAAAGGTAGGCTAAACGTTCAGGATGGCTCACCCCTGCTAGCTTTTTCTCTTCTCTCTCTCGGCGTATCTGCTTCACTCATCTATTATTCAAACACCATCATGCGTTCGCTCCTATCATGGCGGCTTTCTGTTTGTAAGTGACTGCAGTTTGAGCCTTGAGGGTCCCGTCGAGAGCCTTTAAAAACAAAAGGGAATGGCTAAAACAAATGTGGGCCCTTAGTAAGGGACTGCTGCTGGGAAGCAAATTCAATGCTACACTCATTTCAAAATGTAGCCTACTAATATTTGGTAACACTTGAGGCTAATAAAGGTAGCCTACCTTTAAGTTTTTTAATTTACTTTTTAAATCACAGAGCAATCAGAAAGACCAGTGAAGTTAAATACAAGCATTTATATAGGCCTATTTTGACATTTTTAATTTATATTCAAATAAATACACATACTAAAGTCACTCAAACAAACTTCAAAAGAAAGACTTAAAAAGAACATTTTTAATAAATAAAAATTATAACTTAACAAATAAATGAAGAGTTCAGATGCAAAAGCCTCTAAATGCCACTTGAAATTTTCTTCTAAAATGACCATTTTTATCAAGCTTGTATACTTAAGGTCAGTAATTTCACTTAAATGACAATTAATAGGTAATCTTCATTGCCATTTAAGTGAAATTACTGAACTTAAATATACAAGCTTGAAAAAAATGATCATTCTAGAAGAAAATTTCAAACGGCACTTAGAGGCTTTTGCATCTGAACTCTTCAAATATTGTTGTGATAAACTACCTGCGTTTGCTCAAAATAATTTCAAGGTGCAATATGTCACTTAGCCTATTTAAAATCTGAATGTGGTTGTCAGGCCAAATCCTTTATCCACAAATAAACTTTTGCCGATATGCCATTCTCCGATCTTGCACACAAGGACAAGTGCCACGGCTTTGTCCTAATAAGGCCTCATTTAGAACAAACAAAGACCGTCTGGATGAGCAAAAGGGGTCTGTAACACACAACAAATTAGAATATAAAAAGTGTCCCGAGTGCCAGGAGGTGTAACACGGTGAGAAGTCTGCAGATGTCGTGGTGTCATCGTGCCATGCCAGCTTTGAAGAGGAGCGTGAGAAAGGAGGGAGGGGAGGCATCTCTCTTCCCGGCCCACAGTGCAGTTAATCCCACTTTATCCAAGAGAGCCGAGCTGTCAGATCTGGAGTTGGAGAACACAAAAGCAGAGCAAACATGAGGCTTTAGATACATTTTAAAGACCATTTAACAAGTCGCTGGTCTAAGGCTAACAAAGGCACACTTATTCATTAAAACCCTCCCCATTGAAGAGCTGGAACCCTGGGATGTGGTTAACTAAAGTACACAGCTCCCTTTCAGCTCAGTGAAAATACTTGTGTCTCAGAAAGGGAAGTTTTTGAAAACAGACAGCTGGGAATAAACTGCACAGTCAATATAAACAATAGGAACTGTTTAATCATGTAAAACAACGCCTGTTGGAGTGACATAAGCCTTATTGAGGATGTATTTGCATATGCACTCCTAATAAACAAGCAATTTACCTCATATGCCCCACAAACAGAGGGATACAATGTGTGGATGTTGCTAAATATCCAGTCTGTTCCTAAAACTTTAAAATCCTGGTTTAAATGAATAAAATGACAGCACAAATGTTTGATCTAATTTTCCTGTCATGTTTCAAAAGTGATCAAAGAGGTTTTTCCAAACCAAGGAGGGACTGAATTATTTAGTTAATTTGTATTTATTTTTTATGGATGATGGAAAGTATTTGATTTGCACTGCAAAATGAACAAATGTGCATTTTACTGGAGCTCTAAAATGTATTTTAGTCAAACCCACCAGTAATTTTGACCATCTACCCATCCATCCATCTATCTATATGTCTGTTGTATATCTGATCAATAAAATATGATTTAAATTATAATCCATGTTTGATACACTCTAAAAAATGCTGTTTTGGGTCAAATATGGACAAACCCAGCCATTGGGTTACATTTTTAAATTGCATTTTTAATCCAACGTTTGGGTTTTTGAGTTAAAACAGTTGAGTTGAGAAGTTGAGTGTAGGCGTCATTCTGGTCATGTGGTATATACAGTATGATATATATATATATATATATAATAAGGACAAACTCAAATGTTGGGTTAAAATTTTTTAACCCAACTTCAACCCTAATTTTCAACTGTAAATTTTTTAATTGCATTTTTAACCCAATATTGAAACAACCCAGCATTTTTTAGAGTATATATATATAAAACATTAGAGTGAAAAGTTTCATTTAAAAATGAATATGAATTTAAATGTTTTATCTAAATTAAATACATTTGCTATATATTTAATAAACTCAAACTGTCTTCTTACCACTTGTGTTCCAGATGGCATTGGTCTGATTCTTATAGCCGTTCTTCATGCATTCATCCACATATGACTTGGGGTCACAGCCTGACATGAGGATTTCTCTGAGTAGGGCGATGTAAGCAATGGCCAGTCTTAACGTGTCTATTTTCGAGAGCCGTTTCTCGTAGGGGAACGTGGGCACGTGGCAGCGCAGTTCCTCAAATCCAGAATTGATGCTGAGCATCCTCTTCCTCTCCCGGATGTTGGCGGCGTGGCGCTGCACCTTGTACGGATGATGGGACGTCAAGCGCCGCTGTCTGCGATTGCTGTTCTCATGGGGATCGTCGACCGAGGAGCTGTCCACTTCAGCACCGACCTCCAGCTGCGGAGACTGCGTGTCTAAGTCCGTGAAGGTCAGCTGAGCCTCTGGGAACACAGACTGGCACCCGAACGAGGACCAGGGGGACAGCTGACCTGCCACAGCGCTGCAGTCAAAGAGCAGCGTGTCCATCTGAGACTGGAACTGAGAGTTAGGGTCCATTTGGCCCCAGAAGGGAAAGTCTGTGGCAGCATCTTGATCAAAATCAAAAAATATGTCTTCCATTTCCCCTCCTTTTTTCTCAGATGTCACTAAAACAGCGTGAGGAGAGCTTCACCTATCGTGCGTAAACTGGGAAGGCCAGTGCGTAATGGCCATTAAATAGCTCCAGGTCTCGCCGCAGGGTGCTTGTCTCTATTCAACAGGTTTGAAAAGGAGCTCATTAGGACGCGTGCCTCCTCCTAATAACTCTGCCATTTCAAAAGCACTTCAGGCATCGGTTGATGCTCAGAGCACGTGTCACCGCAATCATAAAGTTATCTTAAGCTGTTTCCTATTCGGTTCAAGCAGTGGACTAATATTTACTGCACCAAATGGACTTTCTGAAGTATTTGCGTTTTGAATTAAATTGAATTAGTCGTCTGGAACATGGGTGGTCAACGTCCAAGACACCTGTCTTAGCCTTATCTTCACAACAACAATATAAACACTCGCTTATATATAAGGATTATTATTTTAAGAGATTTATTTCTATTGCAAAAGAAGATATACTTTAACCTTTCGCTAATCAATTTTAAATAAATTTGTCATAGGCTAAATAAAATATCTGAACAATAATCTTGACAATTTTACTATGTGTATTCGCGACCAATTGTCTGTAGACCAACACTGGAGCTTTATCTGCTTGTAGACTAATAAAACTGACCTGTAAACGTTTATATTCATACAGTATGTTCAGATATAAATTTATTAAAATATCAACAATGCACGTGTCATTTATTTTTCTTAAATATGAAATATTTTCCACCATTTTTGTAAAATTCCTCCCGACGGTCAGATCGGTTCACGTGAAGTTTTATAATTGTTTACTGTGTGGGGAACGCATATTTAAATGCAAATATTTTAATAAAAATCAACTATTATTTTATTATATTTTACATATTTAAATATTTCATTTGAAGATAAGGATTAACATTCTATCATCGAGTTGTTTGAGATGTACGAATTTCACATTGCAAGTAGCCTATTTAGAATAATTTTTAAACGACACAACAAAATAGCTACAATAAAAAATAAATAAAATTTTTGGTATAGTCATGTAGCTAGTTTTTAATGATGTAGGCTAACTGACACCACGTTTATGAAAAAGTACAATAATTTATTTATTTAAGCAAGCAGTAACCCATTTATGAGAGCATAGAAACAGTTCCTGCCTGGTAGAGAATTTTTTTTTTTTTTCGTTTCATTTTTAATGTATCTTAATAGAGAGCATTAATGTTCTGCTCTTTTTAGATAGGAAAATTAATAAAACACTTTATAATACAAAAGCACTTTATTTATTTATTTATTTATTTATTTATTTATTTATTTATTTGTTATTAAAATCTATTGTGTAAGTCTTTTTTGTCCGGAACTAAACCATAGGAAATATATTTATAAAGGAATAGTGCGTTTTAACCTGAAGTGGATCCTGAGGAAAGGCTTGTCAGAACCTTCTGCTCTGCAGACAGCAGGCATCCTAAACCTGAAGAATACTGCTGTCAGATGCAGAGATCAGCCATTCTCCACAGCACAACAAAACACTCAACTACTGGAAGGACCATAGAGACCATGTACATCTACAATTCTTTGTGTGAAATTGAAATGGCCCATCTAGAATGAAATCTGTGCGGATTTAATACAAAACACTGAGTTGGCTCATGCGGCCCTTGAATCTAAAGCACCAAAATTATATAGGCTATATATAATTAAAACCGAAAATTCACACACCTGTTTTTCAACCTGTACTGATCCATATCCACAGGCTTGTGGTTTATGAATACTTGTCTTGTTTTAAATAATATGAGTGTATGGAAAAATAAAAACATAAATAAATGTAACTAAATTATTGTGGATGTTTAATGGATGGAGTCTCATCAAAACATATAATGATGAAAAAAAAAATGTTATGATAAAATGTGCCCTTGACGTCGAAGTTTTCTCAGAAACGCTAAATCGCTGTACATTGACAATATTCTTAAAGGGATAGTGCACCCAAAAATGAAAATTCTACCATTAATTACTCACCCTCACGTCGTTACAAATCACTGTCATTCATCTTCAGAACACAATTGAGGATCTTTTTGATGAAACCTGAGAGCGTTCTGCCCCATTGACAGTCTACACAACTTTTCAAAAGATTGCCAAACTAATGTGAATTGAGCGGTTAAGTCCAAATTTTCTGAAGAGACACGATGACTTTATATATTGAGATATTTAATCTATAAACATTGATCAGTAAACATAAACAGAAGCTCATTGGTTCTTACTTAGGCTCAAACTTGCTGCAACATAATTGGTTCTCGCACGTCAAGCGAACATGCTTGAGCTTCCAATTACCATAACTGATGTGAGTTGATGAATGTTTATATGCGAATAAAATGTATCCTGTGCATTTTCCCCATTCACAGAAAACTATAATCAGACAACCCGTTCTCACTGCCAAGGCGTCAGTCTCTGTGTTTGGGTTATTGCAAACTTGTGGTAATCTTTCCAGATAACTAGAGAGTATGACAAACAACTTTTTGTGTGTTGAAATAATGGGGTTTGTTCCACTTCAGTAACTGCAGATAAGACCTCTAATAGCTTCAGTCACATGTCAGACATGCTCTGCTGTGTACAGAGGGCATGAGACGGTGATAGTTCAGCGCTGTTTACTTCTACACACTCTGAGCACAATCAGTTTTATCAGGGTGATTATAGACTTTGAACTCTGGGGTCACAGTCAACTTAGACTAGTGCAATGCATTTGTTTACTCCCACTGTTTTTGTTTTTTTCATTGCATTGCTTTGCAAAGGTCTCGATACGCTTGCTAATAAGCCATACTGTTTGGTTATTCAAGCGAGTTACACAGACCAGAACAACTGAACACTGGTCTAGTGAACACTTAGATTGGGCTTAAGGAAACCAACAAAATGACACACAGAGTGACGTCAGTGCTAAATAGTCCTACAGATTCATCATGACCGCTCCAGGATTTGAAGGCAATATTATAACCCTGATGCTTTGCATTGGTGTACTTTACACTTACTAGCATGCTTTTCCTTCACTATCTCCTCCAACACATCCACTACTACACACAAAAAAGCGAGAAATAATGACAATTCAAGTTTTGTATATACATAAAAAATACACAATTTACATTCGTCTACAAACGATTTAAGCAAAAGTCTTTAGATCAACAGGTTTTTACGATCTTGACAAACAAATTCAGTGAAGTGTCTAAACTTTTGACTCGCTTTGTGTTTTCCTTGAACACTGTTTGGTCTTTGTGTTGCACTTGTTGGAATTAATTCTGTCTCATCACATTAGCAATGCAAACTAGCTGATTGTCCGAGTCATTTGTTTGTGCCGCATATGTGTGTTTGGCCTGCTGGATCAGCGCCTTGATCTGGCCAAATAAACACAATGTCTAAACAATCAGTGCGCCTCCTCACATTCCAGGTGCACATTTCACTTAGTAATTGGGTTCAGAGAGAGTGAAAGAGAGGAAACAACATCCTTGTTTAACAGTCTAGAGGACCTTAATATTCAAGGCATGCTTTCAGGTTTGGTTTAATATAATCAGAGCATGTTGCAGATGCTCTTCAGTTTCATTTCATTGGAAATTGTTCTTTTATAAGCATCACACCGAATAATCTTGCTGTTCAACAACCCATTCGGACATCCTGTGCGGAGTTAGGGAATGTTATTGTACGTTCAAAAGTAATGCATCACGATATTGGCTTATAAAAAGCAACTAATCAGGCTATCCTTGGAAATTCATTCACAATAGAAGTACACAGTTTTCTCCGTAGACGAGTTTGCATGCTATGACATACACCACCTTTCAAAAGTCTTGGGTCTTGGGACTTCTTTCAAAAAAGTAAAAAAAAAGACCCAACTACAAACTTTTTATGCATCATATAACAGTATATACAAAAGAATCACAATCTCATCATGAATCCTAAATATTCATGCTCCCAACATTGCAACAGCAAGAGGTCCAACATCTACTGCTGTGAGCTGTGACACTCCACCACAGACTCTTCCTCTCATTAAAACTATGGGACACTTTCCCCTCTTTTCCGGGTCTTTCCATCACTCAGCCATGTCTGGAAAAGGCATCAGGCTCATAAAATCTTCTTGCATAAACAGTCCTCCCGTGGGCTGGGCAGAGACGGCAATACGTCAGCCGTTGCCTTTAGAATCGACATATACCGTAGGCTATTCAGACCAAACTTATTCACCTTCTTATTCAGGTAAGAGCGGATGCGGCCATTTGTAATTTTAACGTGCCTGTCTTCCATTGTCATTGGCTTTTAGCTGTAGGCCTACACATTGATCGGAATCGGAATTTGATCATAATTCAATAATCACAAATAAATCACAATAATCACATATAAAAAAATATATATATATATGAAGAGTTCAGATGCAAAAGCCTCTAAGTGCCATTTGAAATTTTCTTCTAAAATGATCATTTTTATCAAGCTTGTATATTTAAGTTCAGTAATTTCACTTAAATGGCAATGAAGATTACCTATTAATTGTCATTTAAGTGAAATTTCTGAACTTAAATATACAAGCTTGATAAAAATGGTCATTTTAGAAGAAAATTTCAAATGGCATTTAGAGGCTTTTGCATCTGAACTCTTCATATATATATATATATATATATATATATATATATATATATATATATATATATATAAATTAATTATTATATTTGTATTATATATACTGTATTTCAATAATAATTATTAATTTATTATTTTTTATAATTATTATTTTTTCTGACATCTCAGATTTTAAGACCAATAAGTGAACAAGAAATTAACAGATCAAAATAATGATTCACACACAATTGGAACAATTCTATGGCTTGCAAGCTATTTTTATCTATTTAATCTTTAGAATAAATCATATAGAGTAAAGCATCACTTGAAAAATGTATATTTCCTATGCAGTTATGACACTGAGAAGGTAGCAGCCTATAGCCACTGAATCAGCTCACTATGTTTTGGATCAGATCCACTGTCTGTTCCAGATCTTCCCTCTCTGTTAAAAGACAAATCTCTTTATCTCTCTCCCCCTCTCAGAGTGAGTTTATGGAAGGGGGTGTTAATTGTTCCTGCAGATCTCAAACTCTTGCAACTGAGCTGCTGAGTGGCCTTGAGGTTCCCGGGGTCAAAGCTCTATGGCTCTTGAGTATGTGTGGCTGAAGAAAGAGACTGGCCAGATACCGAACTCTGTCGTCCCTAGCTAAAGGAGTGAGGTGCTCTTCTGCATAGACGATCGTGTTGACAGGTCATATGTGAATGCTTAGAGCCCTCATTTATTATCACGCAGTAGGATAAAGAATAAAGGGCTCTTGTCCACCATACAGGTGCACCGCCGCCGATACACTGCCTTTAGCTTGAGCAGTCCTCATGGGGTTACGAGATGAAGAATAAGAGGAACACATAATCACTAGAACATGTTGTTTCTCATTTTAAGAAGAACAAACATGAAGAACCTGCTCAGAAAGGTTTTGTAAGGCAGGGTCATCACACTCGGTGACCTGGACAAAATAAGTAATGGCAAAAGAATAGACATTGGGATAGATCCCCATACAGGGCTTGACATTAACTTTTTTGCTCACTAGCCACTGTGGTTAGTGGTTTTCCAAGTAACTAGTGCCACAATTTTGACATCAATTCCATGGGGAAAAGCTGTCATATATATATTTTTAATATTATTGCCAGCATGTATATTAAGCTGCTGTCACTTTAAGACTAGACACAAAGACTAACACATTAACTGTTACACAAGCATTTAAGTGCAATAAGTCCAATAATATTTTTTGACAATACTACATTGCACTTAGTTTATTATTTCAGATGTCTTTGTTAAAAGACTACAATTGGAAAATGAATATATTGTATATAAAATTCTTTATGTCAAAGTGGCTAGCTGAGCTTTACACGACACGGAAATCCACCCGCATTCAGGCATAAATCTCAAGTTCTGTCCCTATATATATATATATATATATATATATATACAGTATATATATATATATATATATATATATATATATATATATATATATATACTTATTGTTAGGTTAAATAGGGACAACCATTGGTTTAAATTTTTGAAATATTTTTTTAAATCCGCTGGGTTTTTCCATATTTGACCCAAACATGGGTTGAAACAACCCAGCTTCTGAAAATAATAATAGTAATAATAATATGTAAACATGGAAAATAAACATCCTATTATACACACAGAAAATATTGAATAAAGCACCAAACTCAATTATATTTATATATTTATATTATATTATATTATATTATTTATATATATATATATATATATATATATATATAAACACTCTTTTGGATTTATCAAATTTTGACATGTTAAAAGATCTTATTAAAATGTCCCATAAAAACTTTATCAACAATACAATCTTTTATAGAAAGTTGCAAAATCAGTTTGCCAAAAAAAATGTGAGGTCACATGTTCGACACCGCTAATTTACAAACCACAGATGATGACCGCAAAACCATTGTGCCATGTTCCCAGAGCCTTAGAGACTGGTTCACTAGCAGAAACATTAATAAAATGACTCATGAACTGCTTATTCCATCCCAAAAACATTGATTAAATGACTCATGTCAGTGTTTAAAATATCTTTCTCATGAATAATCATTGATTGACTCAGTGCAACTACGCTTGGTAAATCATGGCTTGGAGGAGACTATTGTTAGTATTGGTCATGTTTTTCAGGTATAGCATCCAAACATAACCAACAAAAGAGTTTTATTATTGGCTCATTATCAGACAGTTTTGCCTGATAATAGATGGGGCACTAAAAAATGCTGTTTCGAAATAATGGATCAAGAGTACACTTTAAAACATATGTAGCCCATTTATTTAGACAGTGCTGTATTTCAACTATTTATTTGGTTAATTTTATTTTTGCATTAAAAGTTCATTTAGGGGTAAAATGAAAAGAATATGGTAGTTTTACGTAACATAAACAATAATGCATTAAGTATCAATGAAAATGTCATTAAACTCCCGAGGTAAACAAACTCTAAGAGTAATGTGCATATCAGCTGGCATTTAGGAGACATTATAGACATATTGTGAAAAGAAATCTGCCGTTTTGGCTGAGCTCTAATAAAGCAGAAAGAGGAGGTGGACACATCTCATCTAAAAGAGTAATGAGTCTGACTGCTCTTTATAGCTTCCCTTCACAATGATTTCCAGTACTCGGACGGCAGCTATTGCATTTGAAAAATATTAGATATTTCTTATATATAAGGTCAAACTTTAGTTTTAGATGTCACTTAAAAGTATCAGTCTTATACATAGCATATATGTAAATGTTAAATTATTCGACAGCGGTTGTATCGTCGAAATGTAAACAACGCAAAAGAGCTCTTTTAATCATTAAAATAGTTTAGGACATTTTATGATCAATAAATTGCCATTTTGGTTTGGCTCCTTAAAGATTTGAGTAAATCAAAGCATTCTGGAAATCAGTTTCAATCGGTCAAATAAATGAAAGTTAATTATGTATGTTGATGAAACTTAACTAAATATGCATGTTAGTGAAATGACAATTTCTAAAGCTGATTTAAATTTACATTCAGGAAACAAACAAATGCATAATAAGACTTTTAAGCAGGATCAACCAATATAAATCTATATTGAAGAAGATTATTCAAGCATTTTAACGAATTCTAATAATTCGTCCCAGACGACAAAACACAGTTTGATTTTTATACACACCAGGCTGACATATGAGAACAATTAGGAGGTCTGCATGGTTTAGTGGAGAGCATAAGTTGGCGGAAGTAAGTGTCAGGTCTCAGAGTGGAATCTATGCCAGCTTGTTTGCACTTGCATCCCTAAAATACTGTATGACGAGGCATTTGCATGCAAGGCACAGATGCAGTAAAGCATAAAAAAGCCAAACATTGTGGAAACCTAACAGAATACCCGCAGCTCTGTACAACAAAATCAGGCATAATGTAACAGAGAGTGAGGTAAGTTGTGCCACCATTTTTAGGGTAGGTAATTTTCAGAGAAGCTAGCAATAGCAAGCTAGCTTTGAAAGCATACGATCCCACCCTCTTTTACCTTCTCTAAAGCCACGCCTCCTCCAAAACACATTAACGTGCACAGCCAGAGTAGACTCTGCAAAATGTCATGAGAGACGGCGTTAACTTAAGATACACTAATGCCTTTGATGCCTCAAAGCACGTGGCATTACAATAATAATGAACGCAAACTTTACCACCAACTACTGCAAATTCATTTGATAGTGTTGCCTTGGAGTCTGGGGACGAACTGTGTTGGTTCTGGAAGTATTATTTACATTCGATTTCCAGACCAACTCTATTACGTCATTCACAGTGCCTCATGGGAGTAGGCGGAGCTAAAGAGCTCTTTTGGCATGGGGCGCTTCCATAGACAGTAAAAGAAATGGACAAAGCGACCCCATTGATTTCAACGGAGAAGACTGAAGCCCGATTATTGCACTTCCTGCCTGATGTCTGAGCGACCGCGCAGGCTCAAACTGAGCTTGACGACAGTCTGACAGTTGTTAATCTTCTAGTAGTAGCAGAGCCTAGACAAATCTGAATCACTTAATTCCTCAAAAACGTTGTAGCAATATAAAAAAAATTAAAAACTGTTTCAAAATATTATCAAAAACTATAAAAGTATGCCAATGTTTTGAAATGCCCATATATTTCCGTGTTTTTCATGACTGTGACCTGTGGGAATCCCACACTCCCCTACGAAAATAGAAAATAATAATAATCATCATACACTCTTGGAAGAAAAGGTTCTATACACTCTTAAAAAAGGGTTCCTCTGGGTTCTATATTGAACCCTGGGGTTCCATACTTGGCCAATAGAACCTTTTACCAAAAAAAAAATGGTTCTATATAGAACCATTTTGGAGTTCCATATATGAAGCGGGGGATGGAACCATTTCTGGTTCTAAATAGAACCATTTCTTCTAAGAGTGTATGCTCATTTCAATTCCCTACTACCCTCAGTGTTAAGCCAGACAACAATTCGCTTGCTCATATAGTTTGCATCCATGTTATTTTGTTTCAAATATGTGGCCACAGACTCTTTCTGCAAGACCGACACAAAGAAGCATCCTCTACAGAAGCCAAACGACCATAATTGCTCATGACCACAACCCTCAAGGCCTGGGAAAAGGTCACGTCTATTGTGGTAACACTTTCAGTTAACTTGGTGAGAAGGAGTTGAATAAGACAAACTACAAGCATGACAAAATGAGCTGCTGTTTCTTACAGCATTAGATCACTGCAGGAGAAATCAAGAGTGGACGATCAAGTCATTACACAGAAGCAAGCAAATCAAGGCCACGTTTTGGCCACAGCTTTGCCATCTGAGACAAATTTAAGGTTGTAAAAGTTATTTTGAATCGCTCAGTGTGACATGCTCAAAGATGAATTGTAGCCTCTAACTGAGTTATGACAGTGTCTTTGGTCATTGTCTCGCAGGATAACTTTTGCTACAACACCCATCTAATAAATAACCAACAGAAGCACAGCTATTATTGACATACGCACAGTAAAAATTACATGATCAATAAGATCTAACAACATATGTTTTTACATTGCTTTAAATCATCAAAAGGAGCTAAGCAATTTTCAACTTTTTTAAGTTCTACAAGATTCAACTAATTTTGACGTCAGTTTAATGTCATTTAAGTTGAAACGACTTAAGCATACAAGGTGAAAAATTAAAGGAGTTGTTCATTTACTCACCCCCATGTCATCCAAGATGTCCATGTCTTTCTTTCTTCAGTCGAAAAGAAATTAATATTCCAGGATTTTTCTCCATATAATGCACTTTACTGGTAACCAAAAGGTTCAATGTCCAAAAGACAGATTCAGTGCAAACTGTTCAAAGGGCTTTAAATGATTCCAGACGATGAATAAGGGTCTTATCAAGGGAAACGATCGCTCATTTAAAAAACAAACCAAAAAATTAAGTTTTATAAGCTCAAACGCTCTGTAGTGGCTTCTTTTCCCTCTTAAGTCACTTCCGTGAGGGAAAGTATATTTGATGCTACATCTGTTTTAACAAGACTTGAGCTTTATTGTAACAAAAAGGTGAAAACTTGAAGACAAAACTCCAAATGCTCCAAAACAAACAGTGTTGTGTAATGTAGGTCAAAAAACTGTCTCCCTTGCCACATCACTTCCTGTTTAAGATGGCTACCTTCAGGAAGTCCCCAAAAAGGGGTTCAATTCCTTCCCCTTACCACAGGGGGGAGTGCAGACAGTATTACATACAACCATGACATTAAGTAACATTATTAATAGCCTCATGGCACGCTTGCCTTGCTCTGTTCTGTGATACGCGTTTGTGACTCTCCTGTTCGAACTCGTTCATCAAAATGAACAAATCTTTTTTCGAGTCATTTGGTTCAAGAGAGTCACGAACTTGCATAAAAGAACAGAGCAAGGCGCACGTTTGAGCTTATAAAACTTATTTATTTTTTTGTTTTTGTTTCTATCGTTTCCCTTGATAAGACCCTTATTCATCGCCTGGAGTCGTTTAAAGCCCTTTGAACAGCTTGCAGTTTGGACAGAAACTATATTTTGGACCTTGAACTGTTTGGTTACCAGTAAAGTGCATTATATGGAGAAAAGTCCTGGATGACATGGACATCTTGGATGACATGGGGGAGAGTAAATTATCAGCAAAAGTTTTTTTAAAAGTGAACTTTTTTTGAGTATATGTGTGGGAAAGAAATAGACGGAGAATGTTTGCTTCAAAATGTTGATACTAGCTGCTTATTTAATTATAGCAATTCTAGTGGGACTTTCATACTGTACAAACAAATTCACCTCCATGTTTGCTCTAAAGAATGTAGAATTATTTTTTTACCGAGCGTGACAGACTCCAGACACTGTAAATATTAGCATGAGTTTGTGCTGTAATATTTCAATTTTGCATGTCAAAGTGAGAATGTCAGAAAGCCCAGTCGCTGCTGTCAGTCGTGGACATCCGATATCATACAGTCTGATATAAAAGTTAATGTTGCACAATCTGACTTGGCTGTTATACTCAGTATCTCACTGGGGCCATATTGAACATTTTGACAAGTAACAGTTGTAAAAGACAGAAAATCACCCAGTGCACACCCAGCGCTAGATGACAGGCATTTCCCCCCCCATTTAAATCATAAGCAGACTGTCAGTGGTGAAAACATCACAAACTTATTACAGGGTTTATGGTTTTCTGTTCATGTACTACACTGACCTTCACACATGATCAGGCCTTCTGCTCTGAGACTCACAATCTGTGCTGAAGGTGTTTCTCTTCCTGTGTTTCGATCGTAGCCAACACCGTCAGCCTGTAATCCTACCACACAAAAAGATCAATTAAAAAGGAAGAAAGAACAGAAAGCAGTAGATTATGAGAAACAGATTGCTAAAGGTAAACATACATCAAAAAGAATGACTCATTTGACATGATGGTCCACATTGCAGCTTATTCTGGCCAAGAACCGCCTACTTAATCAGGTCTGATTGTCATATAGAGCAACCAACCATATAATGTTCTGTTTAGAGGTGGTTTGATCAGAAATAGTCCATAGCACAATAACAGAACATCTCAAAATGGTTTGGTTGGTTTTTGATTCGTTATACAGTAAACATTGAACCGATGGTCATCTTTCACCCATTTGCATTTGCCTAAAGGGCACAGGTTAAACTCAAGAATGAATCCAAGAAGTTTGTACATCTGTGGGTGATTTTGCGTGGCAGCAGGCCGAAGAGTTTACGTTTTGCCAAAAACCTGCATGAATTTCAGAGAAGATACAGTTGAGGTGAGCTTTTGTGTCGACATGAGATATTGTAATAATGCTAATCCTGCTGGCTGTAAACTCATCGGTCTCATGGCAACAGTGCGTTTTTCCACTGCACAACAAGCTCTGCTGACTGAAACGGGAATGTGTGTGGGTAACCTACTTTAATGGTGACATTTATGTGAAGTCTATAATAATTCAATTTCAAGAAAATGGAAGGAAAACAAACTCTTCAAAAGAAACCGCAAGAGCAAAGAATGCTGCCGAAATGTCACTTTAGAATTATTTGCAGTCACATTATGTCAGAAGTGACAGCTTACGTGGGACACAATAGAAAGAAAACCAACAACAAAGGGATAATATTGCACTTTACAACCTTAAAGAAATGTCTCTGAGACACGAAATCAAAAAGATTTTCTATTTGCTCTGCTTTATTTCAGGGAGAGATTGCATTCAGAATAACACCTGCGGCTGATGTGTGTAATATTTAGACCACCAGCATGCAACAAAAATAATTGGCTTCTATTCTCTTGATTTCTTTAGTATATATTTTTATTCTGTATTATGATATTTTTTGCGTCGGCATTCGCCAGGAGGTCATTCATTCATTCATTCGTTCATTTAAACGATTCGTTCAAGATAAATAAATTGGCTATCTTTATGAGTGAGTCATTGACAAACTAATTCAACCGATTTGTTAAAAAACAAAAACAAACAAATTTTATTGAACTGCGTCCAAAATTGCATACTTCCCTTACAGTATATGTAGGTATAATCACTCATCTTAGATCAGGTACCACAGAGCCCGCCAAAAAGCTTGCCTGTAACAAGATGGCCGCCGGTAATGACGATAGAGACTTCGCCGTAAGACATCTAGCCTTTTTTATGGAAATCTATGATTCACACTACATAGAACTTTTTTTTTTGCGTTCGAAATTATTAAAAATAAGCAACACATTCTCATCCCAAGGCGTCATATACGATGCTTTTGCCAAAGCGCAGACATCCAATGCACATGGCACCCTTTAGTGTCAATATAACGCACAGAGTATGGGTAGGTTTAGGTCTGGGGTAGGGTTAGGTTTAGACCACTAGGAGGCGCCTTCTGGCCCATATAGTATATATCTGCGTCTTATATTGACGCTAAAGGGTGCCATGTGCGTTGGATGTCTGCACTTTGGCAAAAGCGTCGTATATGATGCCTTGGGATGAGAACGGGCTGAAATAAGTACCCCTACTCAAGATTACGATTGAGTATGATAACAGTCAGAAGCAAAACATAATTTATTGTTGGGTCCAGGTAATTGTTGTTGAAGATCAGAACTACTCACTTCTATTGTGTCTCAGCAGGGTTAACGAAAGTTTTTGACGCTCTTGAGTGAGCCAAAGGGAAAGGACTTGGCATCACACCGGCAGAACGTGGAGCAACACTGCTTGGCAAGGCTCTGCTCTTTCGGGGGCAATGAAAAATAATTTCCTCCTGAAAAAGCAGCAAGAGGGAAGACTTCTTGGACTGGACACGAAGAATATGAGCCATGCCGAAAGAATGCGCGCATGACTGTGACCGCCAGACTTAAATGTCAAAGACAGACGGCTATACTGCACATGCATGCCATGAAATGTTTACTCAACCTTGATAACCATATAAAGAATTCCTGTCCACCAGCCTGAACCAGTCAGTGCACATCACTGTCTCTCAGCCTGAAACACAGGACATATATTAAAAAATGAATGAATATACCATAAAAATATTACACCGAACAATATTGTGGTGTCTAGCTCTGTGTGGACTCTTATTTTAAGGTGTCTAGTATTTCATTGTTTTCGTTCTGATATTCTTGTCTGGATTGTCCTGGACTGCCTTTGGTTGAATGCAGAATGTGTAGATATAGCCTATTTAGGGTTCATTACAGCAAACATATTATGATTGTTATTATTATTTTTCATCTTATTTTCTTTGGACCTCTCAAAATTAAAATCATTTCAAAAACAAACATAATGATCAGTTTGTTCATTACAGGAGTAGGTGAAAGAGGCCTGTCCAATCAATTTGCAGACTTAAAGGGCCAGTTCACCCCAAAATAAAAAAGGTCAAATTTACTTAACCTCATGTTGTTCCAAATGACCTTTCTTCTCATGTAGAACACAAAATGTGAGCCTGGATCACAAAACCAGGCATGAGTATATTTGTGGCAATAGCCAAAAAAATATTATGTCAAAATGATCAATTTTTCTTTTATGCCAAAAATCATTGGGATATTAAGTAAAGATCATGTTCAATGAAGATATTTTGTAAATTTTCTACCGTAAATATATAAAACATTTTTTTTTTTTTGTGAGTGAATGCAGCACGATCACAAACATAAAAGGCGATTTTCTCAATGTTTTGAGCCACAAATATACTTTATGTCTCAATAAAATTAGCGTTTTGGAAGCTTGCTTCCACCATGGAATAAAAAATAAAAAAGGTAATTGCAACTTTTTTTCATAGCTGAAAGTTTATATCTTGGGAGAAAAAAGTCAGAACTGTTAGATATAGACGCAAAATTAAAACTTTTAAATTTGACTGAAATAAGCTTCCATAGCAAGCCAAGTACAACCGCTAGGAAAAACTTCCAAACATATGCTTTTGTTATAGTGTCTTGATACTTTGTCTGGTCTTAAATGTGAACGTTAACGGTTAACTTTAAAGTCTATGTTAACAGTGTCTTGGTTTTGAGCCTGGGGTCTTGTGCATTGTGCTATATCATCCTCTTGTTCAGCAATTGTTTTGTAATTTAAACCACTGCACTTGGGTTCTCAATCTCTGTGTCGGAGCATTATGTTACAATCATGTCATCTGCCATTATTAAGTCAGAGTTGGATCAAAGTCTTTGTATCTTGTCAAGACTAAAAGTCCTTGATGTGAACCATAGGCTCAGCTGCAATCAGCCAGTCAGGGGGAAAGAAAGCACACATTTATGACAAACATACACACACACTCCACCTGAAATTGTCATTTGAGAGTCTTCTGGGAGCTTGGCTGCCCTCATCCACATACAGAAGAATATTAAAAGCATTGACCTCTGTCTGCCCCCCGTTCTCCTAAACCTTTCCCAAACGCTTCTCTCTCATGTCCTAGGCTGCTTTTGAGGGCCGTATTTCTAACCTAAATGATCTTGTATGGAAATACGTCTGTCAAGAGGCGGACATGTCTGTGATGGTAAGTGGCTTTGACAGAGCAGATTCGAATGCCTGGTAGAGTCTCCAAGTTTGCCTGCAGTTAAATCAGGCGGACTCTTTAATACCGGAAAATCACGGAAAGATATTTCACAGTATTTGATAAAAGACTCATCCGTGCTCACTAGATGGACAGCGATGTTTCAACAGAGCATGACTTTGGCAAAACAACTTTGCAGTTGTTTTTCAAAGAAAATGGGATAGCAGATTGCTGATTGTGGAAATACGCAATGACCTTATCGAACCGAATACGAGGTTTGGTGCAACAAGACCCTACAAACCAATGCTCTTGCTCAGAGCCTCTATATCTACGCAACATTCCCAGACGTTTAAAGCCCGTATAATGTCACGGACTTCAAAAGCGACATGAAAGGTGTAGATATCTTCTCAACTACAGTCCTTGCCAGGCAAGAAGGAAAACGGGGCAATCTGGTTCATATTATTTGATAAGCATCCCATTTTCAGAGGTATTTTAATAGCTGAGAACTATTTCGTTTCAAGGCTGGGACGTTAACTCCATACGGCCGACAAGGGGGCCCGGCACGGCACAGTTAGCAGGGGTCACTCTATCTTTTATTATGTAACGACACCAGTCAGCGGGAAATCTGGTTGACGCTTTATACCACTGCGATGGCCATGGGAAGATCAGCTTTTCCCCCTTGATCTGCTGTTGTTCATTACATCGTTTTCTTCCAGCACTCCATATGGGGGTCAGTGACAAATAAGAAATGACGAAAAGGAGAAATCATTTTACAAAAATGTAGTAGAAAACACAAGCATTTATGTTTTTTTTTTTAAAACAAATGTAAGAACAGAATATACTATATATATATATATATATATATATATATATACAGTATATATATAATTGCCGTGTCTTTGGATTATTTAACATTTGAAAAATTAAAACCTTGCCATGACATTAAAGAACTTTTTCTGATAATTTACTCACCCCCATGTCATCCAAGATGTCCATGTCATTCTTTCTTCAGTCGAAAAGAAATGAAGGTTTTTGATGAAAACATTCCTGGATTTTCTCTTTATAATGGACTTCAATGGGAACCAAACGGTTCAAGGTCCAAATGAGAGTTTCAGTGCCGCTTCAAAAGGCTTTAAAGGACACCAGACAATGAATAAGGATCTTATCAAGCGAAAGGATCAGTCATTTCAAAAAATAAATGAAAAAGTTTAAGTTTTATAAGCACAAATACTCGCCTTGCTCTGTTCTGTGAAGCGCGTTCCTGACTCTCCCGTTTGAACTCGTTCATCAAAACGAAGGAATCTTTTTTCGAGTCGTTTCGTTCAAATGACATCCTGGACGACATGGGGGTGAATAAATTATCATCAAAAGATTTTTTTAAAGTGAACCACTCCTTTAAATGGGCTGGTGATGTCATATCCTGTGTTATTTCTGGTATTCTTGACAAATTACAACAAATTTCCTGCATGCACATACACGCGTGAAAAAATGCTAAATAATTATTTCCAAGTAGACTTCCAATATATTATCTCCAAATGGATGCCACTTTTGCAATTTGGTCAAGTCATAGTGAGGTCATGTGAGAACAAACTACTGTACAGCTAAGTAGCATAATTAAATGCATATTGTTTCACTTTTAAATGCCTATATTGTTACAACATTTTAAACACGAGTATGTATATAGTCAACATGACATCATGACTTTTGCGTAAACATACACGCCACTTTTAAGTCAAGTGGTGTGTTCTCTATACATATTTTTAGCTGTCAGCACTATGCATGTATGTCTACGCCGTTAAATGTCAGAGTGATTCCGCGTGTATGTATACGACGTTAAATGTCTGATCGAAACGAAGCAAAATGTAGATCTACATCTGGGGAGCGATATTTTTTTTCCTAAGATGGTAGGGGAAGACTAACAAATGCTATTAACCCCAGTGACAGGTAGGTTTAGGAACGGGGTTGGGGTAGGTCATATATTTATATATACAGTAATGTAACGTTAAGTCAACGGCGTTCATAAACACACTGAAAAGCGATTATGTGTGTTGATAGCACGCCAAAAATGGAAATACGAATTGCCGTGTCAAACATACGCCATTTCATGAGATCAGTCTGATATAGTGAACAGAAAGTAGTATAAAATATACTTCTTTTCTAAACCCCTGCACTCTGTCTGTTGGGTAAGTGGAGGATCCTCCACATTGTGGTGGCAGTGATCAAAATATATTAGCATCAACCTCACCACAATGACAATGGACCATCTTCATTACCAGCCCATTCTTACCATGAAACACTGGCTTTTCTCATCCACTTTGATGCACAAGGCTTCTTTCAGTAAGCTATGTACTCTCACAACAGGTCAGAGGAACAGCACTAGGCGCTGTTGTGCTCAGGGACAAACCACAAACCAAACACTAGTTTTATTTTGTGCACCAAATCATAAGTCTTTGGATCATTTACCGACATCAGAGTTTGTTTGGCGGATGAGTTATCGTCTTACCCCACGGGTATGTCCTTTGTGGTAATTACAAAGACTTTGTGTGTGGAAACTGTCACACAGTGACTCTTTTGTGTGTAGGCAGGAATGGAGAGCTTGGGAAATAAACTCGTGTCAATTCTAAGCTTGTACGACGTCAAACAATCTGCCGAGTTTACAATACGACGACTCTGGAATATGTATCGCCCATTACGGTAATGTGTTTTTGTTGGGTTTTTCAGAGGGTTCGAAGATTCATTGTCTTACTTGGGGAAAGTCAGTCACTGTGCGGTTTGTGAAAGAAAAAACCTCAACGTCTTTGATCCAGCGTAAAATAAATCCAAACCTAGCCGTGGATTTTCACTCACAACATTATTTTTCTCCCTTTAAAAAACGATCTGTTGCGAAACGCTGTCAGTCGAGTGTGAAACGACAGCGTTTGCGAATTACGAGCACAGACGCATCACTCTGCAAGTATGCACTGCGTGCGAAGTGCAGCTCCGGTCCAGATTTACCCAGAATCCTCTAACTACGCGTGGCGGATGTCTGTGTGATGGAAAAGACCTCACCCTTCAGTAGGATAATGCCTGTCTACTCAGCTGTGAGGCCAAATGAAGCAGGTTATGTCAGTCCCTCGTGCTCTTTTGCAGCTGTGTTGAGGGATCTCTTCACAATGGTCACCAAATGTTCCTGCCCAGGCAGCGACGCCTTGAGAGCATTACCGACTTCCTGGTGGCCTGCGCTTTATAATGGTTTATACGTCCGTGCCAACATCTGTCTTCGAGACCCCCATCTATGCATACGTAAACACACACATACGTATTTCCCCAAAGGCTTGATAACAGCGAGTTATGAAAATGGCCCCATGCACACTCGCTCTGAAGGGAAGAGAGTGGAGGCGCGAGTCGAGCCCTGCCAACAGTGTCCGCTCTATCAATCCTGCGCAGGCACGCGTTTGCCAGTGATCCGTTCCATGAGATATGTAGTCGGGATGTGGGATTTCTTTTCATATTTTTTTCCCCCCTTTTTTTATGAAAGGCTCTTTACCCAGAAGGAATGGATTTGCAGGCCTGCTTTGATCCCTCCTTTATGATTCTTTTAT
Source organism: Cyprinella venusta (assembly GCA_038021265.1). Classification (NCBI taxonomy): domain Eukaryota; kingdom Metazoa; phylum Chordata; class Actinopteri; order Cypriniformes; family Leuciscidae; genus Cyprinella; species Cyprinella venusta. The sequence continues at coordinate 33,278,705 of CM075867.1, read as the reverse complement.
TTGTTTTAGCCACATCCCCTCTATAAGCCGCACTTGGTGAAATGTGCTTTGAATTAGGAGTTGGGGGAAGCAGGGCGTGCAGGATTCTCACTCCGCCGCAGGAGGCAATGTGGTGGGCCGGGGTGCAACTGATCACCACGCTACACTGGTAAACCATATATACTGTATATATGAGGGCAATCGTGGCCTAATGTTTAGAAAGTGAGTCTGGTAAGCCAAAGTTTCAGGGTTCGAGTCTCAACACTGGCAGGAGGCGGTGACCTAATCAGGGTGCTACTGCCCACAGCTTCGGGTGGCTTGCAATGTGTGTGTGTTCACTAATCACTATGTGTGTGCATTAACTTGGATGGGTTCGATTCAGATGACAATTTCCGAGTATGGGCAACCATACTTGGCTTTTACATGTCACTTTCACCTATATATCCAGTTGAAGTGTGTCAGTAAGATATATTAGTTTACAATTCCAAACATTCATGTCACCATTAATTGTAATAATCCAGTGAGATTTTTATAAAAACAAGGAGTCTGACAACAGTCAGCCGCTATGATCAACATGGAGATCTGATCTAAGGTCTGTCTGGGATTAGATGAACTGAGACAGACTATATGCAGTAACGTCTCCAATATGCTTGAAGAAACCTTCATGCAAAGCTGGTGTATGTGTACCTAGGACAAAAGCTGTTTTAAATGCAAAGGGTGGACACACCAAATATTGATTTGATTTAGTTGACAGAAGGTAATTGATAAATAAAATCTATTTATGACTCTTTTTTTAAAGCATTCTCATTTTACAGCATTTTTTACACAAGTGCCTAAAACTTTTCAGTGTAATGTAGCTTTGCAGGAAGGATTTTTTAAGCGTCTTGGAGACGTTGCCACAGTTCTTCTGGATTTAGTCTGTCTCAGTTTCTTCAGTAATCACAGATGGACTCATGATGATTATATATAATCTATGCAATATATGCACATTATATATAATGTATACACTCACCTACAGGGATTATTAGGAACATCCAGGGCACGAAGCTCCCGTTCCACCACATCCCAAAGATGCTCTATTGGGTTGAGATCTGGTGACTGTGGGGGCCATTTTAGTACAGTGAACTCATTATCATGTTCAAGAAACCATTGAAATGATTCAAGCTTTGTGACATGGTGCATTATCCTGCTGGAAGTAGCCATCAGAGGATGGGTACATGGTGGCCATAAAGGGATGGACATGGTCAGAAACAATGCTCAGGTAGGCCGTGGCATTTAAACGATGCCCAATTGGCACTAAGGGGCCTAAAGTGTGCCAAGAAAACATCCCCCACACCATTACACCACCACCACCAGCCTGCACAGTGGTAACAAGGCATGATGGATCCATGTTCTCGTTCTGTTAACGCCAAATTCTGACTCTACCATCTGAATGTCTCAACAGAAACCGAGACTCATCAGACCAGGCAACATTTTTCCAGTCTTCGACTGTCCAATTTTGGTGAGCTCTTGCAAATTGTAGCCTCTTTTTCCTATTTGTAGTGGAGAACACGTTTCAAGTTGGTTGTGAGTGAAGGAGCACTTGAGCCATACCGCTAGATCTGTGGGCGTACATAATACCAAAAGGTTGATAAACACTTAATTAAAAAAAAAAACCCAAGCTTGTTCAGTTCATGCCCCTGTTTGACACGTGTCAGGCCTGTTTGTGATCGGTCCCATCTTAGGAAGTGGTTTGCCATCACAGAGAGCAAGCGTGTATGCCTTTGCATATGTGAAAATTGCCCTGTAAACAAAATCATTTCTCAGCGGAAGTGAGCCTCTGGTGGATACTGTACAGACTAAAGAAGTAAATAAACAAATTGCATGTATACACAGACCGAGAAAATAAACCTTGTGGAAGAAACACACCATGCACAACATCTGCCCTTTGTCTCCGGCTGGCGTCCAGACCGTTGGAGAAGGGTAAATGTGAGCATGTTGCGTCTGGGAGGGAGCCAAAGCCTCGATCGCTCGTCTTCGGTTTCCATGAGGAGAGCTATGAAGTCAGAAAAAGACTGAGATGATGCTTTTATCATGGCCTGCTGAGCGTCCAGGCTTTGATGAAGCGGTGCTTTATGACACTGTCAGTATGTCACATTCTCCAGTGACTAAAATGGAAGAGTTTTAAAACTGCTGTCCTGCTGGAGGTAAAGCACTTTAGTGCTTTTTGCAGGGTGTAAATAAAAGCTTAAGTAGATACTATACTATACTATACTTATCCCAAGCGGCACAGACATTGCGGTTCTACACTCAGAGGTACATACGCAGTGACGTCAGTTCAATAAAGCCAAAGTATGGGAAATTTTTTCCTGATCATTTCACCAGGTAAACTGTAAACAAGTCAACTATAAACTTAACCATCTACATCCTGAAACGTTCTATTGAAGAACAGCCGCAGCAACAATTGTTCCATTAAGGTCAAATGACGAGCTCTTAAAGGGATAGTTCACTTTGAAATGAATTTTTGAAATGTTTTAGCTTACCTCAAGGGCATCCAAGATGTAGGTGTCTTTGTTTCTGCAGTAGTTTCAATTTTGATATTTTTAGGTCAAACCATTCTTGTCTGTCAGTCATATAATGGAGGTCTATGGTAACCACCTAAAAAGGGCATGCACAGAGAAGTTCAAATTAAACATGATTTAATGACTCGCAAATGTAGGTACACATTGATGGCCTAAGAAACGAAACAAGTGGTTTGTGTGAGAAAACGAACAGTATTTATATTATTTTTACCTCATGTAATCACAGCCACGTCCAAGTGATCTGAGGGCGCGGGCGCTTCAGACTGCGTAACTACGTTAAAAAAAAAGATTAAAATGTCTCTTTAGGTAAAATCACTTCTGCATTCAAGTCGCTGAAATTTAAAAAAAAATTATTACATAAAAAATAAAAATAATATACTTTACAAATGACTGTTTGTTATATTATAATAAACGTTTTGACCGACTGACTAAATTAACTTTTAACTTCGTTAAATAATATTATTATTTTTCAGATATGGTATATTTACTGTTCACAAAAAATAAATAAATAAATAACACTTCCACCAAAAAACGGATGATGTACAGTAGGCTATGAACTTCCCTACAGCTTGCCTGTATAAATCACACTGGGATCCACTCTACTCCATTAGCTCTCTGGCACAGAGCTGTCCATTTAGACTTTGTATATCAGAATAAATCCATACTGAACTAATGAATGAAAGCCGGTTGGAAATGGTCTGTAAAAGTACTTGAGCACCATAAGCAGGTGCAGCGCATGCCGAGGAGGAGTAAGACAGGATGATTACTGCTGTCCGCCATCAGGATGCTCTCCGAGAGAGAGAGAGAGAGACGGTGCAGAACCAGACCTGAGCCTACATGTGGTACGCATTTGACACTATAAACACACACACGAGCTCTCTGGCAAACCTCCCATCCATCAAACACCGAGAGAAGAATAACAGTGTGGAGTGGCCTGTTGCATGCAAAGCACACCCCACCTACACCCCGGCCGACTCGCTTTTATCAAAGCAACATGCCGCCCGTTCGCGGAGGATGTGGAAGTGCGCTGCGATAAATAAAACAGCATCAGGGGTTGAAATGTTTATGCACAGAGTTTGGCTAGTTTAGCCGGGCCAATCCACGGCTAACGCTTCACCATACTGTCAAAAAATATATGAGAAATACTCACACATATGCACATGTTTTATGGTGACTTTCCATTTACAATGATTTTTAGACTGTACAAAAATGTATATTCTATTCATTAACCCTAAATCTAGCTATCACAGAAAACTTTCTGCATTTTTACACTTTCAACAAACAATACTTATGATTCGTAAGATGTTTTCATCATGGGGAGCAAAGGATTTGGGACATTGCCATCTTTTGTCCCCATAACGAATGGGTTCTCATCACGCAGCATGATTCATTTGGCTTCTAGTTATTATCTCAGAAATACATTTTTCATCCTTTCTTTCATTTATTCTTGGCAGTCTGATCAAATGACCAATATTCATTCATCTGACTGGAAATGGTCAGGTCAGGCACAGTGTATTGTTGGATACAGAAGGTTTTTTCAAACTTTTTGATGCTCGGGACCCCATAAATATGATGAGTGACCCCCTTCCTAAAATATAAACGCAGCTATATATTTTCATCTATGAATTAATTTATATATATATAAATAAATCTAAATCAAACAAATTATTATTATTATTATTATTAATAATAATAATAATAGTTATGAAAAACATGAAAAATAAATATAAAATAAATGAATACATTTAAATAAAAATAAATATTATAAACATTTGCAAGATAAATTGTATATTATTTCCATCTCCACCAGTGTTATTTGATATTGAGATACTAATATAGTTTTTATTAATATTCTGACTTTTATTTTGTTTTGCCTTTGTCATTTTCAATTTTATTTAAAAATATGTCTGTATAGATTGTATTAATAATTATTTCAGTTGTAGTTATTTTAGGATATCAAGATGAACTAAATCAAAATGAGAAATGATTCATTGGCAGATATAAAATAGGTATGTTTTTTTATTTTATTTCAATTTTTTTATAGTTTTAGTTTTCTGTAATTATAGAGGACAATTTGAATACTGTTCAGATGTATAAAACTAAAAGGAAATTGACAATAGATGGAAATATTTTGTGATTAATCTATGATGTTCGACCAATCTGTATAGAGCAGAATGAAACCATAATAATATAAAATATGTACATTTTGACATGTTCCTTTACCCTTGCAGAGCCCATTTTGAGACACAGTACCTCAGTATATATTCTCCTCTGTATACGAGTTAATGTTGGTCTGTCCACTGAATGACTCTCCGCTCTCATTATACCCCATAAAACAGTTCTGCAAATACACAAAAACACATAAAGTCAAGCTTGAGTGGATACAACTTTATAAAATGTCTGCATGATGTGAGCTGTTTGGACCTGATCCTGATCATCAGCTTGATTTAGTGATGAACGAAAAGTCAGATGCTGTTTCGCCACGTCAAGGGACGTCCATCGTGCGAATGAGATCACAGGTCTGGGGAACACGCACAGTCCAGGCCAGTGACCAGCTGTTTCTCCAGTTCCTGAAGATCTGTCCTTCGCTTCCTCCTGCAGCCTGTAATGCAGCGAGCAGACGGTACACAGCTTTAGCAAGGCTGAGTTAAAAGCAAGCAAACAAACATCTAATATCACATCCTCTTGAGGGGTAATCAGAGGAAGTTTAGTCATTTGCTGTGCGCTGCTGACACTCAGTGAGAAATTCGTGGTCTAAAACAATTACTGAGCACTATTTTCAGTAGTGTCATGTACAATTATATTTACTTGCTGCCATAGACAAGAGATGAAAATCTGGAATCTGAAAAATGGAAGAAAAAAAAAATCAAAATAATATTGAGAAAATCGCCTTTAAAGTGGTCCAAATGAAGTCCTCGATGTTGCTGCATCAACTCACAAAAATAAAACTTTATATATTTATGGTTGGAGATTTACAAAATATCTTCATGGGACAATGATTTTTGGCATAGAATACGTTGGCCATACAATGTTGGCTATTGCCACAAATATAGTGCGACTTATTTTTGTGGTCAAGGGTCACACATATACATAAAATAAAATAAACACAAATATTTTTTCAAATTTTAATAATATAATTCATATAAAAAGATATGCAATTGACATTCTATTGTCAATTGCATATCTTGGATTCAAAGTCAAGAAAGGAATACTGGTTTTAAAGGGATACTCCACTTTTTTTGGAAATAGGCTCATTTTACCACTCGCCCAGAGTTAAACAGTTGGGTTTTACCATTTTCGAATGTATTCAGTCGATTTTATGATATTTAGAAGAATATCAGTAACCAGACAGTTTCTGGTCTCATTGACTTCCATAGTATATGTTTTTCCTGCTATGGAAGTCAATGAGACCAGAAACTGTCTGGTTACTGATATTCTTCTAAATATCAGAAAATCAGAGTTAAAGGTAATTTTTGGGCCATCTTGACACCTGACAGCTTTTATTTTTCTTTTTTTTCCCTGAAGGTTTATGGAGTTTATGCTTAATGCCAATAAAATATGGGCCAGAAGTCGAAAAACAAAATCAGCTCGATTGAGGATGCTGCCCTCTTGATGACTAAATTACAGAGGATGTGGATACTAATGAGCGTATGAGTTTTTGACGAGAGGGAGGCGTGTATCAGGGATGAAACATTGGAGGTTTGGAGCAACCGAGTCATAAAAAAGTGGTTATTTGTGACTCCATGTGCAATGGCCTAGGGCATACGATGTGATGCACATCCACAACCAATCAGGGTGAGTTGGCTCTTTATTAATCATACGTTACGGAGTTTCCCTCACCACTTAGGGCTCTTCTAAAGAGCCAAGCATGCTTGTCAAAAGTCAAACGTCTGCTGTGATTTTAAGAGTATATTTACAGTCCAGTGTTTAACTTGAGGAAAGTTAGACAGTACAGCACGTGCCTAACTAAACCCAACCCAAAGCTTTGGTTGAAGACTGAATGCGCCCATTTCTACAGGAAGCATTCTTGTCGAATGAGCTTGGAACGGAGGGTCTGTCTCAGAGGAGAGTCATTGTGAAGGATGACATCTGAGATTATAAATCAACAAGCCTCGCCGTGACTTCAGAAACCGTCTGAAACCACAAGAGCAATATACTTCACGATGGAATTCACCAAGGACCGGATCCTCACTCCACTGTCACGCAATGCTGACGGGATCCAACGAGAGATTGCGAGCTTTCTTAACACACCTCAGAGTACCCAGCAATCATTGCTCCAAATAAACATTCCATGTGGAAATTCGTGCAACTATTACATTCAATCATCACAGGCCCCGCACTTCGTATTTTAGCACAACCACCCAAGATAAATATACCCTGCGCTGTTTCAAAACAGGAATGTCAGGTATCTCTTGATTAAACAAATTAGCTAAAAAATGAACATACTATTTGGGTGTCAGGTTAACGTAGCATCAAGAACACACCTGTCTCTCCAACTTAATGTCAGGAAAAAAAACACAAGTAGACAGGAAATGCATGTTCCTGACAGGAACCTAAAGAGAAGAGGCAGTCAGAGACCTTTAGAGATCAAGCTGAGGTAAAGGAGTCCTCCGCTTCACACAGGGAGTATCAGGTTCTGCCACATGGGTCAGCTAAGTCGAGTTGTGTGTACCTTCCTATTCACGTGCTGACTCTTCACATTATAGCCTCGTCACGGCCATCGATCCAATCCAACTGGGCTTCCTTACAGGCTCCTGGGTCTCAGGTTGAATCCATTTGCATCTTTGCAAAGAGGGCTAGGCGAGTGCAATGGCTGAAAAGACAAGCAAACATGACATACATTGGGTTTTGGGCTGCTTTTAATCCAAATGCACATTCAAATTGACATGATTTCCTTTGACCGTTACTGTTAAATTATAAGTTTATGAATGTATATTTGCAATCTGCATTAAGTGCTGTGCAATAGAGTGCTGCGGGAATGATGATGGCAATTTCTTATAGGCAATTTGAACCCAGAAACGAGTTTTAGCACTTGCAGTTTTTTGAATTGTTTGGTTAAATGCCTGAAAAAAGGTCTGGTGAACACAAGCTCAAGATCTTTTCACATTTTTATACTAGGATATAAGGTACATGAGTAATAACTCATTGGCTTTTAATTGTCTCGTGTGTAAATGGGACTACAGAGGTTGTCGAGGACATTAAATGTCATCAAGCCAAACAGGTTAACTGCTTTTACAGCCTTGTGTTTAGAATTATTATGATCTTAAAACTATTCTAACTCAAACTTTCAGGGAAAATGTTTTTAAATAAAGACTTAAAAGAGCTCAGAAGCTTAGTGATGGTGATGTTAAAGTCATACGACCGCCATGTAGGTCCTTTAGTCTGGTGATTATGTTTAGGCTTCACAATTTGGTAAAGTGTTTATTTGTTAGTTCACGCAAAAATGACAATTACGTCAGTAATGACTCACCCTAATGTCGTTCCAAGCCCGTAAGACCTCTATTCATCTTCAGAACACAGTTATATTTTAGATTTAGTCCGAGAGCTTTCTGTCCCTCCAATGAAAATGTATGAATGGTAAACTGTCCTTGTCCAGAAAGGAAATAAAGACATCATCAAAGTAGTCCATGTGACATCAGGGGGTTAGTTAGAATGTTTTGAAGCATCGAAAATACAATTTGGTCCAAAAATAACAAAAACTACGACTTTATTCAGCAGTATTTTATATCAACTTTATAACGAAGCTTGGGCGCACCAGATACACGTCAGCAGCGTCGCTGAACATGTTGACAACGGAACTGGAAGACAATACAATGCTGAATAAAGTCGTAGTTTTCGATATTTTTGGACCAAAATTTATTTTCAATGCTTCAAAACATTCTAACTAACCTACTGATGTCACATGGACTACTTTGATGATGTCTTGATTTCCTTTCTGGACAAGGACAGTCTACCGTACATACATTTCCAATGGAGGGACAGAAAACTCTCGACTAAATCTAAAATATCTTAAACTGTGTTCTGAAGATGAACGGAGGTCTTACGGGCTTGGAACGACATGAGGGTGAGTCATTAATGACATAATTTGAACTTTTTGGGTGAACTACCCCTTTAAGACTAAGAACAAAACATGCAAGAATCATATTGGGGGTTAGTCAAGGCTTCCAGGGGGATGGTAATTTCCAGGTTAAGTCCCAAAATCAAAGTCCACTGTTGGAAATGAAGGTGGCTTAAGTATTTATGCAATATATACCTTTATTCAAAACAACGTGAGATTGAGTTGAGCATCTCTCGACGCCAAAGAAGAAACGTGAGAGGCTTTGGTGGGAAGGAACAAAGACAGCCAAAATCATCCTCCACCAGGACTGATCCTCTAAACATCTCTTTTCCTTCTTATTGGAGATCTGGGAAGCTCGTCTGTGCCGTCTTATCAGGGGAGGAAATGGTTGATTTGATGTGGCGTTGGGCCGTGGGCTTGGATCCTTTCCCACCCTCTGTCAGAAGGGTCGTACTAAGAGGAAGCGCCGAGGGAATCGCTGCGGGGCCTCCATCCAAATGAGACACCCCATATCCTCCTACGCTGTTCACGGTTCCACTTCAGGGTCACTTGATCCGAATCGCAGAAAGCGACACAGTCTGCAAATGTGCTCAGAGTTACGTAATAGCATGATTCAGGAGTATGTGTGGTGGATTTGGATTTGGATTTGGTGGTAGGGGGTTTCGCGACACACGATGATGCAATCCCGTGACTCTGAACCGGCACGCATGCCGTTCACAGGCCGCTTTCCACTCCATTCTGTGCCTGCATGTCTAAGTCTTGGATTCCAGGCTGCAGGAAAACACATTTTAGTGCATTCCCATAGTGGTCGTGGAATTGTTATTGCCCTCATCTTTTCCAGGGTTCCTGCTGATGCTGTTGTCTGATGGCGGTTTGTCAGCCGAGTGACAATTCCTGCTTAATTTCAAGAGGAAGCCCGAATGCCCTCAAACATGTCCGCTGATAGCTTTGTTCCTCGGCCAAGAGCGAACGGTTCAGCTCAGCTGTGGAGCTGCTCCCCAGAGCCAAAGCTTCACAGAAGCAATTAACCATGGGTAGTTTGGCTTAATGAATACTATCAATTACAAAGCCTCTGTACTTAAAAAGCTGGAAAAACTCAGGGACCGTGTGGTATTTCGCATGAGGGAAAACGTAAAACATTCCGTGAGATTATTTTTAGCAGTTTTGTGTGGTTTAAGATTAATGTTTTGTAATAAAACTACAATCTACAGCTAATGTGCATGATCTCTAAATCGAACTAGGTTAATGAACACAAACCCAATGCTAAAAGGCTGTTGACCTGCAATATGAGTTGCCAAATGGACTCAAAGATGTGACTTGTTTGTTGAGTTTGCTTTTTTTATTAGTTTCAGATCTGTACACTTTCAGGAGGCAGGAGCTGAGAGTCTGGAACATTCATTCCACAACTGCCGGTGCTCCTGGAAATAAGTCAAATTAAGAGCCATTAAGCAATTTTGGTTTCCTAATTAACACAGATTTATTGGTAAATTTTCTCCATTCAATATTTCCTGTCTTAAACCAAGCCACAGATTTAAGCGTCCGCGTCGCCTTCCTTTACTGTCTGAGATCTGACACGCAAACGGCGGTTTGAGAGGAGAACTGCACCGGAAATACTATTGTAATTGATTTTGCATGTGTATATGACACAGAAAATGAAAAATTACCAATATTTATTTAATCGCTACCCTTCCTGTTATATTGACCTGACACAAAACAAGCAAAAATAGTGTTTTACTTGGACTGCATAACAATAGTGTTTCATTTCTAGAATTCTAGCTTTTTTTTTTTTTTGGCAGGAACAGCACATTTTAAATAATACCCGATCTAAATCACATGCAAACTTTTTTTTTTAATGTGAACTATCCAACAGGATGAGGAGGGGGAAAACTGAACAACAAAAAGATCGAGCTAGTCAAAGGTATGAGATCACTGTTCCAAAAAAAGTAAAAAAGTGCTGCAATTATAGAAGGAAAATAAAATACGAACGCAAGTGCAAATTACTCTGATAGAAGGTGAGATACGAGATGAAAACGAACTAAACAACATGCAGCTGTGACTCAATTTTAACAAATAGACAAAAAGTGTGTTTTTTACAGACACAAGCACACATGCACTTTTATAAGCCTATATAAAGTCTTGAGCTGTAGTTAATTGCATTTCCGTTAAAACCAAAATTAAATGCATGAGGAAATTGTCTCATTGTTTCATTGAAAACTTTTCCAAAACATTTATAAGACAAGAATGCAGTTAGTGGCATCATAAAACAATTGATAAACTACAACTACAGCTGGTTTATGGAAAAACCATTAAATAGAACAGAGGAAAAATTAATGAAACATTGCTTTATCTTTCAACAATAGTCAAAATATCAGACAGAATCAGAATCATTCTTCTGGGAATCTGAATGCTGCTAATGTACAAAACTCACAAACCAAAACTATAAATGTTTGTTATATTAAAAAAGAAACCTACATTTTGAAATGTTGAATGCAGAAGATTGTGGACGTATTGATAAAGACAAAAAAATAAACCCTGATGACACATACAATGCCAAAATCTATATGGACTGTACATGCATGCATGCATACAACAATGCCCAAGAGAAAATGCTTGTTATAAATTATGTTTGGTCCCAGTGGAGAGAAAGAAGGCATGGCGAGGCTTCACATGAAGATAGTGCCATCTAGAGCTCTGAGTCAATATACGCCCATTAAACTGTAAGACATTTCGTGTTTGTTTAACTTGGAAATGAGAGTTCACCTGCTGCCTTGAAAATCACTTTCACTTTGAAGTGAAAAGTTCCTGTTTCAATTTCATTTAATGAGTTAATTAAGTGATTCAATGAGTGATGATTGATCATTATTGAGGACGCCTGATGTTAACAAGCAGAATCACTGAAGGAGAAAATAACTTTTTAAGTCACCATTATGGTGATCAGTGCTAGCTTTAGTTGGGCTCCTGATCCTTACATTTATAGCTTTAGATTTATTAGGCTGCTGAAACTGAGTGGAGAACAGCCAGATAAACAAAGAGAAAAGGTGATCTGATTGGTGGTGGTTGTGTTTTAACATGAAACAAAGGCAGTCTTCAAGTTGAGTGAACTGATTTTCAAGGCAGCAGGTGAACTTGCATTTCCAAGTTAAATTAACATGAAATGTCTTACAGTGTACTACAGCCATAACAAAGAGCAGAGATCATGTCTTGGACAAAGTTAAATGCACAAACCATCATCTTACAGTGGAATATAGTCTTGACTGAAAAATCAAGTCTTGATTTAACATCACAATGCACCATATAGTACTACAGATTATAGATATTACTTTGTTTTATTGTGTAAAAGAGATGCCAATTGACCAAAACAACACAATCTCATGAAAGTGCGTATCTATAGCATGAATTTTATTTCTCATGCCATTTATACGGCAAAAAAAAATTTTACGAGCAAATGATACGCACTATAAACCCCTTGGGTAGGATTAGGGGTGTGGAGTTCGCAAAAAGTTTTTTTTTTGCGTATAAAAGGTACGAAAAAATTAAAAATCGTGCTATAGATACACACTTTCATGAGTTCGGGCTGGCTAAAGCTCGCCTGTATATTGACGTGATCAGTTCCATGGTAGTTTGTGACATAAAAAATACTGGCGATTTCAAACCGTGTTTTTTAGACTGTCTTTGGTACACTGCAGTTTTAAGTAGAAAATACTTAATATTTGCACACAGTTTGTCTTAAAGGGATACTGCACTTTTTTGGAAATAGGCTCATTTTACAACTCCCCCAGAATTAAACAGTTGAGTTTCACCGTTTTTAAATGCATTCAGCCGATCTTCTGATATTTAATCTTTAGATCTGATATTTAGAATATCAGCAACCAGGCAATATGGTCTCATTGACTTTTATAGTATATTTTTTTTCCTACTATGGAAGTCAATGAGACCAGAAACTGTCTGGTTGCTCATATTCTATTAAATATCAGAAGATCGGCTGAATGCATTTAAAAACGGTGAAACTCAACTGTTTAATTCTGGGGCAGTTGTAAAATGAGCCTATTTCCAAAAAAAAGTGGAGTATCCCTTTAAAGCTTATTAAAAACACCACATATAAACAACATCAAAAGCTTGATTTTCACCACAAGGCCAACATGTATTAGGTTATATTATAAAGTGTACTTACATTTATTTTGGATGGCCAAAGTCCAATTGAATCTTTTTTACACATGCTTCCCGCCCCAGTTCAAATCAAGGAGATTGTATTGAACATCCTATCCTCGACTTGGGAAATGGCCAATCACAGAAGAGAATTTGGGGATGACTATAGGGATTCAGGGCCCTCCCATCTGAACATGCATCCTGCTCTTAGAGTTTAGGGGTTTCTAAGTGGCCTCTTTCCAGATCCGCTGTTGAAAACAATCAGAGAAAGAAGACAGTCACTCAAGATCTGCAGTTCACATATTGACAGCTTTGAAAATTCAAGTGTTCGATGGCAGCATAACAGCAAAAATGCACTGATGTAAGATTCTTACAGGGTACTCACGGACAAGAGTGCACTTAGTAGTGTGTGAACCCACCTTTCCCCCATTGGGCAGAAGCAGATAAAGGGACTGCAGTTCTATGAGTCCACTGGTGATTCATTGGCAGAGTCCAGGCTTTCCCATGCTTTGCTTTCCACTGTTTGTGGTTTTCAGCAAGATGTGGTTTTAATGTCACAGCACACTAAAGTTATAGTCAGACAAGGAAAAAAGGCAGTTGTACCCAGAGAGTGATCCTGATGGATGAAGCTTGGGAAATCTTCGATATGGCTGAAAACCTTAGTGGAATCAATGCACAACAGAGGCCATTTTATGATTGTGAGATATGATAGCTCAATATGATATCTGCTAAGACCCCTGAGAAACTTGTGGGCAGGGCTTCTGTAAAGACAGGATTCATCATACAGGAAGTATAAATTACTTCCTGTGCTTAATGGTAATTATGTTTTTTCAATCATGAGCTTCAGGAATAATTTACATGCTGAGAGAGAAAAACAATAATGATCCCCTGGGGGTTAAAACACACACACACACACACACACAGCAAGTTAAATACAAACACAAGAAAACAAAGCTCATGGGAGCAATAGGCTTTTCATCAGTATTGAAATGAACGGTGATACAAGTTTCATAACAAGATAAAAGTACAAAAAAGTTTCACTGTTTACACAGAAATATTATGATAATAAGAAATGTTTCTTAATAATAGGTTTTTAATGTGTATGTTCTGTTTTCTTATCGTGGTATGGATTTAATAAATTTGAGTTTAGGAGCCACGACCACAGAAATCACCTCGATTGGTCATCTTTCCTCTGGGACAGCCCAAAATTGTACAATGTGTAACGGGTATTATAAGTGCTTGTGTTTACTTCTATGTTCTTCGTTTTATATACTCCTATGATCTTCCTAAGTTTTCCATTGTGGATTTAATAAATACCATATTTGTTTTCTACTCTTTTCATTAACTACATCGTACAGCAACCATAAAAAGTTGTGAAATTTTTTCTGCAGAAATGATTTCTGAAGGCTCATGTTACACTGAAGACAGGAGTAATGACTGAAGAAAATTCAGCTTTGCTGTAATATGAATACATAACATTTTAAAATATACCAAAATATAAATAAGTTATTTTAAATTATAATAATATATCCTAATATTACTTTTTTGATCAAATAAATGCAGCCATGGTAAGTATTCAAGTGCTATCGTTAACACTACTGTAATTATAATAACGGCAAAAACGCTAATCGGGCAGGATGTTTAGACTTTTCTATGTGCTTCCGACATTTTAATCAGGTAATGAATAACAAGACAATCACAATGTATCAGAGTAAAAAAAAAATGTTTATCTGGATTGAAAAAAATAGGGGAAAACAAAAGTTGCAACAAATTAAAATATTCAAGGTCAGTATCAGGTGCTTCAATAAAGTACAGATGTACACTTCAGTACTTCGCACTACTGGGAATTGAAAAAATACAGGGGCTATGAAGGAAAACATTTTCAGCATTATATTATTCACATGTTGGCGATATGAAAACATCAAAAATCACCAGAGTCATTGCTTTAATGCAGTATCACTAGCTAAAATAACAAATATAAGACTAATCTTAACATGATTTTCTCTTATCAGAGGTGTTCAATATTGTCCTTCATTAAAGCAATAAGGCACAAAACGTAGTGTGTTACAGTTACAGTGGTTGTTCAATCTAAAACTCTCTGAAACAGTGCATTTATTAAATATTTTAGCTATTATGTTTATGCGTTATACTCACAATAAGATTGTATTCTCAGCTTTATTCCACAGATTTTCCCCACAACCAACACAGAAAAGCGTCATTACCTTGGAAGACATTGGTTTCCAGTGTAAGTAAAGTTGGGGAGCGAGTGGCCACTTACCTACAGGCCCTCAAATGAATCGACCATCTACATGGAGAAGCAGAGCCAAATCAATCCAAGTGAAACATAAACCTTTTGACGATTTCTGGCAGCTGAAGGAAAGAGATACATGGCAGACGCTCCTTGCCCATGATCTTCCGGATTCTAATGCGGCACAAGTCCATCAATCTCCTCGGGTTTCCTGTGTTAGAAAGCAATATTAGTGAGCACAGGTAATAACAGTGCTCAATGCACTTTAAATGTAAAACGTGTTGTATAATATCAAGCAAATGCAATTACCCTGCTTATTTGTTTACTGTAGATGCCTTTTTGTTGCACATATTTATCCAATGTAGTGAAAATAATGCATTGCTTACAATGTTATTTATTTTTCTTTCTAAGAAATGCTTTATACTGTATTGGTAGAGTCAAAAGTAAAAGTTAGTTATGAATAATGTGCCATTTTTTTGTATATTATAAAAAGAAAAGTAACTAATTAAAAGAGATTTCATTGATTACAAAAACTGCCCACAGAGGCTTTGCTTTTTAGGGTTTTAGTGTGACCCATCAGTAACATGACAACATCTACAACTTACTTTTGGCCTCCTGGAAGATTTGAAGGGCTTCAGCATTGACCATGCTATCAGGATCGGGCTTGTACCAGGGGACCAGATACGGGTCAGCGCCATGGTCCAACAGCAAGCGAACAAAGGCGGGTTCGCATCTGCGTTTCAGAACTGCATCCAGCATACAGGAGGCCCGGCCCCTGACCAGCGCTTCCCTGTTCACGGGGCCATTGTAGTTGTAGTTTGGGTTGGCCCCGGCATTCAGAAGCATCTGGAAGCAGTGGAAGTGGTGGTAAACAGCGCTGATGTACAGTGGACAGACTACCAGAGTTGCCAAAGTGTTGGTGCCGTCCATAGCCCTCTGTTCCAGTCGATGGTCAATATCAACATCAGCATTGAACCTGTGTGTATTACAGGCCACATACAGACTAATGAACTACATTCGGTCAGAACTAAAGCTGTTCTCATTTACATGTTTGTTTTGTTTCTGTTGAACGAGTGCAGTCATATTCCCAACCGTTGCTTGGCACTGCTACCATTTTGATCATCTGACAAAATCACCATCCACATACTGCAAGTTAAAGACAATGTCTATGATGTGATTTCAGCCATATTTACAACTGGGCCTAGTATATTTACATGTAAAATGATACCGAGAGAACGTCTGAGGCGACATCATTGATCAAAAAATGCCAAATACATTCAAATATTTTATAATGGGCACCTCAGTCATTTCCTGGCTGCCAGTATTGAGAATCAAACCCACAGCCTTTGGATTACCAGTCTGACTCTCTAGCCATTAGGCCACGACTGCACATTCAAATTAGTCACTCAGTAATGGAAGAGTTTGCAAGATATATGATGTGTTAAGCGGTCCTACCTGATCAGCTCTCTTAGGATGTCCACTCGGCCCACTTGTGCAGCGTTGTATATAGGTGTGCTTCGGTGATGCATGCTGCCGTTCGGATCAGCACCAGCTCTCAGAAGGATCTTCACACAGTCCAGGTGTCCATTCACCACAGCCACGTACATAGGAGTCTGACCCTTCACATCCACCAGGTCCACTCCAGCTCCCTGAGAGATCAGGAACTCTACGCATGCGCTGTGACCCATCATGGCAGCAATACGCAGGGGTGTGCAGGGCAACAAACCACATGACCAAATCAACTTCTCGTTGATTCGCCTGTAAAGGAATTCAATGTTACACATTTCAGCTAACACAAATAATATTCTGTGTTAATTAAGCAACCCAGATCACCATTTGAATCACCATCTGACTGACTGACTGACTGACTGAATGAATGAATGAATGAATGAATGAATGAATGAATGAATGAAGAAGGAAATTTCACTGTTTGAAGCTGTCTTCTTGTAGTAGGGTCCTGAGAGTGTCTAGATCTCCCAAATGGGCAGCGTTGTGTAGACGCATGTCCTCACTCGTTTCCAGAGGCCTGTCACCGAATTGCTCCTGGAGCCATTCCCTCAGGTTACGACCTAACAGAGACCAGATCAATAAATGAAGATAGATCTGTATGTTAGGCATATGTGTAGTTGTTGAAAAGCTTCTTATAAACACTATGAAGATATTTAAAGCTCACTCTCTATGGACATAAATTCCTAAAAGTAAATTCTCACATTTGTAGGCTATCTGTAGCCTAAGTGCCTCACATTTAACTCATACAGAGTAATTATAAGAGTGTTTCTCAATACCTACTGAAATGTATGAAAGCTGTTTCCGCCACAGAATAAAACATTTGAAAAGATAATAGGAATTTTGTTCTGTCGATTTTTGCTTCCTTGTCGAAAAATGCTACCGTAACGCGAATTGATGACAGAATGCCGATTAAAGTCGTATGAAATACAATTATAATACAATTCTAAGTTATGAGAAGCTACTGTATACTGCAGACGACTATTTTTACTTTTAAAACGGTGTGAAAAGTAAAAATTATCATAAAATATTCATCGTTGACTTGTCAAAGTACACCTTTCCTCATAGTAACTGAAACTTTCAGTTATTCCTTTTCAGCGGGCTGACCGTACAAATATTCATATGGTAGTAAGCATTTTTAAAGGGAAATTATATATTATAACGGGAAAATGTACCTTTTGTAAAAAAAGAAAAATATATATCTGACGCTGCACATGCGCATAACCGGTAAGTAGCAAATATCGATGGGTAGCATGAATTGTCAGAACACCTGTTTCATAATATTGGGACACGCTCGGCACTCCACGTTAGACATCAGCCATGCCTCATAACCAGAAACGTTTTCCCATGGTTATGGTCAAATGGGTACAGTGACCGTAGTTTTAGCAATATAGGCTAACTTACGTGAATATCTTTCACTTAAGAGGCGTTTCAACAATTATGGCTTAACTTACACAGTCCATAATAGATCTGCAATGAACATAATGCAGTATTGAACAGCTGAAAAACGTATGTTCATTCTTATATAAATGTTTAGAATAAGTCAGACATTCGGATCAGAGGTACAATCACATACCAGCTGTGTTTGGGCGCTCAACATTCTCTCTATCAGCCATCATGCCCTGTCAGCCTACTTCAAAATCATGTCATAAACCACAACCAAATGACTAAAACTATCGTGAGCGTCTTTCTCTTGATGTTGTTTTTAGCAGCAGCATGGACTCATAACTGCATCATCACTGTAAGAGCTTCTCTGATTGGCTGACTTGCAGTTGTCTGGCTCTGGCTCATCTGGTCTTAAGGTGGACTGATACATTAGGATCTTTAAATAGCCTACTTATTTAATGCTTTAATTAATACAAAGTGTGACTTAAAATTGATAAAAGACAAGCAAAAGCAATTAATTATGCCAGAGACAACAATATACGTAAGTATGCTAGCAAAAATATTAAAGCATAAACACTATACCATTTCCACAAGAGTAAACGCAACAGAGGTCTTAAATATTTTATTTATTATTTTCCACCAAGATGCCTTTACTGTAATATAGAAATATATTTTATATTGAGGATATTTGCAATTTCCATTATTTTATATGGGGATTGTCAATACTGTAGTCTTCAGTAGCCCCCCTACCTATAAGCTTTAATTAAAGGCAGTGCCATATATACCATGTGAATAATGAGCATTGACAATAATCTAGCTTTCTGAGGGGAGAGCTGAATCTGAACATGTTTTTGACAGTTTTCCTGAGATCCACACATATACTCACTGACCTTCTGCTCGTTGACTCAGACACCCGAGGAGAGTTCAGTCCAGTGCGGTGTGGACCAAAGCTTGAATCTCTGTAACTGTGGTAGGTGACTTGAGCCGGTCATTGTTGGAAGTTTATACTGAAGAGCCGCAGACGCATGCCGTATTGCTGCCTGACGACAGCTGAAGCATGTACGCCGGCCTACGGCTTTAAAAATAAACAGCGAGCCTGATGGCCTCATGTGTCTCTGAAGAGAACTGGACCGTAGGGAGCTACAACGCACAACTTTCTAAACACAAGCTACTCTGTGCAGGAAAAAAGGAGACATCAGTCAGAGAGAGCTTTCTCGTTCAGCTCACACTGTTGAAATATCAAAATTATACAACAGATTTGGCCTGAAATATGGCAATTAATACAACAGCTTTGACTCATTTTAATCGTTTTTTGACTAAAATGTGAACCTTGAATGTGCAAAATTTGCTACACAATAACTAGCCGTTGGATTGCTATGGGGTTGCCAATGTGGGGGTTTTAGCATGTTGCTAGGGCTTTTGAGTAATTTTCAGCTTGAAGCTATGTAGCTAAGGTGTTCAAAGTGTTTTTTTAGGCTTGTGTAACACCTCCGTTTCTACTTGCACTGCTCCAAGCGGGATTCGAACCAGAGTTTCCGGCATGGAAGGCGGACGTGCTAACAAGGCCGCAGTCTCTAGCATCAGTCGCTAGTTCGCCTCTTGAGACCAGGGGAGATAGGGTTACAGCTCTTACTAGCTAGCTTCTGTTATACCCCCTAAACCTCACTCCCATCCAGGTCACGGCACCAATGTAACCCCTCCGGTTCTACTTGCACCGTTCTGAGCAGGATTCGAAGCAGCGTTTCTGCCATGGTAGGCTGGCGTGCTAGCAAGGATGCTAAATAGGGATGTCCCGATCAGGTTTTTTTGCCCTCGAGTCCGAGTCAATTGATCTTGAGTATCTACCGATACCGAGTCCCGATCCGGTACTTCAACGCATTCTCATCCTAAAGGCATCAAATACGACGCTTTAGCCAAAGCGTAGACATCCAACGCACATGGCACCCTTTAGCGTCAAATAAGACGCTTCGGTTATGGTAGCGCCTTCTGCCCCATATATATCTGCGTCTCATTTGACGCTAAAGGGTGCCATGTGCGTTGGATGTCTACGCTTTAGCAAAAGAGTCGTATATGACGCCTTGGGATGAGAACGGGCTCGATACTTCTATAATATATTAAAAAAAAAGAATAAAGAAGAGCGAAAAAACAGATCCAGATTCCAGGATGTTCCTTATTTTTTTATTCAATTCGCCTTATTTTAACATTCGACAACTCAGGTTTGTTGTGTTAAATGTAGCCTTTTTCTTTCCACCTCTTGAGGTCCCAAGTTTACATATCTCACAGTTTGCTATGGCAATGTTGTTGTCATCAACTTTATAATGTTAAGCATAAATATACTGATAAAAACACTGTCAGTATTGACAGCAAAATGATATTTTAATACACATAATATTTCGTTCTGTATTGACAGGTGCAATATTTAAAAATTGATAATTATTTATTTATTTTTAAATTATATTTATATCTGAATTTGTCAAAACCTAGACTTTCAACCATCAAAATGTAATTTATTAATGAATTCGTGTAATTTATTAAAGACTAACTAAACCCTAAACCAACTTTTTTTAGTAAATGATCTGTAAGAATGGATCTTTATTAATACCACTCGGTATTATTAATTGATTCGAGTAACTTTTTTGACATTTGTGTATAAAGTGTTTTATTTCTACAATATATGGTGTAAAAACGTCTTAGTGCTGCCCTCTTCAGGTTGAACGGTAGCTACTGCAGTTGAATTGTCCTATTGGATGTTAGCGTTTCTTCGTGACATACAGTACACACGTTTCAGCTCACCACGCTCTTGTTTCGTCAAAACCACTGTAGCGAGTCAGGAGTTGGAATTGCGAGTATTGAAAACGTTTTAGCATCTATTTCGTTCCCACTTTTTCAGCATTTATCAAATATTGCCAGTGGGTGGAGTCAGGCTCTGACCAGGGGTTTAGTTACCCTTTAATGTATTTGCGCGTCACTGAGGCAGTGTGCAAGCTCTAACCTGTGAACATGGGAGCCGAAATAAAAACGGACACACCACACAGCCAGAGTGTCACAGGCACTGTGCCACCATATAACTATAGATGTGTTAAAAAATACTGAGACTATTTACATATAGGCTATATCTGAGTCCTGATCGGGAGGTAACATCCGATTCCGATCAAGTCTGAAACCACTTCCAAGTGATTTCCGATCACTTGATCGGGACTTCCCTAAAGCTAAAGACCACCTCAAGCACCAGTTGCCAGCGCACCTCTTGAGACCAGGGGAGTGAGGTTTACATGCACAGTTCACAGTTCTAGCTGACCTTCGTTACACTTGGCCATTGTTAAAATGCTCTGGGTGGTTATTAGGAGGGTTTTAGATCAGTTTTATGATCAGCCAAGTCAAAACATTCGAGTAATTAGAAAAGTAACATCACAGCGAATCCACAGTGAGGAATCATGTCCCTCTGTGGGATAAACTGTGCAGGACGAGTTACATGTTGAAGTTTAATATTTATGGTTAGTGGCTTTGTTTGAATCCCTAAAAATATGAGCAATCATAATAATGTATTGAGGTTTACTTTTCAGAAAACAAAAAAATCTTTGTTAATAGCATTTTAATGACGGACCGGCTCTTCCTGGAGGTCATACACTAAAGCATTTTCTTAGCTGGTTATGGTGCATTGAGCTACTTCGGACCAAAAGTAAAATAAAAAAGGACTTATTTCTCTAAGAGTATTTAATGAAGGAAACCAAGTTCCACCTGTTCACTAGTCTTCTAGCAGCACAATCGTTTCTGACAGTCCCAAGGACCCTCCGGCTGGTGTTTTCTCCAGGGCCCACAGCAGGAGAACACTCAGACAGAAGAGCCCTGCAGGGCACGCGGCCTGTTTGCTCTGACCTAATCCAAACGTTCGCTCAGGGATCTCAGGCAGGTGCCCAGGTTTTCAAGGGCCTCCAAATCCTGATCTTAAACGCCCCAGCCAATTGTTACTCAATAGACTATCGAGTGCTCGCGCTGTATGTGCGTGTGAGCCTGCGGTGCAGCTGTTTCAAGCTCCGCCAGAATAAAAGTCAAAACTGATGTGCTGATACAGGCTTTTAAAATGTTATTCAGTGTTTTCGCCATGTCCCACCGGGTCAGCTTTCCAAAGCGCGGTGTGTGACACGTTAAACACGTACAGGCCTTTTTGTGAACTCGTTAAAAACATTCACTTGGCATGTTTATCGCAGCTCTGAAATGCAATTGAAAACGGTCATTAAATAAAATGTTGCAATGTTTACTTATAGTTGACGTGTGTAATTCTTGTGTCACTGGCACCAGCAAACAGAATTGGAAAAATAATGACTGTTCAGAATAGAACACGACTATAATTGCAGAACATCGATGTATACTGCGAGCATTGCTTCCCACAATGCAATGCGTTTGAGTGACCTTTCCAATGTGATGAATACAATTCATTCAGCAATTTTAATCAATTGAATTGATATCAAATATCAAAACTGACATTTGTAATGTGTCAAAATAAATGTTGTTCATCAAAGAATCCTGAAACAAATGTATCAGTTTCAACAATAATATGAAGCAGAATTGTTTTCAATACATTTTTCTTGAGCATCTAATCAATATATAAGAATGATTTCTAAAGGATCATGTGACACTGAAGATTGGAGTAATGATGCTGAAAATTCAGCTTTGCATCACAGGAATAATTTACATTTTAAAAATATATTCAAATAGAAAATTATTTTATTTTATATTTTATTATTTATTTTTATTTTATCTATTTGAAATTGTAATAATTTTTCACAATATAACCGTTTTTAATGTATTTTTGGTCAAAATAAATGCAGTTTTAATCACATTTTAAATTCTTACCGACCCCAACTTTTGAAATGGTGGTGGGTATATAAAATTGAATTGCAAAATGCAAAATATCTGCTTTTATTCTGAATAAAAACATGCAATCTCACGATTTTTTAAACTTTCTCATTGCATAGTGCGTTCTGTTTAACATAACATGCTGTATTTCTTTCCGATCAACCAAAGATTGACACTGCGAAAACTTGCACTGTCAATCAGGTAATCTAACCCTAAACTGGTTAAGCCAATGTTAGGTCCTCTTAAACAAACTTAGCACAAACATGACGTTTTCCAAACTGTATGCACTGTAAATCGGTCACAATTCACACTTTTAACAGAAATGTAACTGTTTATTAGACTTCACTACAAAATTAATATTCATTTGTGAACTATGATACAAAACAACATATACACAAAATGTACAGTAAAAGGTATGGATGTGGTAAAAATCGTTTACAGTGTATATGGTCGGCTCTTTTACAAAGTAACTGATAATTTATTGACGTTTAATTTGATTTTAATAAATAGCAAACTGAATTGTGTGACATAGTGTTCAGCTAATAATACTGACGTAGTGTATAATATGTATATTAAAGTTTGCCGTTGTATGGTCACAACAGTATCCATAAAGTGTTGAAGATTTTCAAAATGTTGCGCTTGACGAGCTGATCAACTTCCACAGATCGGACCTGTTATTGCTTTATCTAACACAGTTTTGCAAACATTTCAACCTTATTAAAATATACATTTCAATGTAATAATTGCTTCATGGATCTCAGATTGCAGTAGAAAACTCTTCAACAGCCCTCTAAAAAGTTGTTTGTTTTTTTTGTAAATTAAATATCAGATGAACATTTTCCATTAGTTATATGAATTTGAAACGTACACAAGTACATTTGATTCTTGACTTACACGATAAATTGACTTAAAACACATTCATGCCATCTCATTTCTTAAAACTTAAATTAAGCTACTTGAGAGGTTTTTAATGTGTACAGGTAAATGATGTGCTGTATGACGGTCTCATTGGTCAAAGTGCAGAGGTGCGTGTGTAGTGTGTCTCCAATTTTTGGCAATTCTAAAGGGCCTCTTTATTGCTTACTAAATAATATATATGTATGAGCGCTTTGTCTATGCACACATATGGTATACATACAAATATATAATTATATATCATTGCCAATTATAATCCTATATTATCATTGCCAAGGTTTTCTTGTGAGACAAAAGCCAATCAGTCCGAATGGAAAAACAAAATTATCCAGTCATTTTGTTTTCCCAAGAGAATTTGGAGATCATTTAAAAAAAATACAGGACACATCAATATGGTGACCACACATTTATCTCTCAAGTAAGTGACGAGTGCAAATCTACTGCAGACGTGCGAGTGTATACCACCGCCAACAGATCCTGGGTCTTACAGAAGGCACCTTACTTGAAGGGGGTTTGAGGAGGGTGATTCCTGACCTTCTGCAGTCGCTCCAGTGCCGGCTCAAAGACATCAGGTCCATTAACAGGAGCTCTCACCACTGCACAGTGCTTCAGCTATCATTTGGGATGTGTCGATATTCATGTTTGTGAGGAGAAGCTGATGCTGGATACCATCTTCTGGATCTTCTCCTCGTTCTTCAGGATGTTGGACTTGACTGCGCAGATCTTGTCCTGTTGGTCTTTGATTAGCTGCTCCAGTTCAGCGAGCTCGGACTTCAGAGGTTCCACAACGGTGTCCGTGATTCTGAGACATAGACAGAGAAACGGTTTAACACAGAAGAACGAGACTATCAAAGCGTTTGGATATCTCAAAGATATTGAGATGCATTGGTTTAGAGTTATTATAGTGGATCCTGACGATAGTTATTTGTACGTAATGGGCGGTAACCAACAGGGTGGCCAATTTTGCGACAAAACAAACAAAAAAAATAATAATAATGTAATTGTTAATATTTATAAAAAAATAAATAACAGAATAAAACAAAAGAATAAAATAATAAAGTAAAAATAAAAAAAAATATACGAATAATAATAAATAAAAAATATGCTAAAATTGGCCTCATCCAACCAAGTAAAAAACTAATATTGCTTGAAAACTGCTTGATAAATAAAATCAAAAAAGACTACTTAAATTTTATGCTATTTCTTAATCAAAAAAATAAATAACGGAATAAAATAATAAAGTAAAAATACTGTAAAAAAAAATACAAATAATAATAAATAAAAAATATGCTAAAATTGGCCTCATCCAACCAAATAAAAAACTAATATTGAACAAAACTGCTAGATAAATATAATCAAAATGACGAAATGGCCTACTTAAATTTTATGCTATTTTTTAATTTAAAAAAAATAAATAAAATAATAATAAAGTAAAATTAACAAAATACAAATAATAATAAATAAAAAATATGCTAAAATTGGCCTAATCCAACCAAGTAAAAAACTAATATTGAACAAAACTGCTTGATAAATAAAATCAAAATAGACTACTTAACTTTTATGCTATTTATTAATTAAATAAATAAATAACAGAATAAAATAATAAAGTAAAAATACTGTAAAAAAAAAAAAATACAAATAATAATAAATAAAATATGCTAAAATTGGCCTCATCCAACCAAGTAAAAAACTAATATTGAACAAAACTGCTTGATAAATATAATCATGACAAAATGGCCTACTTAAATTTTATGCTATTTTTTAATAAAAAAAATAAATAAATAAAAGAATAAAATAATAAAGTAAAAATAACAAAATACAAATAATAATAAATAAAAAATATGCTAAAATTGGCCTAATCCAACCAAGTAAAAAACTAATATTGAACAAAATTCCTTGATAAATAAAATCAAAATAGACTACTTAAATTTTATGCCATTTCTTAATTAAAAATAAATAAATAAATAAATAACAGAATAAAATAATGAGGTAAAAACACTGTAAAAAAATACAAATAATAATAAATAAAAAATATGCTAAAATTGGCCTCATCCAACCAAGTAAAAAGCTAATATTGAACAAAACTGCTTGATAAATATAATCAAAATGACAAAATGGACTACTTAAATTTTATGCTTATTAAAACACAGGCTTTTAGCTCAACTCCAGTGCGATTGCACGAGGAGCATTTATTTGAATGACCACTGAGATTCTGCTTATGCAGGGCGTTCCAAATCATTCACTTTAGTTAGGATGCTTCTTACGTAGGCAATAGACAACAAGCCAGTTCAGTGAGCCAATGTGAATATGCACCTTTGTTCCTGTAACAGAGTCTGTGCGTTCTCCTTGTTCTCTTTGCGCCAAGTCTGCAGTTCATTCTGCATGGAGTCCATATCCTCCTGAATGTAGTCCATGATTTTGCCCAGGGGCAGAGCGCTACGGCACACCGTCTGTATGGACGAACGTAAGCGCTCAATCTCCTTCGCCACAAGTTCTCGTTCTTTCTTACGAGATGCCTCCGACACCAGCGTCCGATCCTGCAGAGAGACGGAACCACAGAATACAGATCAACAATAGCCGTCTCAAAACAATGTCACATCTCCTGACTTTTTACTGAGATCTCAACCTCTTCTGTCATTTGGATGAGCATCACATACTTGCCCTAGTGTCATTACAAACCTATATGGGACGGCAGTGGCTCAGTGGTTCATCATGTAGGTTGTCTACAAACCGAAAGGTTGGTGGTTCAATCCCCGATTCCATCTGACCAAGTGTCGAGGTGTCCATGAGCTAGACACCTAATCCCAGCTGTTCCCGACGAGCTGGATGGCGCCTTGCATGGCTGACATCGCCGTCGGTGTATGAATGAGTGAGTGAATGGGTGATTCAATGTGAGGCAAAAATGTAAAGCGCTTTGGTGGCCATTGGGTCTATGAAAGTGCCATATAAAAGCAGTCCATTTACAATTTGTATGACCTTTTTTCTTCTATAGAACACACCAAGTGTTTTGGACCGAATCGACCTTCAATGTATGGACAGAAACAGTTGAAATGTTCTTTAACGTTCCACAAATGAAATACGGGTTTGGAATAACATGAGGGTGAGTATATGATGATGAAATGTTCATTTGTGGGTGAGCTATGCCTTTAAGAGTTGAGTCGTCTGGGCTGTTAATGGCCACTCGCTTCCTCTGATTCTCAAGCGACTGCGTAAATTAAGCTGAAAAATGACTAGTGGGAAGTCACTCCCATGAGGGAGCACTTCAGATGTATGCTATAGATGAATGAGGTTAGAGGAAATCTATACCTACCAACAATATACTTTTGGGGGGGGGGAAAGCACCAGGGAGAAGTCTGCATTTAGTGGGTTTTCAATGTCAAGGCTACAAATGTTTAGAATTTCAAGGCAGGAATTATACAAACCTTGCAATGTATATAAAGATCAAAACGAAAGAGACATGGGATCCATAATGTGAGTGAGTGGTTACTGAAGGCCTGCTCTGTATGCGGTGTGGTTGGGGGGTCCTGGTGTGCCCCAGTCACCCTTCAGCCAAGCACAAGAAGGCCCCCCCTGGCACACGGGGCCCGTGTCTATTTACTCAGCTGGGGCCACAGGCTGTGTGTGGCACTAGGCCAAACAGGCTTTTCTCTTACTGCCTCGGTCCCACTCAGACACGCACACCCTCGTGCAAGACGTGACTTTGTTTATTTTAGTAACAGGCAATGGCAGCGAAGTTATTTTACAACAGTATTTGGTAACAACTACTTCGCGTTTACCTCGTTTCAAGCTGAACTGCTCAAGCAATTCATGTCATTATGGCCACAAACACTAACATCTTCCAATCTAAGAGAGAACATGTCAAACCTGAGCTACATGACAATTCAATTTCCAGAAACTTCCTTATCAAAATAGACACAAGCATTACATGAACTCTACAAAAGTTGAGATGGATATAATGGATATATTTACAATATATTTTTATGCAATTATTTTTCTGGCAATATGCAACTAAGCAATACTGTAAATATCTTGCTGATTTAAACTAGCTTTTTATCTGGCAATTAAAGGGATACTCTACTTTTTTTGGAAACAGGCTCATTTTACAACTCCCCCAGAGTTAAACTGTTGGGTTTTACCGTTTTCGAATGTATTCAGCCGATTTTTTGATATTTAGAAGAATATCAGTAACCAGACAGTTTCTGGTCTCATTGACTTCCATAGTATATTTTTTTCCTACTATGAAAGTCAATGAGACCAGAAACTGTCTGGTTACTGATATTCTTCTAATCAGAAAATCCTCTTCTATCAGAAAATCGGCTGAATGGATTCGAAAACGCTAAAACTCAACCGTTTAACTCTGGGAAAGTTGTAAAATGAGACTATTTCCAAAAAAATTGGAGTATCCCTTTAAGCGTCATTACACCAGTTTCACAATCCCTCTTTATCTCTATTTGTGTGTATAAGAGCGTTAAGTCAGGTGGGTTAATAACATCTGTGACTTAAATTCAGAAGCCAAAATGGTGTTAGTGTTGGTAAGTTTAATGCAATTCAATGGATCAATTCATAACCCTATAATCAACACGTCACACACACGCATGCACAATTTGGTTTAAAATTATTATTGTATATATTTCAAACAATGAATATAGACCAATGTAATATAAATAAAATTATCCCATAGTGCTAGATAGATAAACAGTGGGTCAAACGCTATTAAGATTTGAAATCTGAAAATATTTTCATAAAGAGCCGGTCTCTAATCATCCATGTTTTGAAACTGAAAGTTTATTGTTAAAACGTTACAGAGTCCGATAACTATATTGCAAACACTTCAAAGGTTAACTATGCTGCTTTTCTCTAGGACTCGTGACAAACGCCTGAGAGAAAGACAAAACTCACCCAAATTCAACCCCCCGATCTCTCTCTCTGTGGTTTACAAGTGCGTTCAGATTGAAATGTCTAATAGTTGTCTGCAATGTGGGTGGTTTCTCTGGCCCTTAAACACCCCCTCTACACAAACACCGGCGAGCACATTCGGCTCACTGTTCGTGGAGCGAGAAGGCCAGGCCAGATTCGCTCTGTTTGCCGTCCTCCTGCACCTCACCCCTCAGTCGAAAAGAAAAGAAAAACTCAGAGGACATAAATCAATCGTTTATAGGGGCTCTCATTTTCCCCTCTCTTCAGTCGGACCCAAGAAAAATATTTGTTTTGCGCGAGGCAGCCGAGGACAGGTTTTCCCATTATCTCGCACAGTGACACAAGCGGGACGTGGAGTTGGTGTGCCTGGGGCAGGTGGCTTCCAGAGACGATGAAGCCTCTTGCTCTGGGATGCCTCATTACCCCGCTATGTGGATCTAAGCCTTCGGCTGCAAGCCCAATTTGCTTAATGAAGCAATGCATGCAAAATGCATGATTAATAGAGTGCTAATGAAAAACTACTAAATAAAGCAGAGCAGCACTCTTCAAATGAGAGCTCTGGCCAAGAAAATCACAGAATTGCAATCCTCCTGAGACTGATAAGATTGAGAAGCATTCGGTTTGCTGCGTCATGGTTCTGTGGATCTGAAACTTGAGTTCAAACGCGATTAATGAGATAAACTGGGCTTATAAATGAGAACAGTTTATTTTTCTGTTAGGACAAGTATGACAAGCTTTAAATATGAAGCAAGTCATTTATTCATCACTAGAACCATTGTTTGGACAGACATGCAGTTCCATCCTCAAAACTGCAGTTTAGTTTGATTCTTCTAGTATCAAAAACTTCATCTTCAAGATGTGAACATTTGCACTGGGGTGGGTGAGATAAGCAAACATTTATAATTAACAATACGCACATTTTTCTTCCAGATAGGCTATATTTTAAACCTTTCTGAAAATAAATATTTTGATATTTATTTTTATTGTCATGAAGTTTAGTGTGAGGAGCATTTCCTTTCGTTAAAGTAGACAGTACATGCACAGACAGTTAGACTACATGTAAACATGACAGCCAAACTTAGGCCCCGTCCACACTACTACGTTTTCGTTTACAAACGGAGAATTAAAACAAATACGATTTCCGTCCACACCAGCGTTTTATTTGCGTATTAGAAATGATCTCCGTCCACATTAAAACGACTGAAAACGCGGATCACGTTACCATTCGCCAACACTGGGCATGTGCATGCCGGTGTAAACGGTGGCTGACGAATCAGGGGATACATCATGACTGATAACACCCAATCATAGAGCCGAGCGTCAGCCCCTGCGTCAGCGTTTCTGAAGTCATCCGTTTTGTCTCGTCTACACTAAAACGCCCTCTGGAGATTCAAAACGGAGCTGCAGCGCTTTAAGCTTCTCCGTTTTAGGTCTTTGTTTTTCCCGTTTTAGTCTGGATGGGAGGTGCAAACGTAGCAAAAGGTCTCCGTTTTTAAACGAAAGCGCAGTAGTGTGAACGGGGCCTTAGTGGAGGATCAGTTCCACACAACCAGAAGTCACAAATTAAGTACATTTTCACAAGTACACAAAATTGCTTCATTTTGAAATAGACATCAGTGAAAGTAAGGATAACTAGCAGTTTCGTTAAGAGTCAGATGTTTGCGTAACAGGATGAATTCAGAGTTATATGTCAGACTGATTCAAAACAGTAACTTGAGTGAAAATAATCCTTAAAAAAGTCATTTGTCTGAGAATCGGACTATACTGGCAGTTTGTTGGTTTTTGTGTGCAGCTTATGAGGACAGGACAACTTAATAGAAGGACATGCCCAGTTTTTATCACTACATATTCAGACTGCGAAATTACTGTCACTAATCTGGTAAACATGATTTTTTATACTGGTGCCGAGTCATCATTGCAGCAAACACTAAAATAGATACGACACTGCAATAGATACGATACACAAAGTATGTGTACCAGTTAACATATTTCTACCAGTTTCTCATATTACCCTGTATAACGCTCACTCCTAGTTTGCATTGAGAACGTTTTTAGATTAGTTTTCAGGAGGGGAGGTTTTATCAGGTATGATCGATCAAAAAAAATGTGCTACTTTTTGATTGGTAAACATATTTCACTTATAGATCAGAACTACTTTAACTTGCTTTCTTAAAAAAAAAAAACAATTGCAACAGCTTCTCAGTTTTTTAGCATCCCAAAGCAATTTTTTGAGTATGCATAAGCAGTTTAAATGACCAAAATGCATTATTCTTTACAGAGGATTTTATTTAAACTACATGGTGAACGAATTTAACATGGACAGTGGCTTCAATGGCAAAGTCCTTTTTAGACAGCTTGCTACTGGTATATTGCTCCATGGTGGGTCCAAAGGGGAAAGATTAATTGTTTAGCAATGTTTAGGGGTTTCCTCCTTGGGGAAAACATGGGCCCCGTCCAGCAACATCATAAAAATAGCTGGGATGAAGTGAAGTGCATAGAGGCGGAGTGGTATACACAGGATGGAAGGGTCAGTTCGGCCCCGTGGGGGTCACCGCTGAGATCACCATCCTGCACTTGCGTGCTAAGCAGATCACCACAGAGCAACAGTGTATGACAGTTCAACTTATGAGAACCAGAGAGTGGTAAGACTGAAATGATTGGTTAAAATGTAACTTCCAATTAAGCTATCAGACTTCAGAATCATGGTATTTCAACGTAACCTTTGGATCATTCCACAGAGATGTCAATCGTCTCTGGATGAGGGCAAAACGTTGAGGAATGCCACAAGAGTCATTTCCCTTACATATCCAACAAAAAAGGTAGATGTTTACAAAGACACAGGCCTGAAGGGATGACTATTTATTTTCTTGCCCGTTCGACAGAGCACAAGCTGGTGTGGCGTTCACTCAACAGCCATCCATTTGTGTGCCACGGGGTTTATTTATACATTGCAAACCTTCATCAGGCTAATTTGATTGCGCAAAAGAGGGGAAAGGGAAGAGGGAAAAAAATGCTTATGAAAACGCAGCTGCTGTCAGGGGCCAATACTCTCAAAACAAAAAAAGACGCCCTACAAGAAGTATCTTACAATAATATACACGTGATCTGGAAGGTCACAGCAGAGGTCAGCCGCAAAACGTACGGCAAATTCTTCAGCAAAACGCACCGTGATGGGAAATGGCCCATCATAATATCGCATCCGGCCTGTTGTTTCAGTCAAATGAAAAGTATAACGTCTAGCAGATCTTGATAAATGAAGTTCTGTCGGCCCTGGCGAGGTAAATCTTCACTTACGAAGCGGAACGGAAAGCTCGAGCTAATAGAGCCCCGGAATGAGTCATTGGCTCGGTTTCACCTTCGGAATTACTAATAGTCAAAACTCAAAATTCTGTGGTCATTCCGAAGAGATTAAGTCATCCGTGCTTGATGTGGGGATCACCGTAAACTCAAAATCCTGGAGAGATCTGAGAGCGAAAGCTCATATTTGGGAAGTGATTTGTGAGTGCTGTAACTCCAAACCTGTTGAGGAGGATAAGGAAGCTCAATATTTACATTTTTAACCCTGGATGCTACACCGTGATTACAGGAGAGCAGCCGCTTTATTGCGTTGACCTTCACCCCCCTTTCAAGTCAGGAAGGAAGTCATTACAGGATTCTTTTTCATACAGCTGACTAGACAGGAGAGGTGCAGAGTGCCAGTTGACATGTACTGCCTCAAAAACGCACGCCCATTTCATGCCCCGCAATTAAGACAAAGAATTTAGAAAGCTGATGAGGCTAAATTAAGTCAATTAGGGGAGCGCGCCATGCAGCGCTCAGGTTCCAGCCCGGAGTCGGCCTGCGTCTGATGGGGGGAAATCTAATTTGATTATTTGGGATTGAAAGGAAATCCAGTCTGATTGTTTTGAAATCAAGAACACAGGAGGGAGACGCGCTCGCTGTAAGGGCCAGCTGGGAGCAGCTTACTGTGTGCGGTTGAGTTTGAACACCAAACGAGATCTCGCCGGCGGCAAAGCACACAGAGCTCACGTCTGTTCATTGAGGACTGGAACCAAATGAATTAAATGAAACTTTTGTGATCATTTACTTCCCCTCAATGTCTTTCCAAATCTGTAAAAGATGAAGAATGTATTGACCGCTCTTTTTCACGTAAGGAAAGGTAATCGGAACTCCAGTTCAGGTTTGACATCAAAGTCTTAATTTACTTCCCATACATGGAAAAGAAATAACAAAAACATTTTAAATATATGAATTTCAATGTAACTTTTGAATTAATATGAGGTTTAAAAAGAGCACATACACTACTGTTCAAAAGTCTGGGCTCAGTAAGAATTCATAATGTTTCTGAAAGGAACATCGAATGCTCACCAAAGCTGCATTTATTTGATACAAAATACAACAAAAAGACAAACTTTTGAATGACAATGAATGTAAGCTGAAAAAAAAGTTTTATTGTAGCTATTTAAGTTGTAGCGAAGAAAAGAGAAAAAAAATTGTAAACTTTCGTCCTCTGAGGATGGTTTTATGAAAGCTTGGCATTAAATTTTGCTTTAAAGGGATACTCCACTATTTTTGGAAATAGGCTCATTTTACCACTCCCCCAGAGTTAAACAGTTGAGTTTTACTGTTTCCGAATCCTTTCAGACGATTTTCTGATATTTAGAAGAGTATCAGTAAACAGACAGTTTCTGGTCTCTGACTGGTCATTGACTTCCATAGTATATTTTTTTTCCTACTATGGAAGTCAATGAGACCAGAAACTGTCTGGTTACTGATATTCTTCAAAATATCAGAAAATCGAATGAATGGATTCAAAAACGGTAAAACTCAACTGTTTAACTCTGGGGGAATGGTAAAATGAGCCTATTTCCAAAAATAGTGGAGTATCCCTTTAAGGACTCAAGTGTGCAGACAATTTTTTTTTTTTTTTTTTTGGGGTTGTCAAGTTGTATCTGTCTGGCACCTTGTTTGCCGTGAATGCGGTGAAACTCTTTCAAATTTCATATACTTTCGTCCTCTAAAAGAATCATTCAATTAAAGAACCAGAATTAAAGAATTATTAAAGATCCAGAACTTTTGTATGCAATCTGCAACAGTGCCACAATTCCCAACATCTCTATTTGTTCCTACCGCCAACTCACATGTGACTAAGGTGGGAAGTCAGGGTGAAGGGGTGAGGGTTCCGCATGAAGGCCATCACCAAACGTTGCATCCATCAGGCCTACAGCCAGTGACGGACAGATAGACCGTAGCGTACATTCCGGCAAGTGTGGACCACCCAGGACAGACCACCCTTTCCACCAGGGCACAGACACGATGACTTCAACACTCAATTCACATTGTTCCCATCTTCCCTGGCTCACAAACCGCCCAAAGAAAGGGTGTGCGATATCACAATTTGAGTTTGTGAACGATTAATGTCTCCACTATCTGCCTTTGAAGAGAGATCACATTCAAGCACATCCAATCAGTTGCAGTTCTGGCATCAACGTCCCAACAAACTGTACAACGCGACGTAAATTCACATCACATGTTTAGTGAGGCCGGAAGGGTTACATTCACGCGACATTGCAGTTCTTCACCACCATGAAAGTTTATTATTTGCATGTCTTTTAAAGCCTTACCAGTTAAACTTTTTATTCACACACTCGAAACGCACACACATACTAAAAGCCTGCCACACGGTGAGTGAATTCTGAAGTTTTATTCTGCATCTTATTGCACTTAAGAATCAATAGTCAATCATTTTAACCCATAAAACTCATCTTTGATCACCAAAATGACACATTTACATGATTTTTCCCCTGAAAATGCCTTAAAATTGCTTGAATGTAACTACACCCTCGCCTCATTTAGTTTACAAGGTTCTATGACCATGCAAATTAGCCCCGCCTCCACTCAAACCAGCTCAGAGGATCACGCGTTGATGATTGATTGGTTCCAAAGTAGTTTGTGTTATCAGAAACACCAACGATTTCAAACTGCAACTGCAGTTTTAAGGAGAAAATACTTTGCAATGGTGTTGACTTATGAATTTGCACATGGTTTGTCTTAAAGAATATTAAAAACACCACAGACATATAAACAACAATAAAAACTTGATTTTTACCACTGGGGGACTATATACTCAAATTCACAAAAGGTTTACACAATATATCTCGAAACAGTTTGGATGCGTGTCAGTAGTTTATTAGACCTGTGCATTAGGTCTTAAAGGGATACTCCACTTCTTTTTGGATGGCTCATTTTACAACTCCCTCAGGTTTAAACAGTTGAGTTTTTACCGTTTTCGAATCCATTCAGACGATTTTCTGATATTTAAAAGAATATCAGTAACCAGACAGTTTCTGATCTCATTGACGTCCATAGTATATTTTTTTCCTACTATGGAAGTCAATGAGACCAGAAACTCTCTGGTTACTGATATTCTTTTAAATATCAGAAAATTTGAAAACGGTAAAACTCAACTGTTTAACTCTGGGGGAGTTGTAAAATGAGCCTATTTCCAAAAAAAGTGGAGTATCCCTTTAAAGTAGTCTTATATTAGCCTAATAAGCAATCTCATCTTGTATTTGTGCTATTATTTGCACCTTTGTTCTTTGTTCTTATTCTTAATAACAAAGATAAAATGACAATAAGATGTAGATAGTATTGCCCACCCCTACTTTGGCCTAAATGGTCAATCATTAATTTGTATTTGTATACGACAAAACATTTTGGCTGCACTACTCAGTGACTTACAAATAGTCTTGAAATACTAGATGAAAAAGAATTTTTGCAATATCGACAACTTCTAGCCCAAAGCAAGCAAAGACATTGACGAAGTACCGCTTTAAAGTTATAATGATTTTCTAGTTGTCCTGAAAAATCTTTCCACAAATGTTGTGGCTAGAACAGAAAACTGCATAGCCTGAACCACACTGAAATTTCGGATAAAACCCCCCCAAAAGTTTTAACCTTAAAACAAATCACAAGCAAGCTTATAAAAAAAGTCACCAGCACAGCCTGGTTTTCAATTTGTAATGCAGTAACCAAACCCAACAAAATTCACAAACAAACAGGCCACAATTGTTAACAATGTTAACCACAAAAATATCTAAACAGCATGCACGGAGCCATCATGCTTATTTTACCCCAATTATTTAAGCTCAGTGGAACACAATAACACTTCAATGCCTCTGAGGGACTGCAATTACATTACTCCACTCCATTTGCAAAGTTGCTTTCTTTAGTAAACTGACAGTGCACTGGGTCAGGCTTTGGAAATAAAAAGAGAGACAGACACATCCCTGAAGTGTTGTTTAGAGCACAAAAAAATGCTTATTCCCTTGATGAAGAGATTTTGAAATGCATTTACTCATGTTTCTGGAATTTTGTTGTAAAAAAACAACAAAACATGGACAGTGTAAGGTGGAATAGCAGCGCCACCTAGTGGTATTAACAGGAACAACCAGGAGCTTAAAACAACGTCATACCTGTTCTTTTGACTTTGTGGATGGAGATGATTCATAGTCTTTTTTTGTCTCCAGGATTTTTTTCACAAGCCCACCTATGAACAAATGAAAACTACTCAGTCTCTTATGATTTTCGCATATACATATTTTTCTCATGTGTCTCTTTAAAGGCTTAATTCACAACAATCATCACTTTTGAATTTTTATTTGTATTATTGGACATGGCTTACCATGTTTGTCATCCCCTTGCAGTTCAAGTGAATTACGCTGTAAAACAAAATATTAAAAAGTAAATTGAGGCAGATTTTTTACTGAAATACTACATGCATAGAGAGCCTGCCTTCACTACCTCCATTTCTGATACGTCAGGGGGAGGTGGAACTGCCTCCTCCACTACAAAATGCCCATCTTCATCATCCTCATCTTCAGAGAGCTTCTTATCATCCAAAATGACCGTTGCGGCTGTCTTGCCACTGCCCAGCCTGAGAAAACCCAGTCATGCTTAAATTCAACTTCTTTTAAATAAACATCTTTTTATCATACACTACTGTTCAAAAGTTTGGGTTCAGTTTTTTTTTAAAGAAACATAATTTTATTTTGCAAGGATGCAGCAAAGTGAACGTAAACAAATTTACAATTTTTCTATTACAAATAAATGCTGTTCTTCCAAACAAACAAAAATTGTATGAATCATTTTAAATGTATTTGCATGTATAATTTCAGACGTAATGTTTTAGTTTTATCAAATGCCAGCGCTGGCTTTATAGCCACTTATGCTACTTCGTGTCTACGACAAACGCGTACAAACATTATGGACCTGAATTTGAATATGAACTAATTTTGTAAATGGATTTTTCATGTATATACTTTATGACATAAATTTTCGATTTGATCAAGAACGTAAACCAATGCCAACGCTGTTTTGTATATAGTAGCCAGTTAGTTCGATGCTATTTTGTGTAACAAATTAACACGAAATTGTCACAAGAGTTGTCATCACAAACTCTCTGAACTTAATTTGTGTTCTGAAGATGAATGTAAGTCTTACGGAGTTAGAACAACATGAGGGTGAGTAATTACTGACAGAATTTTCATTTTTGGGTGAACTATCCCTTTAATGTAAAGTGTGAAACTGAGAGTCTGATGAGCAAGATCTCTCACCTCTCTGCTGGGGTCACATCACTGTAGCTCTCCTGTCGCTTGACGCGGGGGGCAGCCGGTCGAGCGCTGCTGGGCCGTGGTAATCTTCTACTCACGTAAACAATGCAAACAAAAGAAGAATGAGTATGTTCACATTATATACACAAGCGCTTTTTGTAAGGTACACATGTGACTTTATGTGTGGGGAGTTTAAGTAAACGGCAAGTTCCTACATGGCTAAATGCTTACAGAAATAGTCCTGAGACCAAGAGTAATGATCTGGATGAGAGTGATACCTATCTTGTGGTTTGATCTTGCGGTACAGTGCAGTGAAAGTAGGGGATTTGCATCAGTGACTACCACTGCCAGACAATCTCTCACGGGAAAATACATGATACACTCCATTCACCCACAATCCCCTCAGCAAATTATCTCACTGGGTTCCTTTATTATCACTGGATGGAAATTTAGCCTTTGTTTTTGTTTTTTAAATCAATACACTTTTGAGATCATTAGCACAAAGAAAGAAAGAAAGAAAGAAAGAAAGAAAGAAAGAAAGAAAGAAAGAAAGAAAGAAAGAAACCTGTGTATTGTCTGGGGTGGCACAGAATCCGTTGATTCTCCATTCTCAATGGGGACTGGTTTCTCTTGTGAAGGGATGTCCGCTTCTGGAAGAAAAAATGTTTTGGAAAAAAACATTCAAAATTGGGGCTGTCAAAATGAATAATTGAGATTTTAAAATTTTATATAAATACAATTATATATATGCACATACAGTATATATTTTATAAACACATATTTTATGTTAAATCAGATTAATCGATTTGACAGCACTAGTCAAAATTAATTTATTGAGTCGAAATTCTGAATTTGAATTAACAATGATTATTTAGCTGCTTTATTTCCTTTCTATGACTATATAAATACTGACACAAGAGCATTTCGTGATCTGGTGTTTTCTAAGTTTCGGAGCAGCTTGGTTTGCAGTAAAGTAGTAACTCTGCAGAAGTAGCTTATAATGTGTTTTTCAAAACACAACATGCAGCAACCATCTTCTCATTTTTTTTTTAAATAGGTTTTATAATAAAACCTATGAACAATAATAAAAAAATAATTACAATAATTTGCTGGCCAGTTCTTTTCTGAAGTCATCAACCATTAGCAGGTAGTATAGGTTTTTTTTTTTTTTTTTTTTTTTTTTTAATTTAAAAAGTGTGAGTATACTGTACAAGTTTGGCTGCAGCTTCACACTGGGGCTTTATGTTTTATGTTTGGTTTTGTCTTGTTCATAATGTATGTTTCTCAAGGTTTCACACACTCATAAAATGGACTTTAACCTACCGAACTCTCGTGATTGTTTTTTGTTTTACTCTATGAACATTAAATGCATAATCTGGAGTGAAAAACATACAAATATTTGAATGAGCAGTATTGTAGTTTCTTGTATTTGGCCTTGTTTATGATGTATTTCTGTTTTTAATTGTAAAGCTCTTTAAGTTTGGGAAAAGTGCTACACAAATGAAATATATTATATTTATTATTGTGTGTGGGAAAAAGTTAGTTTTGAATCTTGGTAACAGGTATTCACGAAATAAAACAACACTCACCTCCTTCGCTGTCAGTCTCATCTGTAACAGAGACACACAATTTGTGTTACAGTTTAAGTCGAATCACATAAAACAAGATCTGATATGCTGCTGAGATTTTTATAATGGTGTTGAAAAAAATTCTAAGGCTGTGAGTTTTAATAATCCTACATTAATCAGTTTGGTTTGTAAACATTTTATTTCATGCGTTCAGACTCAAAACAACTAAACATCAAGTTGGATATTACTAAAACACCAATGCACTGCACATCAATAATTAATAGGGTCAGTTAAGAAGACATGTTTAGTACCTTGACCTCTTGTTTTGGGCCACCGCCTCTGTCCTTTAGCCGATGAGGGCCTTGGCATCCGGGAAGGACTCTCAGGCTGAAAGGAATGAGGAAACACTTCATGTATTATCACTAGGAGCTCACTCAAGATCACCTGAGCCTTCTTTCTTTACAAACACTCTAAGACAAAAATCTTCTGGGCTATTGCTGCAGACATTATCATAAGCGGAAACAGATTCACTTGGGACAAAGAGAAATTACCTGGATTTCAGAGAAATCTGTAGGCTGAATGAAGACAAAACAAAACGCAACAGAGATCCTTAAGACTTTCACATTTACATTTATAGTACACTTGCTTTCAACAGCTGCACCACTAGCCAAAACAGAAAAAGCTTACTACTCCAAATGAGAAGCTACAGAAGCTGCAGAGGCACACAGGCGTGGAGCAAGATGGCAGAACATTTGAGGTTAATTTACTTATCCCTCAGTCCATTTTTGTTTTTTTTGGTTGAAACCATGGTCCTTGGTAATCCAAGCGCAGAGCTTCCTGTCGCATAATGACATATGCACGTGAGCTCAAACATTGGGTATCTGTGAAAAGTCAATTTTCCCAATTGAGATTGCGCAAGCAAATGTAACCTTAATTTTATTAAAAACTTTTACATAGGTTTCAGGAACCAGGATAGGCACATGTGTCCTCCCTCTCTGTTGTATACAGTGTCAGTGCTCTACACTACAGTACGTCATAATGCGAGAGGAAGCTTGTGCTCCAGACTTCCATGAATGTGCTCAGGACCGTTTACCCTGGCTGGTGATTACAGGTAATAATGTTATAAATAATGTTCTATTTCTTTGCACAAACCGATCATTTCACATTAATCTTTCCAGAGGTGGAGAGACCCTTTAAAAGACTGGGATCAGTAAGATTTAAACAAAATCAATATTGTTATTCAACAAGAATGCATTAAATTGATCAAAAGTGACTTGTGACTGTTAAAAGAAAATGTATTACACAAAAATATTAAGCAAGAAATGTTTTATGAGCACCAAATGATCATCTTAGATTGATTTCTAAAGGGTCATGTGACACTGAAGACTGGAGTAATGATGCTGAAAATTCAGCTTCGCATCACAGGAATAAATTAGATAAATAAATAAAAGAAATAGTCGAATAAAAATCTTTTTTAAATTGTTTGATCAAATAAATGCAGCCTTGATAAGTACGAGAGACTTCTTTCAAAAACATTTAAAGAATCTTACCAACCTCAAACTTTTGCCTCAAGACCAGAGAAAATTCTTATCTAATTGGCTCAAGCAGGGGAGCAGAAAAAAATCCTAATTGTCGAGGCCTGATAAGAAAATTATTGCCCCACCAAGACTGTCATTGAGCAATTCTAACTACGCAAAAAAACTATTATTCCGCAGCAAAGCAGGCACTGAAATCACAA
Organism: Cyprinella venusta; assembly: GCA_038021265.1. Taxonomy (NCBI): domain Eukaryota; kingdom Metazoa; phylum Chordata; class Actinopteri; order Cypriniformes; family Leuciscidae; genus Cyprinella; species Cyprinella venusta. Next base: position 33,238,214 of record CM075867.1, on the reverse strand, counting down.
CAGACTCGTACCTCCAGTTCACCGCCCTCGGCCTTCAATTCAGAGGAACAAAGAAAAGAATAAAGAACTATGAGGAACATTAGGTCAACAAGCCTCATTGACAACCCATTCCTACAGAAGAAACGCAAAGGGCGTGAGCAGAGTAAAGCACAGGATTGTGAGCCAGTGATCAATCTTACCTCTTCTGCTTCAGCTTCATGTGTTTTACTTTCAATCTCTGGGTTAGGCTTTGACTTGCTGATCTCTGCTGCCTTGATCTATGGAAAAAGTCAAATTATTATAGTGTATTAAAAGCAGAGAAAGACTTCTTAAAGTGTAAAAGCACAGAAATATGCTTTGATACATAATATAATAAAATAAATCCAATATATATATATATATATATATATATATATATATATATATATATATCACACACACATGTAAATATTTCGTCACTTTTCTTTGTTAAAATTTTCACAATCCTAAAACTGTATTTCTAGGTTTAAATGGAAATTTAAGAGCAAGAGTTTTATTATCTGAATTAGAAAAAAAAAATGGTCATTCATTTGCCACTGTGTCTGGTGTGCAAACAAAGTTACAGAGTCATAAAATCTGGTGAGCAAACCTTTCTATCGCCTCTGTCCTTCAGCTTCTCCTCTTTGTCTTTTTCTCTCTCCCTTCGTTTCTCACGCTCGCGATCTCTCTCCTTGTCTCCCCGTTCTCTATCTCTGTCTTTGTGAGATTCCCGTTCTCTTTTCTTATCCCTTTCTTTATCTCGCTCCTTCTCCTTGTCCTTGTTGCGGTCCTTCTCCTTCTCTCGCTCGCGTTCCTTCTCTCTGGTCTTGTCTTTCTCCCGATCCCGGCTCTTGTCCTTGTCTCTGTCTTTTGTCCGGTCTCTTTCGCGCCCCTTGTCAGACCTCTCTGCATCTTGTCGGCGGTCCTTGTCGTCCCTCTTGCTCTCGGGATCTTTCGGTTGATCTGGATCTTTCTGCTCTCTGCTTCGACTGCTCTCCTTAATGCCATTCCTCTCCTAACAGCCAGAGACAACATTAGATTTTCATAGCAATAAACAAAACAAGTATGGGATAGTGTATCATAAACTGGTCATAAATGCTAAAATAACCCTTACAGCTTCTTCAGGACCCAATTGCAAAACATTATTTATAATTCCAGAATTAACGAGTGAAAGAAAACGACATGGCAGAAATGCCCAAGTTGAGGAATGAATTGTGATTTAAGACAACAGAAAATTCTGGTTTGGCTGAAAATGTCACTGGGTCAAAGGGTCAAGTGGGTCTGACCTCTCGGTCTCGGTGGCGCTCCCTGCCCTCTCTGTTCTCCTTGTCCTGGGATCTGGAGGTGCTTGGCTTCCCCTTCTGATCCAGCTTGTCTCCTGCTAACACCCGCTTAACAGCCTCGTCACTGGAGAGCTAGAACAAGGACAGGATACGCTGTTTAACAATAACTTGACAAAATGAACAAGTCCCAAGCAACACACTGCATGCTCTTAAACCAATTTCAGTTGATGGTAGCCATTGACTTGCATAGTAGTTTTTTCCTACTATGGAAGTCATTGGCTACCGTCAACTGTTTAATTACTAACATTCTTTAAAATAACTTATTTTGTGTTTAACAGAGGAAAGAAACTCAAACATATTTGAAACAACATGTGGGTGAGTACTTGACAAACAATTCTTAAGAAACATTTTTACTACAAAACTAGTATTGTGGGTGATCAAAGTGTTGTACAGTATTATTTACTCATTGTGTTATACTAATATTATATTTATTCATATTTTCATCTTTCATTTTAGTTTAGTTTACGTTTTTAATAATTTTGTTATGTGCTTTTGTCTTTATGTATTTTTTAAATATTTCTTAAATATTTCTATTTAGATTAGATTTATTTATTTCAGCTTCTTTTTTTAATTTATTTATTTCAATTAAACAATATAAATATACTTATGTTGCTCTGTGTTGATTTACAGTTGTTTAAATGTTTGTGGTAGGCGCGAGGTGGTTACTAGTGTATTCTGGGTGCTGAATAGTGAAAAGTCAAAAGAGCCCACAGGTCGCTTCTTCAAAGTGTAGGAATTAGTCTAGAAAGTCTAGAATTTTTTCACACAATTTACTTAATTTTACTATCCACCAGCTGAAAAACTGTTAACTGAAAATGAACAGTAGATATCCTCAACAAACCGCACAGTTCGGATATCACTGATGTCCATACATAGTAAAAAGAATGTGGCATGAGTTTCACTGAAGTTTGATACCTATATTTAAGGGTTAATAAAAAAATGCCATAAAAGAAGTTAAATGTACACAAACTTGACAGAAGGAATGGAAAGGAAATGGAAAGGGAAAAGGAAAGGGAAGAGGAAATGAAAGGGAAAAGGAAAGAGGAAAGAAAAGAAAAGAAAAAGGAAGGGGAAAGGAAATTGAAAAGGAAAAGATGAAATGATGGGAAAGGGAAAGGAAAGGGGAAAGGAAATGAAAGGGAAAAGGAAAGGGGAAAGGAAAGGAAAGGAAAGGAAAGGAAAGGAAAGGAAAGGAAAGGAGAATAGGAAAGTGAAAGAGGAAAGGGAAAAGGGGAAAGAGGAAAGGAAAAGAAAAAGAAAGGAAAGAAAAGTGCAGAGTAACTTTCAGTTTGTTTCTCACCAAAAGCTATAATAAGTATCACAGGCTTGGAATATAGCACACAGTTACATGTATATTAACTACTACATGATCATTTTATGGGGGTCAGCCCCTTGTCATTACATAGAATAACTGCAGCAAAAACATTTTTCCCCAAAATACATCCTTTGTGATTCCACAGAAAAAAGAAATTAGTAAATTATGACACAATTTTAATTTTTTTGGGTTAACTATCCCCTTAACACCATCACCAATTTCACCTGAAGTTTCCATTCAAAGTTACCTACAATCATCCTGGTGCAGGATGAGGTCAAATGTTTAGCTCAAAGACTTGTACAAAATATCCCAGTGTGCTGTGGAGCAGAAGAACTGTCATTTAGCCCATTGTTCACACCTGCTCTTCGCCCAGCAGGCATCAGTGGGTTCCCCTGATAATGCTGATAGCAATGTTCCATTGCTCCTTAACCTTCAGAAAAGCTCTAGGGTGCAATTAAATGAATACATGTATAAATTACCCCCTGTTTGGACATATTAGTCTTGAGTCATTCACTAGTTAAATGGCTTTGAGCGAATCCTGCAGGACAGAAGTACAATAGCTGAGTGCTCTTTAATCACAGGACTGACCTTGTTGAGACAGCATTTAGCAATGGCCTGCAGCAGCTCGTTGGTTTTCTCTGGTTCGTGTCCGGCTACGATCCGAGCAGGTTTGGCAGCTAAGGGCTCTCCACTGACTAGCATCACCACATCGATGGCCTTCTGGAGGAATGCAATTTTTGAGTCTTTGTCCTGCAGGGTACATCAAGAGAACTGAGAAGGTGAAACAGAACTGCAAGCATTATGTTTGTCTGTTTTTAAACATAGTCCCAGTCCATGAAGTTCTAAAACACACACTCCACTGGATAAGTCAAGGTTGTCATTGCTAGCACAGTTGAGGGTCTGAGGGTCCAGGGTTCAGGTCCCTGTTCGGGTGCCATATTTTATGTAACATCTACTTTCAAGAAAGCTTGCTAAGAAAGATTGCTACATAATAAAGTGAGGGACCAGAGACTTCACATTTCAATGAGCCATGTGTATTATACCATAAATCAGCATTCAGGCAGTAACCATACAAAATACATGAGGCATTAATTTACAAGACAATAGGGCTAATTCAGCTCTTCCCAATAATGCTTTTGGTAGCCAAGAGTTCAGTCCTTAGAGTCCCACAAGTAACAAGAAACTGTACTTAAGCGCAGAGCGGAAGAGTTCACAATGGTCTGAATCCAAGTGTCCAAGCAGCGGTTGCTACTAGGACAAACTGTAGTTTAAGGCACAAACAGCAGATGCCAAAGGGGTGAGTGTAGACAATTAATTCCATATTGGTCAAGGGTTTAGTTGTAGATGAGTTGCTGCCTCATGCCTGCACGATGAACCCTCTGCATCAAACAAACAAACAAACTGAGTGCCACCATAACACATTAACATCTCATTTGCTGACACATCACCTAACATCACACATACAAACAAAGTACAAACTGAACACTTACGTTTGAGCATAGGAACCACAGGTTCCTCAAATCAGGGAAAAACATGACCACACTAGTAGGGAAGCTTCTCCATGTGCTTAACACATCCTTCCTTTCTCTCTTACTCTACTTCTTCTACCATTTTATGCTACTAGGAATCCTCCTTCCTAGAGTACCCCCTAGTGGTAGAACAGAGTATTACACAGTACAGAGAGCTAATAAGACAAATGTAACTGCAAGCTGTTACAAGTTGGGGCAATTCAACAAACAGATTGCAATTTGTTTGGGGCAACCAATGGTGCAGAGAATATACATTGGACAGATTTTTAGGCCTTGGGTTTTCAGCCTTTACAGACCTATGGCCACCTATCTAGAAACTATAAAGCCTAGCCAAATCCAGGGACACTCAATAGAAAAACAATAATTTACTTTCATTGATAGCATTAAATAATAGCATTGATAAACATTCTAATGCCGGTCATAATTGGACCATATAAAATAAATGTAAATAACCTTATACATTTTGAAGTCTATACATTTTTAAAAGATTTAAGATTAAAAATCAAAAACTGATCTGTAACTTTATCTTATCGTGTAAATAATCTGTGGTGTTAGTCTCATTCTGTAAACATTTCATAAAACATGCGTGCCACACTTTCTGACAGAATACTGGTATAGGATCCCTGATTAAATGTTGCATAAAATAGGTCTAGAAAATACTAACTTTTTTTTCTAATTCAATAAAATGAAAATTTTAGCTTCGTTACTTCAGGCTTCGACTTAATTGCACTGTACACAAAGAACCTAAAGTTATACTTTAAACAAAAAAGAACATACATTATCACGACAGCTTGATAATGCGTCCGACTACACCATTAAACCCTCTTTTACTGAATTTCTGCTTTGCTGGTTATGATGAAGTGTAACTGTCCGTTTAATTATTTCATACATGATGGAGTTCCTAATGAGGCCCCAGCGGCAGAACAACCTGTATGGTGATGTAATCTGTTATGATTTTACACATTCAGCAGCATTTAATATCCAACTACTGGCTACACAATATCCATGCAAAAGGTTTCACAAGGCTAATTTCAGGGCGAATAGCAGGGAGAATTTCATGAAAACATGCTTATGCCACATACATTTCAAGAAAAAAATAAAGAAATATATTTAGCATAAAATAAAGCACATTTCAGAACCATTAAGATTTTTTGCATTATGACATTAAATAAGTTTTACCTTCATATTTACAGATACTTTTGAGAATTCGCATTATTCTCAATGGTGAGACTTATTTCCATCTCATTGACACATTTTTTTATGAATAAAAATATTAAATTAATAAGAAATCTATGTTGTCAGAAAGGCAATATAAAAGTGCAAAAATTATTTACATTACAAGTTAAATATATACATATATATATATATATATATATACACACGTTTTCATTTCATGGTGTATATATATATATATATATATATATTCACAAATTGTCACGAAAATATCACAATGCAAAACCAAAAAAAAAATTTTTTTCCGTGTTAAAATGCTTTCTTCTATCCTAGTTAATAGACAGCTAGAAATTTCTATCTGGCAGTAGATTCCCCGGAGAGGTGTTAAAACTGTGGCACTATCAAAACATTAAAATGTCATGGTATCCTGTAGCGCTGGACTGCTTCACGCAGGTGTGGGGAGATCATTTATTATGCATGCTGGGACATCAAAGGCCACAGCTCTTTTAGACTGACCGGCATTTGGAGAAGGATCACACGTTTGCAGTTTGCACACAGAGTGATGTGGTAGGCTAGTCACCTGCCTCTCTAACAGGGTCACAGTGATACTGATCCAAGTAAAGCTAGTTAAAGGCACCAAGCTTTGTTTTAACAGGTAGATTCATCACACCTCATGGATCACCACGACGTGGAACTTTGGCACGCTAATTAAATGGAGAGTCTTGAGTTACACTCAGTTATCTGATCAATGTCAACACCTGAACAGCAAAAAAACACAGTCTGAGACACTGCGGCTTTAGAATCCAAGAACACTTAATGAGGCAGGAGATCAGACAGATAGAGAGAGACAGGTCAGTTGTAACACTGCTGAGTAGGTGGATTAATTGCAGAATGCGAGGAACATAAAACTGTCATATGATTTAAAGTAGTACTGGAATGAGCAAGAATAAGTGTCTGGTTTGCACATTTACATACACACACATATATAAAGCCTAAAATTCCTCTTAAGGCCAATTCAAACCGCACAGACAGACAGCAATGGACACTCTCAGGTTTTGTCAGATAAATGTGTCGACATCTGTTGGAGTTTATTTGTCACGCTCGTTTTCGCTGAATGAACATTTTCAATCGCTATTTGTCGGGTCGTGGAATGTCTGAAAAGTGACGTACATCTGTCGTCGTCTGTTGATACGGTGTGAATTTACTTTTAGAGGTGTTGGATTTGACAAATATAACTCAAGTCACTGTAAAAAAGATTAGTAAGAGTTGGTAAGATTTATGGTAAGAGTCTTAAGCTCACCAAGGCTGCATTTATTTGACCAAAAATACAGAAACAATATTGTAAAATATTATTACAGTTTAACATTTATTTTAATATATTATAAAATGTAATTTAATCCTGTAATGACAAAACTGAATTTTTAACAGCCATTACTTCAGTCTTCAGGGTCACCTTTAGAAATCATTATAATATATGCCTAATATGATGCTCAAGAAAAAAAGTCATATTATTATCAATGTTTAAAACAGTTGTGCACCTTAATATTTTTGTGGAAACTGTGACACTGTGTCTTCTGTAACATTATGTCTTGTATAAAAGTCACTTTTGAGCAATGCAATGCATCCTTGCTGAATAAAAGCATTCATTTAATTAAAAAAAAAAACTAAATCACCCCAAACTTTTGAATGGTAGTATGTCAAACACGATCCAATCAAATATAACTTACGAAAACTGTGCACCTAAACATTCCTTTAAAAGTGGACACATTCTTATTGGTGTTTTACCTTCACATTGTCTGACTTCATCTCTGCTTCTCCATAAAGTCCTTTCATAAAGCCTGTGGTACGTATTACCTAAACAAATGGGTAAACAAAAGATTAAATTCAGGTTCATAATTCAGAAATCTCAAGACATACACTCTGATTCAAAACCTAGTAAGCTGCTGTTATTGTCTACTGTCTGAAATAGAACCTCATGATTTGGAACACTCTACGTAGACAGCAACTCAAAGCGCTACACAGGCAGCTCACTAGGTTTTGGAAGAAAGTTATCATTACCTTTGCAAATTGTTCACATTACAGATTGAGAAATTATTTACAAAATACTACATTATACTATGACAAGCAATGGCATGACTCATATGAGTAGAGTATGTATACCAATTGGGCTACTTTTACACTGTTGCCACAGGTAGTTTTGTAGTTCGCAGGTTGAAGCGAACACCACCACCACCCCTGGCCCTGGAGCTATTTTTGGCCGTGATCAGGCTAGATTTGATTAGCAATTGGGCGGGTTTCGTTGTGCAGACCTGGCAACCCTGATCCATACAGTGGACAGACGGTGTGGCCTTTAGGGTGATTCTATCTGTATAGCTAATTTTAGCTGAGCTTACAACCTACAGGCTACAAATACACCCACTTCATCCTTAACTGTCCTCTTCATTTACCTAATACGGTCTAGATACAGGTGCAAATGTTTTGAGCTTGTCCACTTCCAGAGGTAGGCTAGTCGAAAATGCATTCGACCAAATTGCTTTAGTATTGTAGATGCTCATGTGATCAAATGTGGCCTAGAATGCACCTCATGATAGAATGAACAGTGTGTAGAGCTGAAGATTAAATATAAGATAGATTGATTGATTGATTTGTTTACCATATTTTGGTCAATAAATAATGTAAAATATGTCATTTTACAGTTTACCATTTTACTATCGTTCTAAAAATTGAAAAAGAGCTGTAATAAAAATAAGTAGGTGCATCAGTAGAGATTGACCAACATTTTATTCTGATCAATTTAGGGTCTCTACAGAACAGCACTGAGCGATACTTAAGAGGGTATGGTATAAACTGCATATCGCCATATCGTCCCGCCATAAAACTTGTTTTCAGTGTTTATTTAAAAAGATCCAATTATGCAGAATATACGATGGTAAATATTTAATTGATGAATTGTCAAGACAATAAAAAGGGTATGATTAAAACGACAACTGCAAATTCATGTTTTGCTGCCTGTTGTCCAATTTTCTATGAATTGCAGTGATCCATTTGCTTCTCTGTTATGTAGATTTCGGCAGTCTGTAAAAAAAAATACCTCAGATTTCTTGTCAAATCTATTTATCCAGTCAATTTCAAAGCTCTTTCCCATTTTAGATGTGTTTTCTGTGTTTTTCGCATCATTCACACTGTAAACCAACGTTGCCGCTCAATCGCTTTTTGCCACACAGTGGATCTAACCACAGTCACTCCGGCCGACGGTGATGTCCCACGCATACCCTATCGGTCCCACTGTCGGTACATCAGGAAACGATTGTACTCACAGGTGAAGAAGCTTACTTATATTTTCTGTATATAATTTGATCAACTAATGTGACATCTATTTATAATAAATATATATTAATTTAATAGTACATGTATTAAATAAAAGAAAACCAAACAAGAATAAAAAAAGACATGACAATTAAATAACTTCTAAATAAAATTGAATTAGCTTTAATTTTGATTTGCTATTTTAAATTCAGTGTGCATGGCAGTGCAACAGGGCACTGGTTTACTTCAAATGAACAACCGGTGGTGTTTATTTGTAATTGCTGCCATTTATTGGGGGCATATCATTTCATAAACTAAATGTGGTATCTATATTATACTCCTAATTACAAAATCATCACCACAATTTGGTTCCAGATGTTCTGCCATAAGATTTAGAAGTAGATCTCTGTGTTTGTTATGATATCTCTTGAATCCCAAGATCATCTGCCTTCATGATGTTGTGTGGACCCTTGAGTTTTGTTTGCATAACCATGTGGACAGAGCAATGCCTAGTAACAAGATAATCAGCTCGACCAGAGCTGAGTATGTCATAACAGTAAACCAAAACTGGTTATAAAAGAAAGATGACATTGCTGACATTGTTTAAAACAGTTATTGTTATTAATAAACTATTAGCTTGCTCACCACCCTCAAAACACAAACATAATCTAAACGTTGAGACTAATGCAAAGCTTTGGGTGTTCAAATCTCAAAGCTATAATATGAGATGTTAGCACCTTCAGACTGATCTAACGTTAACGTTATGATTTATCTGTGAAGACTATGCGCAGGCTACATTAGCAGGCTAGCACGTTGAGATCTATATGCAGGATTTGAACCGTGTAAATGTGAATATGTAGATAGCGAGGGAACTAAAACAGTACTTATGTCATAATAATAATGTTTTTAGCAACTCACCTCACTGAAGATATCGTGCAGGTATCGAAACGGCGGTTTGCTGAGCAGTTTTTCTGTCAGAGGAGGCTTTTTGATCACTTTTCCCAGAGCCTCCTGGGTCTTTTTGGCTACTGATTCGTTCATGGCCACAAAATAAACCAGTATTTTTGTGTGAACGAGGTTTCTTTAGTAATTAATCGCCGTAACTGTTCTGCTAGCAGCAGATTTCTGCTCGCTAAACTCTGCTGTTGCCGTGGCGATAGCTTTCTATCCCACAATCCTCTACTGTGCTGATCCTGCGCTTGCGCGGAACCTATGCAGTCGTCAAAGGCTACAGGTGTCCATGACAACAACAAACAACAGTAGCTGTCTACTGTTTTGACTGTAACAAGTAACTGTACCTGTCCAAATTTTTGCCGGGTCTCTCTTCTTGCTCCAGACCAAAACTGAAACAAATATCAGTGTTAAGTGTCACAAACAGACCAGATGGAAAATAAATAAATACCTGCTAATTCATTAACTAAATTCAAATGTAAACACAGATGTACAGATGTTGTCATTTTTAACTAATGTATTATTTATAAATACATTAGATAAAAAATATACCCTGTAAAAAGATGAATTTAATAGTAAATCTACTTAATAAAAATGTACCGAAACAAAACTAAATTAATAATAATAATTAAATAACTTTAATAAATACAATTAAATTATTTATGAATAATAATGATAATAATTTAAAAACGAAACATTAATTAAGTCATGATAACTTGTTAACTTTACATTAAGTAAATCCACTTTAAAAAGCGAATAACTGGACAGCAATGCACAGAGCAACAACGGAAGTTCAACAAAGAGAATATTTTAAAGATGGCTGCGCCCCTATAGAACAATGCACTACTATAGACCATTTTACAAGATGTAAACAACACTGGTCCAGAAACACTTCCTGTTTCAGTTTGTAACTGTTTTCTTTATTTCTATAAAGAAATTCAAATGACCAACTGCTGGATGTTACTGTTTTGTTTTTGTTTTTTTGCCATTTGTTGGGCTAGTATGAATTGGAAAATCCATCTTAAATTAGTGGATATTGGAATGTGGTGTTTTAATCAGCAAATTACCAATCTAGACCAGGTAGAAACCATCTTAAACTGTGTTTTACAGCTGGATAATCTTTAGAGAGAAAGATCAAAACTACTTTTAAAACTTTTAAAGCCTCAAATCATGTCAATACAAATACAGGATAATTATTAAGCACGTAGGCTCCACCTAAACCTGACAGGTTTCTGAGATTGTTGCATAACTACATTCAAACCTCATACCTGCATAGAACATTATAGGAATGAGTGAAATAATATTTTCTCTAATGAATTGACAAGAAAGCAGAGATCTTTGGATGTAAAAAGAACTGTTTACAGATACTACACAATATTAAGATGTATATTGAGTTTCTGTGATTGGCTAAATAAACATCACAGGAATTCAGTTTTATTTCCTGCATGTAAAACCTGTTTGGGAGGTTGCACAGAATGAGAGTATAAAATCCCTGACGTGCAACATGCTTGGAGAAAGGGACAGTAGCTCTGGTTCACCTGTTTCACTCCTGGTAGGTTCTCTATTACTTGCAAATACTACTGTCTTAATTTTTTTAAATGATTATGTGCTATGATACAGAATTAAACTTAATCTAAAAGTATTATCCACATATATAAAGGCTGGGTTGTTTGTTGGATCACTTCTATGTACTTTATTAGTTTCACTTAATTCTCATTTGAATTGCTTGAGTTTCTTTTTTATTTCACTCCAAAACTGACAGGATTAAAACCATGTTGTTTTAGAGTACACTCTCAGATAAAAAGGTACAAAAGCTGTCACTGGAGCTGTACCTTTTCAAAAGGTAAACTTTTGTCCATTTTAGATGCTAATACGTACATTTTAGGTGCTAATATGTTCATTTTAGGTCCTAATATGTACATTTCAAGAGCTAGTATGTACATTTTAGGTCCTAATATGTACATTTCAAGAGCTAGTATGAACATTTTAGGTGCTAATATGTACATTTTAGGTGCTAATATGTACCACTAAAGTACCAATATGTAGCTTTTGGGTACAAAAGTGTACCTTTTGAAAAGGTACAGCCACAGTGACAGCTTTTGTACTTTTTTTGAGAGTGTATACAAAACTGTAGTTACAATTCGAATGTCAAGGGAAATCTTTTAGGAATTAGCAATAGCATTTTATACAGGGCAAAGTTGTAGTTTAAAATATTAATTAGGTCTCATGAATATTGTCAAGTTAACAATAAAATTGTCTATCTCAATCCTCAAATGGAAAAGCTGTTTTATAGTCATATAAACATTTGTCACTCTTTAGAACAAAGTTTCAGAAGCAAGTTTGTCCAGTTCAACAGCTTGTCAACTATTTGAGATAATGCCATGCAATGTCGGTGGGCCCAACCTTAAAAACGAACTAATAATCAGAGGATTGGTCACCTTTGACTTCCTTTTTCTTCTCTCATTTCTCTCTCTCAGCGCATCAGTAGATACCATAGTCATGCAGCACTGGATGTTCACCGTCTTATTTTTATTCTTTGTGTTCTGTGACGTCTCTACTCAAAGGAAAAAAAAGACAGTTCAAACTCTTTCAAGAGGTATCAATGAATTGCTTATTCACAAACAGAACCAAATAAGTAAAATTTGTTCTTATGGCAAATCGATCATAGGATAACATCCAATTCAAAGTGTTTTGTTTCTTTTGCAGGCTGGGGCGATGAAATCACCTGGGTTCAGACGTATGAGGAGGGACTGAATAAAGCGCATAAGAGGTACCTAAAGATTATGCAATCACATTAAACTCCACTCTCACTTGTATGTTATGAATGATCAGATTTTAAATACACAATGAATCTGTTTTACCGTAGTAAGAAGCCCCTGATGATCATTCATCATTTGGAGGATTGTCAGTACAGTAAAGGTTTGCATATTTGCATCTTTTTTTAAACTGTCTACATTATCTGTAATGAAATTAAAAAAATCCTTGTGCCGTAGATACATGCAAGCATGCTTAAAGGGTTAGTTCACCCCAAAATGAAAATTCTCTCAGTAATTACTTGCCCTCATGTTATTCCAACCCCGTACGACTTTCGTTCATCTTCGGAACACAAGATGAGATAAGATATTTTTGTTACATCGGGGGTTACATCAGTAACCTAGACATTCCCATTCAGTCAGTCACGTTCGACATTACGTTGGACTGACATCATGGGTCATGGATTACCTGAACTGTCTTACGAGTGTTGGAGATGCAGATGGATTTAGCAACTGCTCTCACAATGTCATAACCTACCCAGCTAACACAGTCTCATCCCAAAAAGTCATATAACTGACGTCTTGGGACGTCTTTTGACCATACGTCAATATCCGCCTGTTTAGGGCCCCCTTAAACGTCGGTAGATGGCGATCCCGGGCCGTCATACAACCGACGCTTTACCTTTAACGTCAGTTAGGTGACGGGTTAGGTTTAGGGTTAGGTTTAGGTCTGGGGTAGAGTTAGGATACCATAACCTCATCTACCGACGTTTAAGGGGGCCCTAAAAAGGCGAATATTGACGTATGGTCAAAAGACGTCCCAAAACATCAGTTAAATGATGTCTTGGGATGAGACTGCGCTGACCCAGCGCCCCAAGTAAGCCCGCGGGGTAGTCCTCCATACCAAATGGGATGGAAGGGACAGGACTTACTCTGCCGGCAATAGTAGCTGCTGTTCCTTTAACCCACGGGGCAGTGCTAAATATAGAAGATCTCTGCGGTATAGGTCCTACCTAACCAGGGAGAGATTGGGCATAGCAGAACTGTCCAGGGGAAGACAAGGGTTACCGACAGGGAAACCGTATCGTGTAAAATCCATTTATGGGATTACCGAGTGGGGAATCACAGCATATGGGCATCTATGGGCCAGCAGCCATTTCACCCTGTAGCCCAAGACTGGTTGCCCACTGAAGCTAAGCAGGGCTGAGCCTGGTTAGTACCTGGATGGGAGACCTTCTGAGAAAACCAGGTTGCTGCTGGATGAGGTGTTAGTGAGGCCAGCAGGGGGTGCTCACCCTGTGGTCTGCGTGGATCCTAATGGCCCAGTATAGTAATGGGGATACTATACTGTCAAAGAGCACCGTCCTTCGGATGAGACGTTAAACCGAGGCCCTGACTTTCTGTGGTCATTAAAAATCCCAGGATGTCTTTCGAAAGAGTAGGGGTGTAACCCCGGCATCCTGGCCAAATTTGCCCAGTGGCCTCTGTCCATCATGGCCTCCTAATCATCCCCATATATACTTGGCTACATCACTGTCTCCTCTCCACCAGTAAGCTGGTGAGTGGTGAGCGTTCTGGCGCACTATGGCAGCCGTCGCATCATCCAGGTGGATGCTGCACATTGGTGGTGGTTGAGGAGATTCCCCCCTGGCCCCCTCTATGTAAAGCGCTTTGAGTGCCGAGAAAAGCACTATATAAATGTAATGAATTATTATTATTATCTAGTCAAGTACAAGAGCTGACCGGCAGAGCATGCACACAAGTACTGGACTTGGTGTCAGACTCTTCTGCCGCATTTGACTGCCGAAGGATACTGGATGAACTCGATTTAGGGTTTCCCAAGCAGGGAACTTACCTGAAGAGAAAGTAGGCGCTCGTATCCCCCTTTACAGGGGAATGGCACATTTATTTATTTACAGTAGCCTATATCTTATATTTATTTATTTAACACCATTTTTCGAACCCCAGGTTGAAAACCCCTGCTTTAGATGATAATCAGAGAATAATACGCATTTGCTTTCAGTATACAGAAAATGCTATGCATATCAATTTATTAATATCTTCTTCCTCTCTATTCACTTTTAGCCCTGAAAAAGGCCTTTTCTGAACATGCTGCTATTCAAAGACTGGCCAAATCAGATTTCATCATGCTCAATTTAGTGGTACAGTACAAATATTGTGAAATTTTCAACAGAAACTGAGTAAGACATGCATTTAACACAATAAGAATGTTCTTGACCAAGTGATTGTGATTTTCAGCATGAAACCACCGATAAAAACTTGGCCCCTGACGGCTTCTATGTCCCCAGGATCATGTTTGTTGGTGAGTTTTCACATATTTCCTAAACAGTGACTTATTCAGTTTACCTGGTAAGATTATCTGATAATATTGTATAATATTTCAGCCCATTCTCATCCCAATCTTCTCAGCCCGCGCTTTTGACCATGCGTTAACACCCGAAGCACATGGCATATGAGATGCGCCTCCTAGTGGTCAAACCCTACCCCGGACCTAAACCTACCTAAAGGTTGCCATGTGCGTCGGATTTAGACGCATGGTCAAAAGTGTCAGTTAGATGACGCTCCAGGATGAGAATGCATTCTTTTGTCATCAATGGGATTTCGAGAAGCAACAAATATTGTCATTAGGTCACTGCACAGTCTCTGGTACAAAGAAACAAATATAATTGTGATAAGGAACATATTGTGTAATTATATTTTTACATAATATTATTTTCTATGATTGAAATTTGAAAGTATTTACACATATGCACTGCCTTTTCATTTTCTTTATGTAAAAGGATTTGATTTGGGGGTGTTAAGGTTAAGTTGTCATGAGAATCACTCTTTTCCATCTTCTCTTCTCCTCCACCTAGATCCCTCACTGACTGTGCGAGCTGATATCACTGGAAAGTACGCCAACCGAATGTACACATACGAGTCAGAAGACATGGACTTCTGTGAGTGTGTTTCTGCTGTCTAATGAGCTCCACTGAGAGGCAGGAGATCTTCAGAGACTCTCTGAAGCTCCCAACAGCAGAACCGAGCTGTTCATTTGTTTATTCACGCTCATCCATTGTGATACATTCTTTGCTACTTTATGCTACGGAATGTGCTAATGTTGATAGTTAATATTTGATTTACCAGTCATTACTTAAGCATACGTTAATCGTTTCCCTTTCCTATATCTTTCTTTGTGCACAGTGAAAGAGAACATGATGAAAGCCAAGATCCTGCTTCCAAGTGAGCACGAGAAACATGATGATCTGTGATGGATAGATAACAGCTTAGCTACCTCTTCCAAGACTTGCACACAGGTTTCTTTGTGCAACTAGCAATATTCAACTCTGACTTTGTGTTAATGTTTCTGTGTTCATTCACCTTCAACAGCAATAATGTAAATGTATTAAAGAGGAGGAATGTAAGAAATAGTCTCTGGGTTCACTTGACGTATTAGCCAACCAACGATAGAACAAAGTGCTCTACTTGATAAAGATCACCAGGAAAAAAACAATAGGTTGAAATACTAATTCCGTCAACTATAAGCAAGGCAAAGACGTCATCCATTATATAGGCTAAAGATTAAGAGACATGACTTGACTGTGATTTGCAAAATAGGAGTCATCATGCGAGTCAAAATAAGGAAAAATGCAAGCATCTAGCAGTATGTAATGACATATAGTATACACTAGATGGCAGAGCACACTATGTACAGAAGTAAGCCAGTGTCAAAATCATCCATTTTATGCTAAATAAGCTTAAGCTCTAAGTAAATTACAAGTACAATATCAATGTGTTAATTTAGTCATACATATGAATTATAATTAATTAAAAGATGGAATTGACATATGAATATTAAATGACTGCCAAATGTCGATGTCCAATTTTGCATAAACATATGCGGTGGTTAGAGCGATCATTCAAAGATGTCTAAAGCACCAGTTTGCTTTTTGAGGTCTTGTGAAATAATCACTTTATGAAAATTCAAACAGCAAACAAAATTGATACACAAAAAGTATTATATATATATATATATATATATATATATATATATATATATATATATAAAAAATATACTTTTTGTATATATAATATATATACAATATATATATATAATATATATATAATATATATATATATATATATATATATATATATATATATATAATATATAATATATAATATATATATATATATATATATATACACAATATTATCCGATAATCTTACCAGGTAAACTGAATAAGTCACTGTTTAGGAAATATGTAATATTATATATACTTTTTAGTATATTATAAGTAAATAAATAAATAAATAAATATAGGTAAACAAATATTTGAATAAATAAGATAAAAAGACAAACGTAAAAAAACATAAAAGCATTAAGCACAATGTAACTCAATCCTAAACAATGATCCAATTCACTTTAAGTCATTATTTTATAAGATACCACATTTGAGGAGCATTGCCACAAAATTCAAATAGAAGTCGTTTTAAAAGGGGGTAAAGAGACCTTTGCAATGCTTTATGGGAGTGGGAGTATGTGAGTTTGTGTGGCATTTGGCCCTTTCCAGGTTAAACTAAAGCAACTGATTCTTCTTTCTCTGTGAAACCCAACTTAAAAAACAAACAAACAAGAAAGCAAGAAAGAACAAAAGCAAGAAAGTAAATAAGAATGAAAAATAATGTCACCCATATGATCAACATGATTTCACCAAGTACAACATGTTCCTGGATCAACACTTTTGTTGATCCTGGAACAAGAGAAATTTCAACACTTGACCTCAGAGAGCACATGGTTTGTAACTAAAAAAGTATTACTATATGAAAATGAAAAATAAATGACATTATTTTCCCTTATTGATTAATTAGTACAAATAACCCTAACAAATATTGTTGTAGTTAGCTAGCACAGCTCAAAACAATTCTTTAAAATAACTTTCCAGGATTTAACGTATTGCAGTAACTCAAATGTTCAAGTTGTCAGTTTACAACTTCACACTTCAAGTTGCCTGAACTTAAAATTTTAAGGCTACACAAACACTTTGAAAAAGTGTTGACTAAAACAGTGTCAACAGCACAAACAAACTGTAGTTGGGCACTTTACATGGGTCATGGTGTCTAAACAGGTGGTTCAAAAGTCAAAAGTCTGGCAATGAGACATGGGTTAGGATATACGTATGTAAATGTAACTATTTATAAGCACCTTAAACCGTATATCATGGTGTTAGCAATGCCAGGATCATGGGTTTGATTAACAGTGAATGCATGAATTAATAAAATGCTAGTTGTGTTAGATGAGTGTGTGGTATTTTGCACAAGAGGTGGGCCTGAAAAAGTCTGAAAAAATATCAACAGGATTTGAAAAAGCAGCTTTATGAGCCAGGAGTTGCTGAGTGTGCTGAATGAAGCTAGGGGAGGTGACACTACACTGTGACAGACTTTAATCCTCCTCCGGCCCAGGGTCACGGAGAGTAATGGAGCGGAGCAGTATGGTCATTCCTCTACCGACAGAGTGAATTAATGCTGTACGCCTGGTTACGGCTCTGACTGACAGCCGCACGCTGGTCACAGAGACGCGGGAACAGTCTTATTAACGCCACAGATGAGCACACCCTCTCACCTCACCAATAAGACTGCCAGCTCTAGAGCCGCTGTCGATACTCTCTCAACACACACACACACAGTAAGCCCTTGACAAAGGACAGCAACGATGGTCACAGTCAAATTAAAGAAAATTGCACAAATAATGAATGTGTCCGGTGCTTACTTTTTGAAGCAACTCCCTCTTGTCCAGCATAAATATATTGTAGAGTGGAGCAATCTAATCAAGAGAAAAAGATTGTATTAATTTTCATGTAATTTTCAGGAACAAAAATCACAATTTTATTTCCTTTGTTGACATATTGCCCATTGAAATAAGATGTTTGGGGTCAGTAAGATTTTTTTTTTTTTTTTAAAGAAATACAAGGTAGGCTACTTTTGTTTGAGTAGGGATAAATTTAATTTAATTTATAATGTGACATGACAATGTTTTGAACTTTCTATTCGTCAAACAATTCTTTCCATTCATCTATTCATCAAAAAATTATTATAATAAAGTAGTTTCCTCAAAAATGTTAAGCAAGCACAACTGTTTTCAACATTGGTGAAAATAATACATATTTCTTGAGCAGCATATCAGCATATTATAACGATTTCTGAGGGAGTAAGAATGCTGAAAATTCAGCTTAAGTATATTAAAATAGTTATATTTTAATATACTTAAGTTAACCGGGGTTTGAATCCACTGTGAGATGTGTCCCTGAGCAAGACACTTAACCCCTAGTTGCACCAGAGGCATACGACCTCTGACATATACACTATAGACCATTTCAAAAGATGTAAACAACACTGGCCCAGAAGCACTTCCTGTTTCAGTTTGTAACTGTTTTCTTTATTTCACATGTAAAGAAAACTTCTTAAAGATGTTTGTTTAACTTTTTGATTCAGTTTTAAATGTTCTGTTGGTTGTATTTTATCCCAGCTTTTATGTAGTGTTAAAAAACTGAAACAGGAAGTGCTTCTGGGCCAGTGTTGTTTACATCTTTTGAAATGGTCTATAGACCATTTTGCGAGATGTAAACAACACTGGTCCAGAAGCACTTCTTGTTTCAGTTTTTTAACACTACATAAACGTTGGGATAAAATAAAACCAGTTAGAACTTATACAACTGAATCAAAAAGTTACATCTTTAAGATGTTTTCTTTACATTTGAACTAAAGAAACCATTAACAAACTGAAACAGGAAGTGTTTCTGGACAAGTGTTGTTTACCTCTTGCAAAATGGCCTATATAGCAATTGTAAGTCGCTTTGGATAAAAGCGTCAGCTAAATGAGACGAATAAAATGAAAATAGTTATTTTAAATTGCAATCGTATTTCACAATACTACTGTTTCTCAATGCATTGAGAAATGAAGAAAATACAGTGTGCCTTAAAACCACAAACTTTTCATGGTAGTTTATACATATTTTCCAATAAAATGTCAGACAAAAAAAGTCCAGCAAGTCGGCCTGTATAACTGCACATCTTTATAAAAATATGATTTGTGTTTTTGATATGTTTAGATGTTCCCCTCTTCTCAGGCACCAATAAAACACACAGGCTCTTGTGACCCGAATGCATAAAAACAGAAAAGCCACTCTTCCAAACAGTTCTAAGAGGAGTCTCAAACAACACCATATCCCAACAGTTCAAGATGGATCCAATTTGTCATGTCTTAAGCCAGAAACACTGTTGTATACTGTAGAAAGTGTATTCTTCCTGGAGGCCATCACACCATCGATTATCTGCAGTTAACTATTCATTTCACGGTGAGAGACTACTGAGAATATATATATATATATATATATATATATATATATATATATATATATATAGTTATTCCATTGGGTGAATGTAGCAATGTTCTTCAATTCTGGAGGATATTTCTGAGAGCTCTACTGTTACTCAAGGACAGATGTGAGACGGTCAAACATAAAATGTGAACGACTCTGAAGTGCAGTTTAACATTTCAGAGGATGAGGGTTTCGAGACCTCTGTTATTAAGGTTGACTGACAATAATTCAGGCTATTAATAGTGGAAAAGAAATTCTAAGATGGAGTGCAAACAAAAATATATAGGCTGAATACTAAAATAAAATAGAATGCAAATAAATAAATGAGGCTAATGATAATTCGGGTAGCACTTTATTTTACAGTCCCGCTCTTACTATAACATAAAGAGCATCATACAGTATAGTTGACAAACGGAGTTGTCGTGAAATGAATGGCCAGAAGAACGCATTAAAAGTTTACACACAGGAATTAATCAATTAAAAACGTACTTCAGCTAGACAATAATTTTCTTCTAAAACTAGTCCAAAACAATCTTTGTTGCATTCATTTCCTATTATCGCATTATTGTGTTTTGTTTTGCGAATTTACACATTCAAGCGATTTTAGAGAGAGAGAGAGAGAGAGAGAGAGAGAGAGAGAGAGAGAGAGAGAGAGAGAGAGAGAGAGAGAGAGAGAAAGAGAGCTCGAACACCAAATTGAATCTTCTTTCACCTTTGCTTGTGCTTGAACGGAACGGACACATACACAAAATTATTATCTCGGCAAGTATTCTCTTGGATATGTCAAAAGTGAACGGATGTGTGTCAGTATTCGGTCCGTGCATTCTTAAAGTGACAGCAGACTTATATTCCTACTGTTGTCTATGTCAAAATAAACAATATCATCATCATCGTCATCTACCATGTTCGAGGGAAAAGATGATAGGAGAGCAGTCAGACAGCAATAAATGGTGTAAATGTTTAAATTTAAACAGCCATTTTGTAGACTTTAAAGTTTGTCTATACAGAAATTGAATTTAGAAAATAAACCCACCTTGAGATGTTTTCTGAAAAATAAAACTAGTCCTACTCTATATATTTATACAGTGGGGTCCAAAAACACATTGTAGCTATTATACACAGTGTAAGTAACAAAATAGACCTATAATAGTACCAACATCTGCTATTATAATTTGTGATTTTTTGCTATTATTTTGTGATATTTTCTGCTATTATATTTTTTTTTTGGGGGGGGGGGTTATAGTTACACATTCACTGGTCAAATTCTACAATCCTTTTTGACTTTCTGAAATCTGACAAGGGCAAAGACCCATTAGCTGCCATTCTAGCTCCACACAGACAATTTAGATATTCAAATATGCCCTCGCTTTGTGGAAACTGTTGCAATGAGAATCTGAATAGGTAATGTGACATTAATCTCTCTCTCTCTCTCTCTCTCTCTGCATTTGTCCCGTAACACACCTTTGCCAGAGAGAGGTGTGTGATGTCTCTTTGAGTCCACCGTGTGCCCAGGAAAGAAAGGGGCATCCGTGCCATTGAAACAGGAAGGTCAAAATGCTAATTCGCTCTCATTCTTCCTCCAAGTCTCCCTCACCCATCAATAGAGACTGGGTCGATGATTTTAATTATTCTGTCAGCTTCAAAGAATTCCTCGTCAGAATATCGTGGCGCCCGCGAAGGTCTGAGCTCAGATAAATGTTATCCATTCCTGTGACGACGTCTCTTCTGTCTCTCTGCGGACTCTCAGGTCGTTCCTCAAGAGTCGTTTCTATAGATCAATATGGCAGAGGGAACGGGGCCAATTAACTCTCGGGGACATTAACTAAATGGTCGTGTGAAGTGAACGGGCGTGTGGCGTTTTATTTGACATCAGGAAACAATGTAATCACAGGCCGGCTCAATCTAGGGCACACAAACACCAACAGATCTCTATTGTGAGGTGAAAGCTCTTTCCTCAGCATCACCACAGAAAAACCCACGCAGCTGTCGGTCGGCAATGCAAGAGTCCTCAAGAGATTTCCAAAATATCAGAATTTCCATGTAAACCACAACAAAAACAAGATAAGAACAAAAAGAAGCTATATACATTTTGAAGAAAATGTGAAACTAACTGGCACAATGCTAAGGGTTCATTCACACAACGCATTTTCCATTCCACTGCACTACTTTTGCGCTGGATGGACATGTTTGACCACTGTGCTTGCTTCTTTTGCAGCGTTTCACGTGTGACATAGAGTTCGAAAACACATTAAATTAAGTTAAACTTTAAAAGACACATCTTGAGAGCCAGGACCTTGCGTTTTTTACCCATTCCACTACCCGCATCTTGTGTTTTTCAAAGCAAAAGACATTTTTCCACTCCACTGCCCTACTTTTCCATTGTTTTTTAGCTAAACGGACGCCTTTAACCATTGCACTCACATCTTTTGCAGCGTCTCGATCTCGAACAATAAGTTCAACTTTTAAAAAACGCGTTTCTAGACCTTTTTTCCTTCCACTGACCTGCATCTCGCGTTTTTGACAGCACGTGTTTTTTAATAAGTGTGAACGGTTTTTGTAAATTTAGTCTTTGATATACACAGGAATACAATTGGCTAATGAGGAACAGGTGTGTGTGTGAAGAAAAATAACCATTGAGACTAACAACTATGGAACTAAAAAGACAAAAATAGAAACAAAGGTAACAGGAACTTATACACAGGAAATTAAACCATACATCAAAGACACAGAGGAATCATGGGAATAACTGTGTGTTAGTGTTGCAAAGTTTGTCAATTATTAAGCAAAGTTAATGGAGTAGTTCACTTTTAGAAAAAATTGGCTTAAAATTACTCACCCCCATGTCATCCAAGATGTCCACGTCTTTCTTTCTTCAGTCGAAAATAAATTAAAGTTTTTGATGAAAACATTCCAGGATTTTGGACTTCATTGGGAACCAAACGGTGCAAGGTCAAAATGAGAGTTTCAGTGCAGCTTCAAAGGCTTTTAAATGACTCCAGATAATGAATAAAGGTCTAATCTAGGACCCTTCGAGTCATGACTCGAAAAAAGATTTGTTCATTTTGAAGAACAAGTTTGAACAGGAGAGTCACGAACGCGCATCACAGAACAGAGAAAGGCGAGCATTTGTGCATATAAAACTTAAGATAACGTTTCGCTAGATGGATTCTTATTCATCGTCTGGTGTCGTTTAAAGCCCTCATTTATTAACTTATTTTTGTAAGTTTTATTCATTTATTTTAATTCAGTTTTCTTATTCGTTTACACAGATTTTCTCAATTTTTGCCCCCGAACCCCCTAGCACCCCCTAGCTGTCCCCTGATGGTCCCTGGACCCCAGTTTGAAAAACCCCAGGCTATTAGATATGCACACCATAACAAACGGCACATTCTACGATGAAAACAGCAACTATACATCAACAATATAGCAATAACAACAGTAAAAGCAATGATAGTGACAACAAGAGTTATAATGAAAAGGCTGATAGCAACAACCAATAACAACGACCACAAAAACGACAACAACAAATATTGTTTCAGCCCATAATCTTCATGCAACCACCAATATATATGCGAGTCAGAAAAGCTTGGTGACCTCTCTTCATCCACCCCTGCAAACTTCTCCAGGGGAATGTAAAGTTTAACCAACAGCTTGAAATGGGGCCCAGATGCAGGGTCCAAACCAAATTGAAGTGTGCTGGATTCAGATAAGTGTAATGTCCTGGGGTTTGCGGCCCGTCTCGTAGCGCGGCACTTCTCTTTGCTCTCGGTGACAGCTGGTGTGGCGTCAGCGCGCGCGGGGAGACAAGGTCACCGGGATTCCAGGCTAATAAATGGTGTGAAGATGGAACGGGCCGGTGGAGAGCGAGGCTGTGGAGCGATTCGCCACATACATCAACTCCACTGAGCAGAAAATTGAAATGGAAATCTGGGCCTTGAATGAGTGCAGATCCCATTGTCCCCAGAATGCAATCTGATGATGTATGATATCTTTTAAGGCGGCCGGTGCCTGCTCGCCGCTTCATTTTGAACCACAACTGGACAGGTGAGCTCATGTGAAACTTTGCAGGCGCGTCTGAATGAGGTTCCCCAGACAGAGTATGATGACTCCTCAGTGAAAATTAGATATATAAGCACATTATGGATTCATGAAGATCAAGATGAATGTCTCCAGGGAGTAAACTAATTGCTGTATATGCAGAGAACACTTGAGGTTCAATAGCTTTGATAATAAATCAAAAACTGACACAGTAAATTTCAACACAAGATTAAACATTTAAGTGTAAACGAACACAACGTGTTCACGATTCCAGAGTGAAATAAATCATACACGAGTTGTGAATGTGAGTTTGCAGGTCGGCCGTGGCATTTAAACGATGCCCAATTGGCACTGAGGGGCCTAAAGTGTGCCAAGAAAACATCCCCCACACTATTACACCACCACCACCAGCCTGCACAGTGGTAACAAGGCATGATGGATCCATGTTCTCATTTTGTTTACGCCAAATTCTGACTCTACCACCTGAATGTCACAACAGAAACCGAGACTCATCAGACCAGGCAACATTTTTCCAGTCTTCAACTGTCCAATTTTAGTGAGCTCTAGCAAATTGTAGCCTCTTTTTCCTATTTGTAGTGGCTTCACAAATGCTTTGCTGCATACCTCGGTTGTAACGTGTGGTTATTTCAGTCAAAGTTGCTCTATTATCAGCTTGAATCAGTCGGCCCATTCTCCTCTGACCTCTAGCATCAACAAGGCATTTTCGCCCACAGGACTGCTGCATACTGGATGTTTTTCCCTTTTCACGCCATTCTTCGTAAACCCTAGAAATGGTTGTGCGTGAAAATCCTGAGCAGATTGTGAAAAACTTAGACCGGCCCGTCTGGCACCAACAACCACGCCACGCTCAAAATTGCTTTGTGTCTTTCCCATTCTGATATTCAGTTTGGAGTTCAGGAGATTTTCTTGGCCAGGACCACACCCCTAAATGCATTGAAGCAACTGCCATGTGATTGGTTGATTAGATAATTGCATTAATGAGAAATTGAACAGGCGTTCATAATAATCCTTTAGGTGAGTATCTTATATGTCTTTAGTCTTATTTCTGTACCGAAATAGAAATACGTGGGAGTTAATTTGCACAGGAAACGGTTTTTTTTTTTTTTTTTTTTTTTTTTTTAAGATTTTCAGACAGCTTATGGTAGGTTTCATGGTAACACATGAATGGGGATGGATGGAATAAACATCCATATAACTAAGCTTTATATCTTTTCGTCCATCATACATGCGACACGGGGCCAGGGGAAAGCTTTCTACTTGAAAATGATCTAACAACACAGTCAGCAAAGGACAGAGGCCGTCCTGAGGAGAGGTGGTCGAGATGGACGAGACGGGGGCCGGAAACTCCCCAGCTAATAAACTTCCAGACAGCACTGCTGCCATTTCGAACCAGAGGGGAGGTGAAGGTAATGAAGCTTTCAGTTTTCAGTTCTGATTTAGAAGACTTCTGGGGGGAAATACTCAGCAAAAACAAGGGATAGTTCACTTAAAAAATTTAAATTCTGTCATCATTTCACAAAATAAGATATTTTGAAGAATATGGGTAACCAAACAGTTGTGTGGCACCATTGACTTCTGACTTCAATTGACTTCAATGAAGTCAATAGGGCCACGCAACTGTTTGGTTACAAACATTCTTCAAAATATCCTTCGTTGTGTTCAGCAGAACAAATACATTAATTTGGTTTGAAACAAACTTGAGGGTGAGTAAATGATGACAGAATTTTTATTTTTGGATGAACTATTCCTTTAAGAGAAGTGCTTTGATCTTAGGAACATACCGGTGAATCTCATGAAAAGTATTAATTGTACAGTTCCATTTTATTATTCTGATTTAAAATCAGTTGTAGAAACGTTTTAGGATCCTGTTTGAGCCCTAGAGCAGAGCGGAGATCTCTCCATTTGTTGAAAGCCTTCCCGATGTTGATTCTTGTCTTATTCCGACGCCTGGCACTTAAAGTATTCTTTTCTTTGTCTTACGTTGAGTTTGCGTTGGGGTTTGGGATGAACCACAAGCCGGTCTCTTTGAATCCATCTTCTACGTTTGTCGAAAGTTGACTAAAGTTGTGTCGCTCGAGTTGTCTTCACTGATACGGAGAATGGCGGCGAATACACAAACCTGCCAGACACAGCCAGGTGAGTGTGAACGCGCATGACGTTCCGAATCTCTTTATTTATTTTACTATACAGGATTATAGAGGCAATCGCAGTGATCAGAGAAGGGCTCATTCAGCCCATCAGGCAATTGTTTACGCACGTATGGGTTAGAAAAACGGGTATTTTTAACATGAAATGTTGCGCAATGCACCTTTAATAAAAACATTCTATTACAGTATATCAAAAAAAATATATTTTATTCTTTATTTCGGGATGAAACGTGAACATGTTTCTGAGGTTTTTAAACATAGACAGGACTGATGCAGCAGTGATGGTATAGCAGGTGGAGGTGTTTAGAGGAGTATAACTCCATCTGTTGAGGAACATGGGTCTCCGGCTCCATTAAGCTGATCACTGAAGAAAATCAACGAGCCACCGCAGGGAGAAGCAAACGAATGGCCAAGGTAACTTCATTATGACAAACTGTGGTTCTATATCAGAGAAGTGGAATTATCTTAAATCCCGATGGACTTTTTAATCACAATAAACGGACAACATTTTTTTACAGCTAATATTGGCCCAATTATTTCAATGACACACTTCACGCTATTGCATTACCTGTGTCTGTGTCCATGAATGATTATGAAGCATGTTCTCTGAAGTTGTAGGCAGAGCGCAGTCACATAAGTGGGTGGACAACGTTCTTTGAAGAATCAGAGCTAAAGCTGAAAAAAAAGAAAAGAAAAGAAAGCCACAATTAAAAGAAAATCATCAATGATATTTTCCATGAAGTTATGCATTGAAGGAGAAACCTTAGCTTCACAAGGGTGTGAGAACTGCAAGAAAGGAATAATATTTCATATTTCTCTGCAGCCATCATGGCTGGAATAATAATGTCAGTTTGTCCGGTCCTATAAAGGATCTTTCTGAAAAATCATGTTGAGAATTGAAATTGTTAGTTCAGTGGGTCATCACTCCAGAAATCTCTGAAACTGTAGGTTAAGTTTCAACTTTATAATATTAGAGATGCCATAGAAGAACCATTTTTGGGTCCCAAAGTACGTTTCAGTGAACACTGGGTAACTTTTTACTTGAAGGGGTGTGCATAAGACTAACATGACACATTCATAATCATGACATGACATGTTATGAATATGAAGGAAGTTTTATGCATGTTTATGACAACTGTCATTAAAGGGATACTCCACTTTTTTTGGAAATAGGCTCATTTTACAACTCCCCCAGAGTTAAACAGTTTGGTTTTACCGATTTCAAATCTATTCAGCCGATTTTTTGATATTTAGAAGAATATCAGTAACCAGAGTTTCTGGTCTCATTGACTTCCATAGTATATTTTTTTCCTACTATGGAAGTCAATGAGACCAGAAACTGTCTGGTTACTGATATTCTTCTAAATATCAAAAAATCGGCTGAATAGATTTGAAAACGGTAAAACTCAACTGTTTACTCAAACTCAACTGGGGGAGTGGTAAAATGAGCCTATTTCCAAAAAAAAAGTGGAGTATCCCTTTAAGTGTCATTCGCCCAGTTATGACATTTTTAATGCAAATATGACATTGTTTAAGATGTCTTGTTTACGCCAACTTGACATAAACCAATACATCATAACCTGTCAGTGTCTTTGTCCCCTAAAGTGACTATTTTCCAGACCATCTTTTGAATGAAGAGATGTAAATCACATGTGCTGTGCAAAATTTCTCCATTAAGACACTAAAGTCATCTTGTGAATATTTAGAAAGCAGTGCAATCTGTGAAGCAAAATTTATAATTCTCTGACAATTCTAGGCTTTTCGTGAGCTTGGGAACATCGATTGCAGTGAATTTACCTCCTATTTCTCAGCCCATATTAGCTGGTGAATAATTCCCTCTGTTAAGCCAGATGAAGGAGAAGTACCCAGCACACGTGGAAGAGGAGCATGCTTAAGATCTCAGCAAGCGAAGAAGACTTCAGGGCTTCCCTGGACGACTCCAACTTGAGAGAAAGAGATCAACTCCCAGCGGTACATCATAAGCAAACCCCACCGGGCGGACAGGCTTTTTGAGTGGGTCTGTATCACTGGTTACGGATTCATTATTAATAAGAGCACCATGCATCTGACTACTAAGCCAGACTCAATAAGAGACACTGGGTTTAAGGGAGGGGAAATGGCAACACATAAACTTGCACTGTTTGTTGGTTCAAGCATCCAGTGGTGCACCTAATCTGATGATTGAAGATTAATTCCCAGTTAAAGGAGTAGTTCACTTTTTAAAAAAACTTTTGCTGATAATTTACTCACCCCCATGTCATCCAAGATGTCCATGTCTTTCTTTCTTCAGTCGAAAAGAAAATAACGTTTTTGATGAAAACATTCCAGGATTTTCTCCATATAATGGACTTCTCTGGGAACCAAACGGTTCAAGATTCAAAAGACAGTTTCAGTGAAAACTGTTCAAAGGGCTTTAAAAGATTTCAGACGATGAATAAGGGTCTTATCAAGCGAAACGATCGTTTAAGAGAAAGTTTAAGTTCAAATATAAGCTCAAATGCTCGCCTTCTGTTCTGATGCTCGTTCCTGACTCTCCTGTTTACACTCGTTCATCAAAATGAACAACTCTTTTTTCGTGTAATTTGTTTCATTCAACGAACGAAAAGAACGAATTGACTCAGAAAAAGATTTGTTCGTTTTGATGAACGATTTCGAACAGGAGAGTCACACAGAACAGTGAACTTATTCATCGTCTGGAATCGTTTAAAGCTGCACTGAAACTCTCATTTGGACCTTGAACCGTTTGGTTCCCACTGAAGTGCATTATTGGAGAAAATCCTGGAAAGTTTTCATCAAAAACCTGAATTTATTTTCGACTGAAGAAAGAAAGACATGGACATCTTGAATGACATGGGGGTGAGAAAATTATCAGCAAAAGTTTTTTTTAAAAGTGAACTACTCCTTTAAGTCCATCAGATTCCAGTTAATTCCCATCAGCAAGAAGTTTTGGAAGAAGTTCTCCAGCATTGCCGTCCTGAAAGTACCTCAGCAAACTTTACAAGGGCTTGTGGGAATGGAGACCATCCCTAAACCTTGACAGCAGCAGTGGCGACTGCTGAGTTTCTGCCTGCATGTGTGAGAAATACAAAAGCAAACAGACTTTGTGCATGCCATGAAGCAGTATCAACATCGAGTGTCAACAGGACTGATCACAGACACGCACTCCGTTCCAAAACCCCCACTGTGTTCCTGTTTGCATGAACAGGGAACTTTAAAGGAAGTAAAAACTTTACTCCCCATCTTAAGTGTTTGTTGGCAAAAAGATCTTTTTTCATGAACAAAACAAAAAAAAGTGTTTTTTTTTTTTTGGGGGGGGGGGGGGGGTGTTGGGGCAGTAAACACTTAAGATAGGGTTGGTGCACACATGAAAAGTACCCCAAGTGTAAAACGAAATACTTTGCTGTATCTCTAAAGGAGTAGTTCACTTTTGAAAAAAACATTTGCTGATAATTTACTCACCCCCATGTCATCCAAGATGTCCATGTCTTTCTTTCTTCAGTCGAAAAGAAATTAAGGTTTTTGATGAAAACATTCCAGAATTTTTCTCCATACAATGCACTTCAATGGGAACCAAATGGTTCAAGGTCCAAAAGACACTTTCAGTACAAACTGCAAACTGTTCAAAGGGCTTTAAACGATTCCAGACGATGAATAAGGATCTTATCAAGTGAAATGATTGGTCGTTTAATAAATAAATAACAAAGTTTAGGTTTTATAAGCTTAAATCCATATAATGAACGAATCTTTTTCTGAGTCATTTGGTTCATTCAGTGAACGAAACAAACAAATTGACTCGAAAAAGATTTGTTCACTTTGTTCATTTTTGTTCAAGCTCTAAATTACAGTTTTTCCCATTCATTTCTATGGGTGCCCATTTTTGACCCAAATACAAGATTAAGGAGTTTTGTTTTAAGGAGTTAAGGAGTTTTGTTCAATTCTACACTTAACAGTGTAGAATTGAGTCAAAAAAAAATTGTGTGTGTTCAGGAGGCAAACTTGCACCACCAAGCCAAGTCTTGCACCGCTTAGATCAAGGCAAGTATTTTTAAAAAAATAAATCAAAACTATTTTTTCCCTCATTTGTCCAGAATACGGTTTTAGGGTTAATAGTTTTGTGAAGTAGACACACAAACACACACTCTTCAAATAAACCAGAGAGGAGGAAAATAAAAACACGACACTAATATGCAAAGGTAAACTAAGATCTTTTTTATTTCTTGATTTTTTTTTTTAATTTTTTGTGTATAGATCTATTTTTTTGTTCCTTTTTTCTACATACAAGTCCTTTTTTTAAAGTATGTCGTCATGCTGGGTGCAGCTTCGGTGAAGTAGCTCATGCAGGTGACCCATGTGGATATTACGAAGGACAGGCAAAAGACGGGGTGGACCGAGATCGAGCTGGACCACCGCCGGACTCCACTGTACAGTCACCAAATCACAAGACGTTTAGAAACGGGCTGGCCAGGACCAGGGGGACGAAACTCAGGACTCTTTGCTAAGACACGGCTCAGATTCCCAAAAAGAACACCATGAAGAAAAACAAACAAAAAAAAAATAATCGTTACATCATCGGCTGACGTCTCACGCCATCAAAACCATCCGAGATAGAAGACGACAGATAAAGAGAAGGGGGAAGACGAAATTAGGATGATGCAAAAGAAAGAATATATATTGTTTTTAGTGAAATAAATCCAGAAGTCTCGCGCCCTTGAAAAGTGTCACCAGCAGAAAAAGCTACTTTTTGCTGAGCCACATTTATGTAGAACCGACTGTGCTCATTAATTTCAGGCCGTAATCGTTTCCATTAGAGCAAAAGGGAGTCAAAGTCTACAGTCATTAATCATTACAGTACTGCAGATCCCCACAC
This sequence comes from Cyprinella venusta, assembly GCA_038021265.1. Classification (NCBI taxonomy): domain Eukaryota; kingdom Metazoa; phylum Chordata; class Actinopteri; order Cypriniformes; family Leuciscidae; genus Cyprinella; species Cyprinella venusta. The sequence continues at coordinate 33,207,395 of CM075867.1, read as the reverse complement.
GCTCACACGGGCCCGTCACAAACGCATTACGGCCTCTGCAAGGACACGGTCAGTAAAGACCTCAAAAAGAAATTGCATGTTGCTTTTTGAGTGAAAAATGAAAATTAGTAATACATATGCAAGGAGTCTATCGTAACAGCATTGGAGAGGGTCACAAAATATTTACAGCAGTGCACCATACTGAGGATGACGAGCACGTCCCAAAGCCAGTCCCGACTGATACAACTCAAAAGACGAAACAAAAAAATACATTAGCGAATATGAGAGAACAAAAATGCTGAACAATCTTTGCACCAATGACTTTCGCGTCTTTTTAAAAAAAAAAAAAAAAAAAATCTCAGTTTTTTTTTTTTTAATGCTTCCAAAGAAAAGTAAATTGACATCTTTGGTGAAGATTCAACAGCAATCTCTCAGTCTTGTTGCTAGAATGCCAACTGGGCTCAGCAGCAGGTGCACAAACACACACACTCGAACCAATGGACGGACAAACACGCATACTGCTGGTTTCTTTAAAAGGTTTGAAATCAACAACCATCCTGCCGGAGAGACCTGACGCCATCGAGCGGGAAACGGAATGATAGCAGGTCGGATTTCGTGGAAGTATTATGGAAGAACAGGCTCTGCGACCCATCAAAGGAAAAGTTCACCTGCAAAAAACCTGTATGTGGTTATCTTTTTATCGGGATACAACATGAGAGCTTTTAAAGAATCTTAATGCAGCGTTTCATGATGGCCATGATATAAATCTTCAAGGAAAGGGACCATTAAACTACCTTAAAAGTAGTCGATATTCAATATTTATGACTGTACTAATGGAAAATCTTTCCTTAAGCTGAACCTCTCAAATGTTTTTTTTTTTTTTTTAATTTTTAAAATTAAAATAAATACTTTTATTCATCTATGATCCATTAAACTGATCAAAATATATAGTAAAGATATTTATACACTGTAAAAAATATTTTCAAGATTTGTTATCACAACATTTTTTTCTTTTGTCAAATCAACTTAACTCATTTATTTAGTTCAGATAACTTATTATTTTGAGTTTCTGATGATTAAATCAATCTCCTTCATTGTATTAACTCACTTTTTCCATTAAAATCAACTTAAAATTTTAAGGCAACCAGGTTACTTCATTTTCTAAGTTAAACCAACAATATTTTTTTTACAGTGATAAAATACTTGCTTTCAATCAAATAATCCTGGTTTTCACTAAAATATTAAATCAGCATAAATGTTTTAAACATTGATGATAATTATAAATGTTTTACTGAATATGAATATTCACTGTGACACTGTGGAGTAAAGACTGGAAAAAATTACTATTTTAATATATTCTACACTGTTCATGATTTGTAATCACAACATTTTTTTCTTTTGTCAAATCAACTTAATTTATGTGGTTCAGATAACATAATATTTTGAGTTTCTGGTTAGGGTTGCACCAGCCGTTTCGTAAGTTCTTTCTTAAATTGTAACGTAAAGTCCACACTAGAGGCTTAGTAACTACTAGTTGTAACTAGCTCTATACTTTATTCAGTTGTACTATTTAAGGTAGAACGTAGCTAGTAGGTCGTAAACTCTTCGTAAAGTAATGCGTAGTCGCATAATACGACGTTTAGCCTCGATGAACCAATAGCAGCCTTGTGTTGAAATGCCGTGAATTTAATTTTATCCTTCACTCTAACTTCTTTTGCCTCACCTTACTAACGGTAAAAATAAGATCCATTTAATACGATTTAATCGTGAATAACATAAGTTTATTTAGTTGGAACGTAGAGTTACGTTTAAACTAAGTTTAATGGTGGAACGTAAAAATATTTAGTAGTGTGTAAGTTGTAACTTAGTGCCCATTTACGTCAAAACTAGGCTAAGTTGTAACTTGCATACAGCTGGTGCAACCAGCCCCTGATGATTAAATCAATCTCCTTCATTGCATTAACTCAATTTTTCCATTTCAATGAACTTAAAATTTTAAGGCAACCAGGTTACTTCATTTAAGTACTAACAATATTTTTTTACAGTGTATTTTATTTAATATTGTAAAAAAAAAAATTACAATTTTTACTGTATTTATTATCAAATTAAGAGACTTCGTAAGAGACTTCTTCAAAAACATCACCGTTCAAACGTTTGAAGATGGGAAGAATTTGAAGTGAACAAAACTGAAAACTGATTTCATTTATTGAATAATTCCTTACATTTCAGTCTATTCCTCACACAAATGATTTCTGAGATCTGAAATATCAGCGCAGTCTCATCCCAAGACGTCATATAACTGACGTTTTGGGACGTCTTTTGACCATACGTCAATATTCGCCTTTTTAGGGCCCCCTTAAACGTCGGTAGATGAGGTTATGGGATCCTAACTCTAAACCTAACCAGTCACCTAACCCGTCACCTAACTGACGATAAAGGTAAAGCGTCAGTTGTATGACGGCCCGGGATCGCCATCTACCGACGTTTAAGGGGGTCCTAAAAAGGCGGATATTGACGTATGGTCAAAAGACGTCCCAAGACGTCAGTTATGACTTTTTGGGATGAGACTGTGTTAGAAATATATGTCATGCTGGATTTATGTTGATATTTAGTCCTTTTTGAGCTACTCAAAAGAGCTGCATAAAGATCCTTTAAAAACCTCCTTTTGCGCTCCAAGGAAAAAAACTACAGCATACCGGTTTTAGGGTGAGTAACTCATTTCTGGGTCAGCTACGCAGCCTTGTGTCTTTCAAATCACATATCTGAAATGTTATAAATCCCACCAGGAGTTTATATTATACAGCAACACTCCTGGAATCTGAAAACCACCAAAGCTCAACTTAAAAAAAAAGAAAAAAAGAAGGATCGGTACAGAAAATAGTTCTGCTTCCTAGCTCTCTATAACCTTACCAGTCAAACATGCAGCACTGGATAAGCCATAAATCAAAGAGCGCCTGAGCTCCTGGCTCAGACCTTCCAACAGCACGAGTCTGCGGAGGGAAAAACCTCTTCCTCAAGGACACGGCTGAACTCAGAAACCGTCTCGGAGGATTCGGGTCTGTGCAGGAAAAGAAAAGATCCTCCAACTAGATGCAAGGATAAAGTGAAAGTCAGAGTCGCCCCTGCAAAACCCTCGCTTCCGCATGCAGAGATGACTTTTGTTAATAATAAACGTGCATCGTTTTGCCATCGTGAAAAACTCCCTCTCGAAATCTGCAGTGACTTAATGCAGCATGAGTTCAACCAGAAACAACCTGATTATTCACTCACCTACATGTCGTTTCGAACGAGTTCGTCATGCACAGCTATTATTTGACTTGTTTGAATAGAAGTGCTTTTATGGAGCTTGGAACGGCATGTGGGGGAACTGTTCCTTTAACGTATCAGATCAGGCCCGCTGGGAAATCCGCCGTCCGAGTGATTCGATGGACTCCATGCTGCTTTAAGTCAATACAGTGTAGAAACGTTAAAAGAAAAGAAGGGCTTCTAAAATGGTCCATTACGGGCCACTAATGTATTTAGCCCAGATAAAGGGCTTTCTTTGAGCGAGGCTGCTCGCACATGCATTTAAGACCTCTGAGGAATTGAAATAGCCACGAAACATTGTTTAATAAGATGGTTGCATCTATAAGAATACTCAATTATCCAATTCAATTCACTGTTTTTCGTTTCCAAGCTCTACCGTACGCAAAAAAATTCAAGTTTCCCTCCGAGGTCAAATTAAAATCTGAAATCTATTCCGACTAGAAAGGCGCTAATTCTACACTAAAGTCCTGACAAAAGTGTGTCTATCTACTCTAAAGGGACCATGCGCTATAGTAATGATCTATGTGAACTGCTTCCCCTTTAAAAATCCAGAGGGAACGGAATAAAAAATATAAATATGCTTATGTTTTGCATATCATGCTCGAAAGGTGAGCCAGCATTTGGGTAGGCTGGACCAGGAAAACCTTCAGACCCGTGCGCACAGCTGTGTGGTCGACCTGAAGCCACGTAACGTACACTTTACGGCGTCGAGGTTTTGTCAGAAGAACAACCGTCTCTCGTGAAAATAGTTTGAAAAACTAAAAATAACTTTTTTTTTTTTTTCCAGTTACAAATGACATTACATCCTGTTATCTGCGGAAGGCTAGTGCCGCTAACTTCAAAACAAACACATGTTAAATGACAACCTGCTTCTACGTTACAAATTATAAAGGCAAAGTCATGATTCACACAGAGAGAGCAAAATGACAGACACTAAAGGGCTCTTAGTTTGTCTGAGAACAAACAGCAACACACGCACACACACATACACACACACACACCCGCACATCAAGTGAAGTATTAACAGCTGGTTGTTGTCATGTCCTGGTCTTTTTGTGTCCCCCTGTTCAAGAGTTCAGTGAGAACTGGTCCTGTTCTATGGGCTTTTTCACCCAGGCACCCAGGCCCGCTTTGTGAAAGGCCTTGATGAGCGTTTGCTTCGCTGTGTGATACTCCTCCGCTGCTTGTTTGGCTTCGTGGTACGAGCTGGGCTTGGGCACTTTGATTCGCAGAGTTGACGAGAGCTGCCGAGAAAGAGAAAGAATTACAGTACATTTGATTTTAAGTTACATATACATACATATAATATAATATATATGTAATATATATATATATATATATACATACATACACATACATATACTACCGGTCAAAAGTTTTAGATCGGTAGGATTTTTTTTTTATGTTTTTAAAAGAAGTCTCTTCTCCTCACCAAGGCTGCAATTATTTGATTAAAAAAAAAAACAGTAATATTGTGAAATATTATTACAATTTAAAACACCGCTTTTCTATGTGAATATATGAAGTGTAATTTATTCCTGTGATCAAAGCTGAATTTACAGCATCATTACTCCAGTCTTCAGTGTCACATGATCCGACAGAAATTATTATAATATGATGCTCAAGAAACAGTTATGATTATTATCCATGTTGAAAACAGTTTTTTACATTTTTATTTCAGGATTCTTTCATGAATAGAAAGTTCAAAAGAACAGAATTGATCTGAATTGGAAAGCTTTTGTAACATTAATCACTACCATTCAACAGTTTGGGGTCAGTAAGAATTTATTTTTTATTTTTGGGGGAAAGAAATCAGAAAATACTTTTATTCATCAAGGATGAGTTAAATTGATCAAAAGTTACAGTAAAGACATGTATAATGTTGGAAAAGATTATATTTTAAATAAATGCTGTTCTTTTGAACTTTCTATTCATCATAGAATTTTTGGGGGAAAAATGGTACACGACTGTTTTCAACATCGAAAATAATAATTTATGTTTTTTGAGCATAAAATCAGCATATTAGAATGAGATCTGAAGGATCATGTGACACTGAAAACTGATGTGTAATCAGCAAGAGTAAGGATGTTGAAAATTCAGCTTTCAAATTACATTTTAAAAATATATTAAAATAGAAAACAGTCATTTTAAATTGGCATTTAAAATGATTTTAATATTTCACAATATTACTGTTCACAATATTACATTTTAATATTTCAAAATATTACTGTTTGTCATTTTTTTTTCCATCAAATAAAGCAGCCTTGGTGAGCAGAAGAGACTACATTTAAAAACATAAAAAAATCTTACTGATCTACTGATCTTTTGAGCGGTAGTTTATGTTTATATATATATATATATATATATGTGTGTGTGTGTGTATCTATATATATATATATATATATATATATATATATATATCTATATATATATATATATATATATATATATATATAGATATATAGACATATATAGATATATACCTATATTCTGTACAATCTGTAAATGTAATTACACAACTACAGTAGTGAACAAGGTGAAAAACGCAAAGGAAACGCTTAACCGTTTTTAATACATGGTTGTCTAGTATATTATATTTTTTATTCCTTTACTGTTTACCATTAAATATAAAGGATTTGTTGTGGAAACATGCTTCAAATGTATATTTGCATGCTTCGATATGAAATTGGTGATAGTTTTACCTTAGTGTGTAGTGGCACCCAGCGGCTGTACATAGCGTGCTTACAGAGACGTGAGGGTCTGCCCATGTCATCCTTGCCCGTGGTGGCGTTAATGACTTCTAGAGCCTGATCTCCCACCGTCCAGTTCACACTGAAGTTAGGGGCCTTTCCTGGCTGCCGGGCCTCAGCATTACTGATTCCTGCAAACACACAAATACACTTATCAACTAAACCCAGAGATGGTGTCATATCAGTAGTCCTATATTCATAATTGTGATGACAGTATGCATGCATGTATGTATATGTGCATGTATGTGTATAAATATATATATATATATATATATATATATATATATATATATATATATATATATATATATATAAAAGTATTGAATCGGGACTCGGTATCAGCAGTTTCTAAATATTCAGTGGCTCGAATCAAGGGCACAAAAAAACATGGTTTTGTACCATGTATAAAAATACGACTGGTTAAATTCAAAAGTATTACTACCTTACTACCACACTAGTTAGCTTCTAGCAGGTAGTTTTTCTAACTACTCAAAGTGCAGCTTGACTATAGCCGAACCACTTTAAATTTGGACAGTTTTGCCCAGCCAGCAGGGCATCTGTGATTTCAGGCATGAAGTGAATGACTGAAACAGGTCGTCAGTGTGTGATGGCGAGATGCTGAGAAGGCCCATCTAAATCCCAGTAATTCATCAAACCACAGGAAATTGAAGGCGAGTTGGGGGAAACTGTCCATCTAGTAAATGGTAATAGAATTTGACATCGGTGCCATTTTCAATGATTTGGGAGTGTAAACGGGAGCCGGCCGTATGATGTCTTACCGCTGAGGAGGGGGCGGTTGAGGGAGAATTGCTGGGGCAGGTCTTCGATGTCAGCGATCCGCTGGTACATGGCTCTGGACAGATGATCAGCGTGATACAGGCTGCCCAGGATGATGCTGGAGAAGTAGATGGGCTCAGTGAAGTAGCTCATCAGAGAGCCCTGGATGCCCACCACGTTCCACCTAGAGGATCAAACAAGACACAGATAGACTTATTTTAGGTGCACTTTTCTCTCCGATGTACACAACCCCCATCAAAACAAACCTGGGGTCCATTTTTATTATTAATAATTGCATTTAATATTTTTTATTTGGCATTTTGCATAGTCCCCCCCCCCCCCACTCCCGCTGTACTCAACACTATCAGAACAGACCTGCAGTTGATTTTGTATTATAGTCAATTAGATTTGTCACATTTAATTAGAAAATAATTATTTTAGCATATTATAATTGACATTATTCATTAATCCCCCACCCCCGCTGTTTGCAACCCAATCAGAAAAGACATATGGTGGATTTTTATCATAATTAATTACAATTATTGAATTTATTTAGGATTATTTTTATTATTAACATTTTGCATTGTTTTCCCCTGCTGCTCGCCATCAGAGCAGACTCGCCGCCCAATTGTATTATGTGATTAATTATAAATATTACTAGGGCTTAATCGTGATTAATAAAAGTTTGTGTTTACATAATATATGTGGGTGCACTGTGTATAATTATTTTGTATATATATATATAAATATAAAAATACACGCATGTATATTTAAGAAAAAAGTATTATTTAAATATAAAATATTTATATATATATAATAGAAATTATATATAAATCTATATACAGTATATACATGAAAATATTTCTTAAATATATACATGCATGTGTATGTATTTATATGTATAAAATAATTATACACACTACACACACTTATATTAGGTAAACACAAACTTTTATTTTGGATGCGATTAATCGTTTTGATGGCCCTAATTATTACATTATTATTTAATATACAATTTTAATATTTTAAATTTCAATTTTAATATACATTATTATTTATTATACAATTATTACCTTTATATTTGGTATATACTACTTTCGATTATTGGCATTTTCAATATTTTCTTCCCTCTGCTGTATGCAACCCCATCAGAACTGTCCACCAGTTGACAACCACTGCATTTTACCATTACTGCATTCACTCTGCTTTTTTTTTTACTAGCCTGAAGTACTTCCAGCACTTTTACATAATGGATTTCTAATCTCGCCATCTAAAACACTACAAATTACCATGTAGATGGAGCATAGACAATCAGGAACTACAAGAATCACAAAACATGAAAACAACAGAGCAAAAAAAGCAATCTGGCCAGCAGCCCAGATGTGAATTTTCACCAGCACCAGAAAAAAAACATAAAAACAGCACCAGTGGATGAATTGTTCAATTAGAGCTGTTCTTACAAACCACCTCATTTCCATCTTTTCTTTCCAGGTCCCAGACTCACCCACTGGGTCTCCCTCCTCAGCCATTCACAATCAAAAGGCCTAATCAAACCCAGATCTGCTCCCCAAAACACCTGCTGTATGCAGCTGAAAAGATCACAGACTCAAGTGATTAGAGCTTTTCTTTTCCGCCTGACCAATCAACAGCCTCCAATGCCAGAAAGACACAGTTCAACTTTAGCAATTGCTACTATTAACTACTTTAACCAATCAATGAGCACACTGGAGCGTATTCAGAGTTCCTGCTGACGGATATCTAATCTACCTGCTAAACTAGATTTGGTGGGAAACTTTTGACAAATCCAGACTATAATGCAAAATGTGAATATTTGATGAAATGTGTTAGAAGTAACTTTAACTACTGCGCTCTGTTACCAGTAGACGTGGCTTCTTAGGGCAGCGAAGCAAGTGCATTCTGGGAGTTGTTGTCTTTCATCCACATAAGCCAAAAATGCATTTTCTGGCTTTTCTCAGTCTAGAAAGCTCCAAATTCAAAAATAATTTCACATTTCTTCTACATAAATGACCCATTTTAAATACACATTCATCTTTCCAGAGGTGAAGTATCCAAATATGGCATCAACAAAAAGACATTCTGCTTATTTTGGAGCTACTGTTATTCTTATTTCAGACATGACTGGATCAGCACCTTCCATTAAAAATTCACAGGAACACACTTCCCCTGCAGTCAGTGTGTCCCGGTTTGAGCCTCACACCTGGTCATGTGTCTAGCAGAGCAGGTACAGGCCCTGACGGAGGAGATACAGCGTTCTATCAACACCACACGCTCATTCATCTCAGCAGATGGGCTGCTTTTCCTTGAGTGTGAGCTGTGAACATCAGTTCTGCTGTGTGTGAGTGTGTCAGATCGTCCCTGAGCAACACATAAACTAGCCCAGTCCTCACTAAATACCGCTTTCCTCTAAAAACCAAAGCAATAAACTGAATCAGCAAATACAGTATCAAACCGATACTGAAAACATGACAGGCTTATCGTCTCTCTATAGTTCAATACTTCAAATCATGCATTTATATATAGACATAATTTATGATCAAAACCTTTTCTAATCTTGACAAAATACATTGTCAGAAAGGTCTGTGTCTCAAGGTTCCAAATTTTGTGACAGAATTGATATTTGGACAGAAATGTATTAATTTTAGAGCCCGACCAATAAAGGATTTTGAAGGCCGATACCGATACAAATATTTTTGGGATTTAAAATCCGATATTCCGATATATCGGCCGATATTTTATTTATTTTAAACTGGACATGATAGTTACAAATTTTGTCATGCTTATTTGAGTTAAGAGAACTGATGGGGATGATCTTTTAATTGTTATACAAGCAATGTATGTATTGTGCCCAACTCAACGAGTGTTGCCAACAGGAATGGTGTAGAGTGCCCTCTGGTGGACAAACTATACAACTCCAACTCTCATGACATGGTTCAAGCGTGTTTCGTCCATTTATATTTTATTTTTGAAATGTTCATTTATCGGCCATTATAACTGCCGATACCGATAGTTTGGAAAATGCCTAATATCGGCCGATAATATCAGTCTGCCGATATATCGGTCTGGCTCTAATTAATTTGTTATGACAGAATGCATACAATTAAATTCAATGGCGCCCGGTGGCTATTTTTGGTACTACGCCTAAATAAAAATCTCATGGGAACTTCAATTTTTGTGATATCAACTTGGTAGATTTATGGCTTTGATTTTATAGCAATTTTAGAGTTAAAACTATTTTGTAAAATATTTATTTTATATAAAATAATAAAATATATAGTACAGTATATTTGATTTCCTGTAAATTTAAACTTCCATAACTTTTTCATGCTTTCATTTTTTGAAGTGTTTTCACTTCAGTAATATTCTACTGAGTGTTTTCTTTAAAACAAGACCAAACTTGGGTATATATATTCCAAAGCATTCTTGAATTACAACCATTTACGTTTGAATAGTGCATTTTAACCCCCATTCTCAAAAAGGGGTGTGACCGCTAAGGGGTTAAAGTGTGTGAGTGTGTGTGTGCTGAGGTGGAGATGCACATTGAGTTCTCTCACATTAGCAGAGACAGGACCTGTGCTCTCTGGTCACAGCTGTCTCTGACATGTTCTTATCTCTTCACTCACAGCTGCTGGGCGGCAGGGACACACACATCGCCACACTGACCCCAAAGGATAAATGAACGCTCCCTCCTACTCTGATAATACTGTCTTCTTTATTTAACAAGGGTTATAGTAATGTTGAACCCATGCACCTCTTTCCCCGTCAATTATGAAGTCCGGTAATAGCCAAAGAGCAATTAAATTCACAAAGCCCTTGTTCTCTTCCCAACGGTGACAGGTACAGCGTCTACCCAGCGCAGTGAGATTAACCAGAAGGTTCCAGACTACTGCTTTTGCTGAGCCGTCTATTATTCTAATGAAGAGGGCTGACAATACCATCACTCCAAAACTTAGCGAGCTGCTTAACTAGGCAGCAACTTCTAACATAGATATAATAGAAGCAAAGGTAGGCAGGAATTTATGCTCATTATGGCCAAATTTGAATGCAACATTACATCCTTTACAGACAAGGACACCCCAGAATGCATTGTGATGAGCTCAGCGAAGCGAGTTGGAATATTTTCTTTTGTAAAATAGCAAAAGAAAGGGGAAAAAAAAAGCATTGTATATGGATTATTACCGTAATCCATGAAACATACTGGGAGCTAATTTTATCCCAAGGTTTTTCCTGGCTCAAAACAAGGCGGATGTTGTTAAAGCGCGTGTTTTAATAGTAAGATAATTCGATTTTTAATTTTGCAAGGCTATCATATATTGTCTTTCCCACATTATTTGCGTCGGTGGGCTGTGCTACCTCTAGGGGGTGTCCGGGTCTAGATTCATTAGAGCACTTTGAGATCAAAATTAAGAACTCCAACCCATGTTCAGTGTGCAAATTGAACAAAGGAAGTCTGTGCATTGACTTGTCCCCGAACTTTAATGGGGGCTCTAGGGCTCGTGTGCTAGACTGTTAAAAATGAATCATCTACAGTCCAACTGCTCAAACATTATATTCTCTGAATTAGATATCTAAATATTAGGGCTGTCAAACGATTAATCGCGATTAATCGCATCCAAAATAAAAGTTTGTGTTTACATAATATAAGTGGGTGCACAGTGCATAATTATTTTGTATATATATATAAATACACACAAATGCATGTATATTTAAGAAAAAATATTATTTTTATATAAAATATTTATTTTTATATATAATATAAATTCTATATAAATCTATATACAATATATAGATGAAAATATTTCTTAAACATATACAAGCATGTGTGTGTATTTACATATATAAAATAATTATACACAGTGCACCCACATATATTATGTAAACACAAACTTTTATTTTGGATGCGATTAATTGTGATTAATCGTTTGACAGCCCTACTAAATATATAAATATATATATAAATATTCGGGCTGTCAAACGATTAATCGCGATTAATCGCATCCAAAATAAAAGTTTGTGTTTACATAATATATGTGGGTGCAATGTGTATAATTATTTTGTATGTATATATAAATACACACACATGCGTGTATATTAAGAAAAAAATATTATTTATATATAAAGTATTTATATTTATATATAATATAAATTATATATAAATCTATATACAGTGTATACATGAAAATATTTCTTAAATATATACAAGCATGTGTGTGTATTTGTATATATAAAATAATTATACACAGTGCACCCACATATATTATGTAAACAGAAACTTTTATTTTGGGTGCGATTAATCGCGATTAATCGTTTGACAGCCCTAATAAATATACAAATAAATCTTTAGATGATATTTAGAGATCATCACATTACAATTATTCAAATTTTCAGTGTTAAGCATGATGATAAGGTAACATATCACAATGAAGAAGGCTGCTTTAAAATTAAAATCTATTTAAAATAAAGGTTATTTCGGCATACAGTAATTACATATCCTTACGAGCCTAAACAAAGGCTTCACTATTAATTTTACCAGATTTTTTTTAAACTTTATAAGGGGCATTTCCCCCTAATTTTATTAAATACTGTACATGCTTCATCTTTCATTTCAAATTCTTAAAGTGAAATTAAATTATAACAATAAGGCACCATATGGCTGCAACCAATCAAATGAAATAATTTACACTGAAAAATTTAAGCGTATTAAAAGAGATCTTTTGGAAAACAATAACATACAAATATGACATTTTAAAAATAATGATTTTTTACTAATTAGCTATAATGTAAGAACTCTTGATGACATTAAGTGCAAAACATTACTGAGCTGCTGGGATTAGTGTTGTTGCTGAGCGTCAGTTAATCAGCTCACTGGGTTTTACAACAGGGCTCATATCAAAATCCAACTACCTTGCGATTTTGTCACTGCATGACATCGTAAGCAGCCGCTCCCCCTGGAGAACTCCGTCCCATGTCTGTATGGTGTTACTCGTGCGCACCGGGATGGTTCCCTCTCCTGACTCGATCTTGGTTCTCAGTTGGCCCCTTGCCTTCCTGTTGGGGTGTCTGTCTCCCTGGTCTGAGGAGAACAGAGTTAAACAAACATTTTACAAGAAAGAGGGGCACTTCCATGCAATGTTTCTGAAAACGCTAATCTACTTCAACTAATCAACTAATTTAATCAACCAATAACAATAAGTTAAAGAAGAGTAATTGTTTGTTTTGCTCCATCTGAATAATTGTATAACACTCAAGAGCAGAATTAATCAGTTCACAAGAGTCGTCGACAAAGCCAGCTAATTAAAAACACTGATGAAATTTGTTTTTGAAATGCAGTCAGACAGTCAAGTGAAATTATAATGAAATGCGACCTGATCACGAGAGGGCCCATCCCGATCTTAATTGAACAACTATTCAGTTTTGATCATTCGTTTCCAACAAGTGTTTGAGTAAACGAACGTCCTCATCCAGCTCCCGCTAGATCACGTATAAAGGACTGAACAGTTTGATTGAATAAAGACTCAGTTTCACCCTCTACGCCCGCCTCGTGCGGAGAGAAGATCCGAGCGTCTCCACAGGGCGATGTGCTGATGTAAAGATGAAACTGGACGTTGTCTTTCAGCCGGAAGCCACGTTTGTCACACTGCATGAATATGGACTTTTGGTGATCCTCTTTATTGTTGCTAAATTCAGAGAGAAACAATAGAAAAATCATATTGGTGAGTTTTTTGTCATGTACAAAGACATACAATGACCATAATTGCAATTGTTTTGACCTATTGTGACTGCAAGATTCTGAACATTTAAAGGAGTGGTCAGTATATAAGATATATATATATATCTCACATACACATTTTAGAACAGTCCACTTGAATTACATATCAAAAGTAATATTAAATATATATATATATATATATATATATATATATACACATATATATACATATATAAGTATATACATACACACACACACACACATATATATATATATATATATATATATATATATATATATATATATATATATATGTATGTATATATATATATATATATATGTGTATATATATGCACATATAGCCATACTAACATTTCATTATTATTAATATATTGTTATATATTTTAATTTTTTAAATATATAAGTTTATATTATATTTTTATATTTAACATTTATATGGCATTTGGCCATATATATATATATATGAAGAGTTCAGATGCAAAAGCCTCTAAGTGCCATTTGAAATTTTCTTCTAAAATGATCATTTTTATCAAGCTTGTATATTTAAGTTCAGTAATTTCACTTAAATGGCAATGAAGATTACCTATTAATTGTCATTTAAGTGAAATTACTGAACTTAAATATACAAGTTTGATAAAAATTGTCATTTTAGAAGAAAATTTCGAATGGCATTTAGAGGCTTTTGCATCTGAACTCTTCATATATATATATATATATATATATATATATATATATATATATACATGCACATATAGCCATACTAACATTTCATTATTATTAATATATTGTTATATATTTTAATATTTTAAATATATAAGTTTATATTATATTTTTATATTTAAAATTTATATGGCATTTGGCCATATATATATATATATATATATATATATATATATGTATATACATGCACATATAGCCATACTAACATTTCATTATTATTAATATATTGTTATATATTTTAATATTTTAAATATATAAGTTTATATTATATTTTTATATGGCATTTGGTGTTTAATAAATTGAAAAAGCCCATGTCATGATTAATCCCTATTCACTTTGCATCTCTATCTAAAACAATAACAAAATGTCCAATTAAAACCTGTTTATGAGTTTAATTTCCCTTTCTGCTAGACTAAACATCATCCATCATGCTATGATGACAAATGAGACGTACAGAGACATGCAAGAGAGTAAAGGCGGCGTCTCACCTCAAGAAGTGGTCCAGCTGCATGTAGAGATACCTGATCAGGGAGCGACGAGCAATGATTTCAGCGTGACAGTCGTTGAGCGCCAGGCCACGGTCGCTCATATACTCGCCGTTTATACACTTGGTTCCCGTGGAGACGCAGATGACCTGAGCGTCCTTGACATCAGTGCCTGTGTTCGAAAAAGGTGGAAACATGCCAGGACTGACAACTGAACCAACAAAAATCACACAACACTCGCTCACTCACACGTGAAAACTATTTTACTTAAGTCTAGGAATATCTTTCTGATTTTTTAGTATTAGTAAAAGCAGACCATTTCAAGTACACGGAACACCATTAAAGCAGTCAGTAAGTAATTTATTAGGCCGATTCATAACGATTACTAATGAGTTTGAGTCTTTTTGATGAATTACTCACAGAACTGTCTTAGAGCCATTTGGAGGCAAAATGCAGATATTCAGTGCTTTTTTTATTATTATTATTTAAAATGGGACCATTTCTGTATAAGAACTTGTTCTCAGTTACAATTCTTATGCAGAACTCTACCTGTTGTCATGACAACACCCGCCAGAACTTTCCGCCGTGCGTGTGGAGACGTGAAGTTGTCCGTGAGCTCGCTGAATTTGTCCACGACCAGACGAGAAACGGCATCTGCAAGAACCTGGTAAAAAACACACAGGTGTCACACTTCAATGCTAACATCAGTAATATATGAACACACATCCGCTACAGGCAGACATGCAATACTGAAAACAGGGCTGCACTTTATTGTACAGTATGTGCACTTACATGTACTTGCCTATAAGTACTGGGTAATATAAGGTAACTACATGGGTTAAGGTCAAGTTTAGGGGTAGGTTCAGGATTAGTGCCTTGTTATTACCCAATTACTATAGTAAGTAGTATGTAATTGGGGAACGGGACTGTAAAATAAAGTGCTACCGAAAACAGTACAGACTTCAAACTAAATTCAACATTAAGTCATAAAAACATTTAAGTCATCCTGCCCCTTTTTATCCTCTCCCCTTCGTCATGTAATACACACACTTCTCATGATCCAATCAAATCAAGATTTTTTTTCTTGTTGAAAATATGATTTTCCAATCAGAAAAATTTAAAGCACAACTCCGGCGCAAAATTAACCTTTGGTCTAATAACACAGTGGTACCAAGTCGACCGTTCTCTGAGATTTGTTTTCATGAAAATCGAATGTAAAGAGTTTATCCCTAAAAACTGTTTAGCCTTTAATGCTAGTATATAGGGAATAGAATAAGTAAAAAGAAATCGCTAGTTAATACCACTAACAAGGCTCAAAATAGCCCCACACTAACACGGTAGCATAATGAGGGTCCCTACATGCAAAACAAAGCATTGGGAACTTATAGACAGTTTAATAAGAAGACACTTTATAAAGATAATACGCTTCGCGCATACAGGCAGGAGCCATCTTGGAAAACAGTCTCGACCAGTCGAACCAAGAACGCCGTGCTAAATGAGCAGGTCGATCGGAATTACGTTTGTGAAATCTAATTACATGGAAATGCATGAATTATATCTGTTTATTAAAATATATGGGTGACTAACTACAAGAAAATGTAATATGAGATTCCAATGGTTTGACTGGTCGAGAATGTTTTCCAAGATGGCTCCTGTGCTTGTACGCAAAGTGTATTGTCTTTATAAAGTATCTTCTTATTAAACTGTCTGTACACTTACAAAGTTCTCAATGGTTTGGTTTGCATGTTGGGACCCTGATTATGCTACCGTGTTAGTGTGGGGCTATTTTGAGCCTTGTTAGTGGTATTAACTATTCTATGCCCTAGATACTAGCTTTATAAGCTAAACAGTTTGAGATCAAACTCTTTACATTCAATTATCATGAAAACAAATCTCAGAGAACGGTTGACTCGGTACCCATGTGTTATTAGACCAAAGGCTCATTTTGCACCGGAGTTGTCCTTTAAGATGGAAAGTACAGTTTTAACACAAAATAGTCTATACAATTATACTGATTTGTAATGGAACAAACCTAAATTAAATCCCATTCAACTGACCCTTCCCTCTACGGATGACTGTAAAGCAGAATTTACCGTAGACCTCAGATTCACCTTCTGCTGGTGCAATATAATATCAATATTTCATCGAAACCCTTCAGGCACCTCGGTGATTCCTTTCCACTAACAGTGCCCTCCGCTTCACATTCCTTAATATGCTGGAAAATGATTATGCCAAGGAAAAATCAATGGCCGAATGGGCACGAATTAGAGACATTAGTCTAACACTGCTTCCCAAATACTTCGGAGTCACTCAGTCGGAGACGGCTAATGGGAGTTTTAAAGCGGAGCATCCCAATACATTATCAGGAGACAGTGAAATCTCCCACCGAACAGAAGGCTGTGTTTTATTTTTATGATAAAACACACTAGTTTCCAACATCATCTTTATTTGCTTTCATTTCCCATTAGCGCCTGGGGACAGATGACTGGAAATTCACTGGCCAACTAGACGCTGACAGATTACACAGGAGAGCAGTCTAGGAAACTAAGAAAGTGGAAAAAAGGAGGCTAACGCAGGGATAAAAAAACATTTTAACAACAAACGACATTCTTGAGAATGATTTCGATAGAAATGCTAAATTAATAGTGATTAATCATGACGACGTGGCCTAAACTACCAAATGTTATATATAAAAAATAAATAAATAAAGTTATAAATAAACATATATATATATATATATATATATATATATATATATATTTAAACTTTATTTTTATATATAAATAAAATTATATATATATATTAAAATAAAGTTTAAATATTTATATATATATAAAAACACACACACACACATATATATATATGTGTGTGTGTGTTTATAAATATAAACATATATATATATATATATATATATATATATATTTAAACTTTATTTTTATATATATAACTTTATTTATATATAAAAATAAAGTTTAAATATATATATATATATATATGTTTATTTATAACTTTATTTATTTATTTTTTATATATAGCATTTGGTAGTTTATGCCACGTCGTCATGATTAATCACTATTAATTTAGCATTAGTTATATGACTTAATTTATTTATATTTATTTTTTTCTAATTTATATTAGAGATTTTTAGAGAATTTTTTAGAAAGTAATGGTACCACATATTATTCCACATATTTATTATCATAAATGGACATTATATTGTGATAAATCGACTATAATATATATATATATATATATTAGCTAAATCCTACAATCCACTTCAATGTGTTAACAGAGCCAATCTTCGTTCCCATTAAGCTTTGCCCATAATGACCTATAGTATTCAACCTTCCATTCTTAATGTAAGGTCGGTACGTACCCCCACATGAGTGAAGGAAAAACTAAAGTGATCAGTTGTCCCGTGACGAGAGTCTATTTAACCTCTTGCCATCTGGTTGAAACAAACACACCTATCCGGCCTCTGGTCTCATATTGACAGCATGTTAAATTTGTGGGTATCAGATTAGGAATGGATAATGGGGTCTTGCATTCATGGTGCTGTATGTGTCACAGAGACAGACGGCCCAAGAGCAATCAGCATCAGAGACAAAACAAGCGGCTGACAGGACTGCTCTTTAGTGGACAGGTAGTGGGCAGGCTGAAACAAAATGTTCTTGTTTTGACACGGTTCAGAGGAAGATGTTAATTAAGATTGGGTCGCTTCCAGGCCTGGCCTTATCTCAAAAGCAGGATTAACAGAGGATTTTAGAAATGTGTAAATAGACGTCTTCTCGCACAAACGCCAATCGTTGGTCATTTCGGCTCACTGTGTTGTTTCACTGGTAGGGGTGAGCAATATATTGAATATGCATGACATATTCACAATACTCTGCTAGAGACACGAAATTAAGAAACACTGTGAATACCATAATGCTTCAACACGCTTTTATTTAAAGGTCCAATTTAATTATTTAAAGGTCCAAAGTTACAATGTCATTAGGAGCTGGAAATTAGATTTTAAATGAATCAGTTCAGGCCAATTAAATGAATCATTTTAGATTTTGTTTGTTTGAAAAACTCAAAAATGCTCAGTCTCAACACGATAATTTAAAAATATTTATATTAAAATGTATGTAGATAAATTATGTTATGTAGGTACATATAATGACAAAGCAAAAACTAAATTAATATATAAAGACCCTTTCATGTCATATATATATATATATATATATATATATAAGGGTTAAAAGAACAGTTCTTTTAGCTACATACAGAGCCCATCTTCATTTCCATTAGGCTTTGTTCCTAATGAAGACGGGCCTGCTTTGTGCATCCCGACATAAAGGCTTAGACGATGATCTCCGATAAACTTAAATGGATCAGAAACTTAAATTAAACATTTTGAGATGTGAAAGACCAGTCTTTTATTTATCAGATTTTCGCACATCAGATAAAATCAAGACTTTATCAGACAGTCTGATGTGTGTGTTAAAGGAATCCACAGAACAAGAAAAGGTTTAAATGAGATTCAACATTAAAGTTTCTGCAGAGTGCTTGAGAACATTTTCTATAACTTTTATTAAACTATAAATAATGCAATTTTCTCGTACAATATTTCTTTACTAGTTTAGGCCTGCCTATCTCTAGGGTATAAATAAACCATTACTATAAAGCTGCATAGTGAGCTATAAATAAAGTATTTTTCAAAAAGATTGAATAAAAAGGGGTTAAAGGCCGTTTATGACACATAGATGTGCCTGTCGTGCTGTTTTTAATGTTAGAATCCAACCCTCATGTATATGCCTGTCGCATTGTGTTTCAATGTTGTTCATAGTTCATCATCTAGCGATTTGAACACAACAACATGCTCTGCATGAATGACCCCTTAACTGGATACTCTACCCAAAAATGAAAATTCTGTCATCATTTACTCACCCTCAAGTTGTTGCAAACCTGTATTAGTTTCTTTCATCTGCTGAACACAAAGGAAGATATTTTGAAGAACGATTAGAACCAAACAGTTGTTTGGCACCATTGACTTGCATAGTAGAAAAAAAACATACAATGGTGCCAAAGCTCCAATCGTTCTTTAAAGGGATAGTTCACCCAAAAATGAAAATTCTCTCAGTATTTACTCACCCTCATGTTGTTCCAACCCCGTAAGACCTTCATTCATCTTCGGAACACAAATATATATTAAATATAAGATATTTTTGATGAAATCTGAGAGCTGGATCACTCCTCCATACTAGTCCATAGGCTTCTTGAGGGATTGAAACTTGCCGGCCTCGAAAAGTTATTAAAGACATCGTTAAAATACTCCAAGTGACTTCAGTGGCTCAATCTTAACTTTATCAAGCGACAATACCTTTTGTGCGCAAAATCAAACAAAAATAACGACTTTATTTCAACTATTCACTTCCTTCTCTATGAGCCTCTAGTAAGTTAAAGTAGTGTGATAGCGTAGAGCTACGTCACACATAGGCTCACTATTGGCCGACGCTGGTCATGTGTGTGATGCGTGTGACGTACAACAACAGATCATACGCTGTTAAACTAGTAACCTGACTCGAGGCAGAGAGAGAGAACTAAATGAATAGTTAAAAAAGTGGTAACACTTTACAATAAGGTTCATTAGTTAACATTAGTTAATGTATTTACTAACATGCACTAACCATGAGCAATACATTAGTTACTGCATTTGTTCATGTTTGTTAATGTTAGTTCATGAAAATCCAGCTGTTCATTGTTTGTTCATGTTAGTTCACGGTGCATTAACTAATGTTAACAAGATTTTAATCAAGTATTAGTAAATGTTGAAAATAACATTAACAAAGATTAACAAATGCTGTATATGTGCTATTCATTATTAGTTTATATTAACTAATGTACTTAACTAATGTTAACTAACGAACCTTATTGTAAAGTGTTACCAAAAAATTGATTATTTTTGTCGTTTTTTTTGCGCACAAAAAGTATTTTCGTCATTTGATAAACTTAAGATTGAGCCACTGAAGTCACTTGGACTATTTTAACGATGTCTTTAATAACTTTTCAAGGCCAGCAAGTTTCAATTCCCCAAGAAACCTATGGACTAGTATGGAGGAGTGATCCAGCTCTCAGATTTCATCAAAAATATCTTCCGAAGTTCGTGTTCCGAAGATGAACGAAGGTCTTACGGGGTTGGAACAACATGAGGGTGAGTAAATACTGACAGAATTTTCATTTTTGGGTGAACTATCCCTTCAAAATATCTTCCTTTGTGTACAGCAGAAGAAAGAAACTCATACAGGTTCGCAACAACTTGAGGGTGAGTAAAGGATGACAATTTTCATTTTAGGGTGGAGTATCCCTTTAAAACACATCAATCATTGTGTAGCCTATAGTCTTCAGGGCAAAAAAAGAAAGACAGTTGAGTCTGAGGTGTGGATCTCTCACCTGTGGCAGGTGCAGCTGTAGGCCCTCTCTGGGGATGGGCTGGCGAGATGGGGTCTGGTCCAGTTGCATGTTGAAGAGCGCAGACAGAGCCGCCTGGGCCGCCCGGGCTTTAGCGAGTTTCTTATTTCGGCCCGAGCCCTCAAACGTCTGCGAGTCCACAGTCACGGACATCACAAAGTTCTTAGCGTGGCTCTCCCCGCTCTCCGACACGAACTCGTATTTGAGGCCAGGCCGCAGCTCGTTGAGAATCATGACGGGGTTCTTGCCGCTGGCCGAGGAGGCGAAGGAGGAGGGCGGTTGCAGGGGCGCCTGAACTAGGCTGTTCGTACCTGCCGCCTGGGGCACGGGATACTCTCCCAGCGGGTTTAAGGAGCCGTTGCCGTTGGAGCCCAGAAAAAACGATTCCTCGGGCGGTGCCGGCGTCTCAAACCCGTTGAAGAGCATGTCAGGGAAGTCAGCCTGGTCGGAGGTGAAATCCGTGTTGACGGTGAGCGTACGGCCCATGGCCAGGTGCGCTTCAGACGCGTTGGGGAACTGAACGAAGGAACGCAGGGCCTTCTCAGCGGCATTCAGCTTGGCCTTTTTCTTTGTGGGCCCCGAGCCCTCGAACAACTGCCCGTTAACCTCGACGGTCATGACGAAAACCGGCGCGTGGACCGGGCCGGTCTGCGAGAGAAGCTTGTACTGCAAGCCCGGTTTGATCTCGTTCAGCTGCATCAGGGCGTTCTTGGGCAGAACCGGCCCTGGAGTTTTCTTACGTTTCTTGGGTCTGAATTTCGAGTGCGCGTGGCCATTGTTGCCCTCCTCCAGGGGGCGCTTGCGACCCCCTCCTCCACTACCGTTGGGGAGCTGCTCCACCAGGCCAGCTCCCTCCTTAGAAGAGACGTTGTCCAGGTTGCGGTTTTCCTTTACGTCGGTGCTGCATGAACCTGCGGTGCCCAGAAAGAGTAACTTACAACGCCTTCGTTGCAGGATCTTGTAAATGTAAAATTTATAGATTCCTTTATCTTTCTTTGTAACCGAACAAGTGATGTGTGTTCCTTTTTTTGTGTGTGCCGAGGTATGCTAGCATGATACATTTTCAAACTAATCTTGTGAAACTTTTTTTAAGAGAGGAATTTCGGAGAAGAAGACACTGGAAAAAAAACCTCCCGATTAATTAACATAATTAAGGAAGACCATGAGGTATGAAATCTAAATGATCATAATCATCAGTTTAATTTAAAGTACAGTTTGAGCATTCAGTTTTGCACGCAATGGCTCGTACCGGGTCAATCAATCATCTCACTGGAGATAAATTATGTGCTAATGCAGAACAGAAACCAAAGCTTTAAAAGCCTAATAACAAATTAAATGAGGCTCTTTTTGAGCGACAAATGCAATTTTTCAGGTCCCTCCATATAAATAGTGGCAATAAAACACCAAAAAATATGGGTTCACAATGGGTTCAGTTTTTAGAGTGGTGTTCTGTGAATTTCACACAACTTTTTGAGAACAGTCTTATCTAACAAAACTGTTCAAGCATATTTCAACCCAAAATCAAAAGAAAAAACAAATACATTTTCATAATAAGGATCTCAATCGATTAAGATTTAATTCGTGGTCAGAGTTAAAAATTTAAAAATATGCATAAGCAATTATTAGGTGTTGTGTGGGTGTGTGACATTCACTATTTATGCAATAGTGCTTTTCACTCATCTGAAGGTTTCAATAATATATCAAATTAAATAAATGCTGTAATTAAAAAAGGCAGCATATTTAAATTGCATGAGCAAAGACATTTGAAAATAATAAAATCAAAAATGGCCTTAAAATTAGGCTTGATTTATTCATTTATTTTTCTAAAAATTTTTCTTTTATTTTATTTCGATTTTGGGGTGAAATAGGATCTGGGCATGTTTTCATGACATGAGATATTTACAGGTCACACAATTCCTTTTTCGCTTAATAAAAGAGGCTCTTTCAGAGGAAACACACATCATCATGTCCTGTTGACAAAGCTGATGGAACTTTGGCTAAATTTTCATTTATAACATCCTTCAGCAAAAGCTCGCTAGGTTACTGCTTTCAGTGCTCTGGTAGAGAGAATAGCGTCCGTGAACAGTAGGGGAACAGAGTAAGAGCTCTCTGCAAACAGTAGGAGCAACAGGGTGGATAAGGGAGTGGGTGCAAGGCAGAAGGACAAATAAAATGAAGATATCTGAGAAGAGAGAAAGTCGTGTCAGGGAAAACGCGAGGGGGGGAACGTGGAGGGAAAAGAAAAAAGAAAAGAAAGAAAGAAAGAAAGAGACAGAGAGAAATACACAAAATACTGGAGCAGAATCTGGAAATCAAAACCCTTCTTATGCGTCTCAAATTGTTACACATAATCCACATCACACACACAGATTGACTCTGGCTTTAATGATGGAAATCACTCTTGCTAAAACAACGGCCCTGTTCCAAAACCTAGTGAGATGCCTACATAGGTAGGCCTTTAAAGGATCTTAGGCACTCCAAATGTACTTTTATAATCCATTTACTAACAAAAAATATATCTGCAAAGCACTCAAACTAATGTACTATTATGCATTTTTTACATTTTCAGTCGAATCTGTGCAAGCCAAAAACTTGTTTCAAACTTCTGAAGAAGTGGCCTTAGAATACGACACCAAAGCAAGGTCACTAGCTTTCAGAACAGAGTCAATGTTACACTAACAAAGAACGCCCAAAAATGCAATGCAACTTAAACGGCTTTAAGCTAAATAGAGATATTAAAGCTATCAGTTTATAGACCTTCAGCTGCACAATGAAAAGCATAACATCCTAAAAACTATACTTAGTGTAACCAGTCAAATGCATACGGAGTATTAAAGGAATGTAAAAGTGAACACCTGCGAGAGCTTAAATAACATTGAATTTCATGGCTCTAAAGGAAAGATCCTGGTTACACAAAGGCTCAATAACAGTGAAGTGCACCAGCTCCCTTTGTGTGTATTAGCAATGTCAAAAAGGCCACCATGTTGATTCTCACTACTTGGTGCATGGTGATGTAGTCGATGCACTTATTGGTTAAAATCTTTAAATGTAAATATTCCTATGGAGAGCAAGAATGGGAAAACAGGCTACTAAAAAAAGGGGGCCCAAAATCCTGTAGTTTCCTGCTCCTACTGTCTAAAGCTGATAGAGAAATAAGCTGCACTGTCAGAGGTAGAAAGCTTTTGGATATCAAATATGCCTATCGGCAGAAAATCTAAATAAGAAAGTCCGCTTCGCTACAGATCCATAATACATGACGGGTCCCTCCATTGTCAGTGGCTCTGAAGACAAGCTATAGAGTGACGGGACAATAGAGGGGGACATTTCCTCTGGGTTAACAACTCTTCCCAGAATCTTCTATTCACAGCACTGCCGAATAAAGAAGAACGGGACCGTGTATTTCTTCAGCCTTGAGTCCCGATCTTCTTTGAACACATTCAAGTGTAAAGCCCAATGAAATGGGGAATGCTAAATTTGGAAAATATTCAATTATTTAGCACATCATCTAGCCGATTTTTCTTATGCTTTCTTATGTTAAAACATTGATCATTTATTAATTAAAAAAATGAATTTAAAATGTTATAATCTATAACATGCTTTGCATTTTGCCGTGGCACAAAAATGAGGGCTGAAAAAAAAAATACACTTAAGGGAATAGTTCACCCAAAAATAAAAATAAAAACCATTCGGTCATCATTTACTCACTGTCATGACGTTTTATGATGTATTCTTCTGTGGAACACAAAAGAAAAAAAAAATTAGGGGGAAAAAAAAAGTCAGTCAGTACAATGAGTAGTTTGGACCCCAATGTTTTTCATTTTGTTCTTTCATAAAATGTGAGTAAATGAAGATTCATGTTTGGGTGAAGCATCCCTTTAAACAAGATTTAGAAGCAACATCAAAAAGCAGCAGAAACTTTAAATCATTTTATAATGGGACATGCTTGAAAGGTAGAAGGTTTAACACCCAATACACGATACAAGCGAGCAACAGAACAAAATGTGAATGTTTTCCTATAAATCTTATAGACCATTTCACAAGATGTAAACAACACTGGTCCAGAAACACTTTCTGTTTCAGTTTGTAACTGTTTTCTTTAAAGAAAACATCTTAAAGATGCTTGTTTAACTTTTTGATTCAATTTTAAATGTTCTGTTGGTTGTATTTTATCCCAGCTTTTATGTAGTGTTAAAAAACTGAAACAGGAAGTGCTTCTGGACCAGTGTTGTTTACATCTTGTGAAATGGTCTATATACTGTATGTTTGATATGTTTAAAATAATTTAAATTTTTGTTCACCAATTCAAATTTCAAATTCAAAATCAAATTTTACACCATTTGAGTCAACTGCAATAATGAAAAATACTAAACATAGAAGAACTTTAAAAAAAAAGTGTCTAGAAAAAATAAAAGATTTGATCTGAACGGACTGAAGTTTTAATGTAAAAATTGTGCCCATGTCTAAACACTACTTTAAACATCTCTGCTGAGAATATTTAGCGTGATGGGTATATAGACGAAACTGTTCACTAGATGCCACATTAGTTAAGGGGAGTGTGCGGGAATGGAGGGTTTGGGGTTCATGAGCACTTACTCATGTTCTCCTCCTCATCAACATCCATGGTGGTGAAACGCCTCGACTGGCCCTGCGCTTGCTGAGCCACAGCCACACCTGACAGAAAGAGCGAGGAAAGGATCACCATTAGTGCTGTCTGATAAATACATAACCACAGGTACTTCTGCTCCATCTTGTGACTTGGACAAACCCCCAATAATAAGCATTCACCGTGATAAGCAAAGAGCTACAGACATGAATGACACATTGAATTATGCTCAACAAGTGATTGAAGTCATCATTTTCATCTGGTGGATGGAAAACAGTCCATAGACGCACATGTACACACACACATTTATAATTTGGGGATGGTCCGGTTTCCAAACTCTTTTGAAAGTCTCTTGTTCTCACAAAGGCTGCAGTTATTTGATACAAAATACTGTACATTTTTATTTATTTTTGTGTCCTGTGATGCTTTCTGCATCATTATTCCAGTCTTCAGTGTCACATGACCCTTCAAAAATCAAGTCAAGTCAAATATATTTACCGTATATAGCACTTTTCACAATACAGATATACAGATTGTATCAAAGCTGCTTCACAGTATCAATCAAAACAACTTAACAGTGTTTGTTTATTACTGGAAAAAAGACATCCAAGTTTGGTAGAGCAGATCAATGGTATGATGGGTCATTTCATTTGAATATCCTTAAAAAAAATCATTCTAATATGCTGATTTGCAGCTCAATTATTATTGGTGCTCAATTATTAATATTTAATAAAACCATGCATTTTGAATTTATGTCTTACTGCTCAGCTATATTATTAGAAGTTGTTACTATAAAGCTCCCACGAGCACATTCTAGGACTTGTCCGGTGATTAAGATTCATATTAAGAGTAAGATTCAGATTCAAAATCAAAGACTGAATCCCAAATGATTCAGAATTAAAGCAGAAGAAATATTTGAGCTGATTTGTGAACCAGCTTGACTGATTCAAACTGATTTGAATTAAAAGACTCGACTCAAATGAACAATTCGCTCGCATATTATGGCCTTGTTAGCAAGTCTGACTCCATTCAGGAGCAATAGCTATAGAATTTACGAGACTTTTTTTCAGGACTAGAAAACACAATTTTAAAATTCCCTCACACTACCAGGTTTTCTATAAGTGGGGACGTTACAAATAAAAAATAAAACGCACTTCCTTCCAATCATTAATCTCACTATAGTTAGCGCACTTGAAAATTGCACTTTACCAAAATAACTAGCATTGAAAGTAACAAAGAGTAAGATTCAGACTGGAAATCAAATTCAGACTGAATCCCAAATGATTCAGAATTAAAGCAGAAGAAATATTCATGCTGATTTGTGAACCAGCTTGACTGATTCAAACTGATTTGAATTAAAAGAATCGACTCAAAAGAACAATTCGCTCGCATATTATGGCCTTGTTAGCAAGTCTGACTCCATTCAGGAGCAATAGCTATAAAATTTACGAGGCTTTTTTCAGGATTAGAAAACACAATTTTAAAATTCCCTCACACTACCAGGTTTTCTATAAGTGGGGACGTTAAAAATAAAAAATAAAACGCACTTCCTTCCAATCATTAATCTCACTATAGTTGGCGCACTTGAAAATTGCACTTTACCAAAATAACTAGCATTGAAAGTAACAAAGAGTAAGATTCAGACTGGAAATCAAATTCAGACTGAATCTCAAATGATTCAGAATTAAAGCAGAAGAAATATTCATGCTGATTTGTGAACCAGCTTGACTGATTCAAACTGATTTGAATTAAAAGAATCGACTCAAAAGAACAATTCGCTCGCATATTATGGCCTTGTTAGCAAGTCTGACTCCATTCAGGAGCAATAGCTATAAAATTTACGAGGCTTTTTTCAGGATTAGAAAACACAATTTTAAAATTCCCTCACACTACCAGGTTTTCTATAAGTGGGGACGTTAAAAATAAAAAATAAAACGCACTTCCTTCCAATCATTAATCTCACTATAGTTGGCGCACTTGAAAATTGCACTTTACCAAAATAACTAGCATTGAAAGTAACAAAGAGTAAGATTCAGACTGGAAATCAAATTCAGACTGAATCTCAAATGATTCAGAATTAAAGCAGAAGAAATATTCATGCTGATTTGTGAACCAGCTTGACTGATTCAAACTGATTTGAATTAAATCTCATCTTATCATTAATCTCACTATAGTTAGTGCACTATGGCATTGAAAGTATCAAAGAGAAAGTATAGGCCCGCAAATAATGGCATCTCGTGTGGCTTTATTTAGACGACTGGAGTGGAGCAATAAGAACAAGAGGGGGGAAAAGAGGAGAAGAGAGGTGAGAAGAGGAGAGTAGAGAATAGGATAGGAATGAAACACCATTGACTGTGAGGTTAAGCCTACAGTAAGTGTATAAATATTCAGCAGGAGAAACTAATCTTTGAGAGAAAGGGCCGTGCTTGACAGGCCGTAATAGCAGGAGCAGTCTATTGTGACTTTAATATCCATTCGATTAGACCTCATCTTCAGCTGCCTCGGAGGAAAAATACAGTTATTGACATCAACGGGCTTTTAGTCCCCCTTGACACAGATGCCGCCTGAGCTCAGGTGAAAAACACAACACAAACACTCTACATTTCATTAAAACATTCCTCATAATAGAGCCGAGATGCAGGGCTGTGTTGACTTGAGGCTATAGCGAGGAGGCTTTTATACGCCGATGTGACACAGAGACGATACCGAGAGCTTCCAGATTAACTGAAAGAAAAGATGCCGTCAAAGAAATAATGGCAGTATTCCTGCTTTCTCTTTCTTCAAATAGAATATTTTTCAAGGCATAGTTACTCACGGCTTTCCAAATCTGTATCTTTAAATACAAAAGGTAAGTTTGCAGGTAAGATGCCTGAACAACAGTACAAATTCATCACCCTCTATAAGTTTTACGACAAATAAGGATGCCTGAAATAATGAAAAGGTCTTGTTGGCATTACTCTGACATGTAGTCCCGACTCATGAACCTTCCCGATCCCGTCCCCCTCACTCTCCCACTTCGCTTGCTGTCAGTCCCTGCTACTATCCCATTTTAATAAAGGTAAAAATAAAAAGATAAAACAAACAAAAATAAATCTTTCAAAAAATATCTAGTTAAAGGCACACTATGCAAGATTTGTACCTTAATATAACAGCTTAAAAATCATTTCGTTGGTAAACAAAGTCATAGTAGGGCAAATCATCCTGGTAATAAAGCTTGGGGGGACGCCGCCGGAAAAACCAGCAATGCAATTTTGAGAGTGGCGCCCCTGACAAATCTCGCGAGAATCACAAAATGCTTTACGGCAACGACGTCAAACACATCGTCACACCTAATTATAAGGACAAATATAAGCCTAGAGGTTGTAAATAGCGTAATTGAGCACAATATGCTAACTATTATGATAAATTGTAAAAATCATGTCTAATGAAATCATAACGGCCAATGTTATGAAATAATGCGACAAACATTTAACTTTATTGATGTCATCTGACATTTTGTAATGTTTACAATCAAAAAACACAAATGAAATTATACAGTAGTCCTACACTATAGGCTATTTAGCATAAATCATGTAAAAACGTTATAAGCCAGCAAACGCGATGGGCAACTTTATTATTATAAAGTAGTTTAACACTTGACATATAGTTATTATTAACTTATTACCATCATCAGCAGTTTAGTAGACTATGCAGTAACGGGAGTTACGGTTATTTACGGCAGTGCAAGTACACCACAGCGGCTCTAGGGGTCGCTGTTTCTCAAAAACATCAGAGCTGCATAGCGTGCCTTTAAGTTAAACGCACACAAGTCCTTACAATAGCATTATTTGTATTCAATTTCATGTGAATTTGAATATATTTAAAAGGTACACTATGTATTTTTTCTTCAAAATGAACAATTCATCATCGATCCTTCTTCCAAAGCATGTTTGTCTTACCCTGATTCACTATAGTAAGCCTATTATAAGTGTTCATATTATAGACCTGATGGGATGGTTGAGAAAAATGAAGGTTGGGTTAGTTTGAAGTGTGAAGCACACTAAATCTTGAACCTTCGGGGAAGTTTGTTTGTTTTTTAAACCTGAGTGCGACTGTTCGTAATAAAACAAGAATCAACATATTACTAAACAGCCAAGTATGAGTTTTATTGAACAGATAAATTGCCATATGAAGCTCTCTAACAGAGTTCATTGTAAAGCATTATCTTAATGTGAAGGCCCATGACATTACAAAACGACTAACTCTGACTTTAATTATATTTTCAAACAAAAACTCTTCACTATTGGAAGAAATAAAGTATAATTCATAACTACTGTTTGGAATTTCATGATTCAGATTTTGTTTTCATTATGATCTCTGGACAGCTTTGCCATTTAGACATTTTAAGCCCATAAGAAATACCAATAAATGTAACTTTAATTTAAAATTTGAAATCATTATCTGCAATAACTTGATATATCCGCACCATAAAAATAAATGAATAAAACATTATGATGTCATCCAGCAACATTTCCATCTATCAGTACCAAAGCACACACACAATACTATATGTGAGAGCCCATTGCAAAGCACATAAAGAAGCCAATCACAGCTCTCTGCGTTCGCTCTGGCCCATTCTTCATGGGCGACACTTTCTTAAGCTAAACTAAATGGCCTAATTAATCTGGTCTAATGGTGGGTGACATCAAATATGCTACCACAATTATCACCCTATTAAAGATTAATATTCCATAAGAAAATTGAAAAGAGTCCGGGGAGTGGTGTGGTGTTGTGAGAGTATTTGTCTGAGCGGAGCTGAAACTTCAGCAGGCGTCAAACGGCTCCTTGATTTCCATCTCTCTGCTCTTTTCTCCTCTTGCTGGTCTGCTAATGGTCTACGGTGTAATGAGCGGCTCGGAGACTTGAGCTCGTTTTGTGTCTGTCGCTTTTGATTTAGCTTCCTCTGCTGTTCTCATTTTGCTCATGAATCCATAAACAGCAAAGGGATCAGCTTCAATCTACAAGTGGTAGACACAAAAATCACAGGCAGGGAGCGGTGACAGCGTTTCAGGAGGACGCTGAATGTGTCATTTGCATCTGTGGAGCACAGGAGACTGCAGGATGATCATTACACAGGGCATAAAGGTCATTGCCTTAGCTCCACTTCACATATATACTGGAAGCGATTGATGTTGGGACTGCTCACAGACAACCCAAAAAATAAAAAATAAAGTTTGAAGCTAAACCTCTATGTTGTTCATCATTTATCAGCTTCCATTTATCAGGACCAGAGCCACAGAATCAAGAGTAACCACTAACAAGGTGTTGACACTGGGACTCATGTCACATTTGACTGGTTTCGCTGGAGGTCAGCGAGAGGAGATTACAGGATTTCCTGTTTGCACAGCTGTGTCAGATCCCTCCATCTCGGAGTACACAGTCCAGCGACGGTTTAACTAGCACATGGACACACATCAGTTCATTAATATTAGTAGTTAAACACAAACAGAGACCGACATCTGCTCTTTCAGAGGATCCCAAAGCCAGCTTGGAGGTTAAAACTCCCACCATGCATCATATCGAGCAGACTCTCCACCAATAACAGAGAAAAAGCAATCCAATAAGAAAACCAAAAATAACAAATCTCAGCTCATCTAGGCTGATGTAAAAGGGAAGGAGTGTGAAATACAGTTTTCTGGGAGACGTACGCGCACTCGCGGATTTGTTTTTCATTCATCTTGCGTGACTGTGTGGATGAGATGTTCAACCATCTCGGCATCTGGCTAAAGATTATAAAACTTCTTCACCTAAAACTTAAATTTCTCTTTATTTATTTCTAAGGCTGTCAGTTAAAAGCGTTATTAACGGCATCAATGCGAAACCATTTTAACGGCATTCATTTTTTTTATCGCGCAATAGGCTCTATGCCTATCTGACGTGTGTTCGAACGAATCTCAGTCAGCGTCTTTACTTCCGGAAGCGCGTTCTGCAGGCCAAGTGTATGGCGGCAAAACTTTAATAAAATCCGTTTTCTCAGAAACGGAGACAACGATTTTAGAAACGCTGATTCGCTAGTCGAATTTCGTACGATATGAGAGAATACTAACACTCGAAGTTGTTGATTTGGCTCGAAATATATCATTTGAATAACTTCTCTTTTTTACTCTTGCGTGACAGCTAACTGCCTCACAGTGTTGTTAACATCATTCACGTTAACCGGAGGACGTTTTTATAAACAGCAAGTGTAATTTGACACTATCTCCACCTATCGCAAAACCGGCTTCTGACCATAGACTGACGCAGCACCGGAAGTAGGTGGGCGTGCTGAGACAAATATGGAAGCGATCGTGCATAGATCTTTTTATCCTAGCAAACTTAGTAGTTTTTTTTTCACGTGCTTTTGCAACAGGACGTGGCATGCGCGGAGCTGCGCTCAGTAACCCATTCATTTCAACGGCTTGCGTCGCGCGAGGCCATTTTGTTGCTTCGTCGACCAAAGCGCAAGAGGATCTAGCTAGACCGGAAACAAAACAACAGACACGCCGCACACACTTGTTTGGGCATGCGAGCCGGCCAAATAGGTTAACGTCACGTTTTGAGTGGATGACGAGCATGAGATGCCGAGATGGATGCCAGTAAGATTCTGAATGGAAACTTTACTTTAAAAAAAGTTGCCAAATAGTTCCATCGACAAGACCAAAGTGAACTGAGCTATCATCATCGCAGCACGTCCAGTGTGAAACACCACTTGATGGTGGCCAAGCAGACACACACAGAGCTGATGAGAATTCTCCGTCCCCTGTTCAATATCAGGACCTCCGTCAGTATTTCTTTCACCCTTTTATTGATGGACAGTGTTACATTGTGTGAGAGATTATTTGCTCCATGTGAGAATGTTAGTGTGAAACTAAACACAGTATTGTCAATGTTGTTTTCAATAAAAAACGTTTGCAAAAAAAAAAGCAAGCCGATCCACTTTTCCATGTTGATAAGAGCATTAAAATGGGCATAAAAAATGTGACAAAGAAATCAAGAGACATTTAGAACAGATCAAAATGTCCGAGTTAATTATGACGTTAATGTGATTATTCGCAATTAAATATTTTAATCATTGGACATTATTTATTTATCATGTCATTTTAAAACCTGTATGCTATATTTAAAGCTACACTGTGTGATTTTTTTTACCCCCATCTAGCGGTGAAAAGGTATATGACCATCCAGTGAATATTAGTTTCTGTTCCTCTCAAATCCGATTTTGTTTTAACTCCTACCGTGGCTAATGTAGTCCAAGATTAACATGGCTTCCAGTTCGACCGCGTCCATGAGTGCTAACTCAAACGTAAACGCGAAAGGCGAAGCTTGAATTAACGGGTATGTCCCTCTTTGGCTAATGTACTTTCAAGATGGAGGCGCAACATTGCAACCGACATTAGAACCCCTTACCCATATGTATTTTCAATGGCATATTATACACTCACGATAATACATTATTACTTGAAAGAAGTAAATATACATTAATGGGCACATATTTCTGAAAGAGCTACGTTTTTTCAGCTAAGAATAAACTAAAAGAGTTACACAGTGTAGCTTTAAACTATTTCTCACAAAGCAACATAAATAAACTTTTGGATTCAAAACAATACGAGTAATGATCATTTCCATAAACCATCTCTTAAAATAATACGGATTCAGACAGATTTACCTAGAAAGTGCTGTGTCCTCGTCACTGCATGTGCAACTTGCATCAAGTCCGACAGAAGTCTTTTCACACAGTATGGAAGTGGTCTGAACAATTATTTTATAGTAACATTTCACATTATTTATTCATAAAAGCACATTTTGCAAAAAACAGTACTTCCAAAAAAAAAAAAAATTAAAGTGCATTTTTACCATATTTTCTGCTTAAACTCACATGCAAATACACTTCTACACATGGCCACGATGCTTACACCTGTGTGAATGCTAACTGTCAACATGAGCACCAAA
The DNA here is from genome assembly GCA_038021265.1 of Cyprinella venusta. Classification (NCBI taxonomy): domain Eukaryota; kingdom Metazoa; phylum Chordata; class Actinopteri; order Cypriniformes; family Leuciscidae; genus Cyprinella; species Cyprinella venusta. Next base: position 33,173,606 of record CM075867.1, on the reverse strand, counting down.
ACACATATTTATCGCACAGGCCTAAGGAGAAGGTGGTATTTTATGGTTTGCACATGGCTCCAATGAAAATAAAGAGATGATTTTCTCTGAGGTTATGTTTAGCGGCATGTTTGGCATTGAAATTGACAGAAGCATTCCCCGCTCTCAGTTCTTACATCTTTCAAAGATGTGATTTGGAGCAGACTGATGTGTGTTTCAGAGTAAAGGCATGTTTGATGAGCCATGGGCGGAGAGAAGAAAAAGGGGGCGATTCACCGCCAGTCTTTAGTGCCATCACACAGCTCACATTCAAATGAAGACTGATCTGCAAGGGTTCAAATCTCTGTGCGAGAGGCTTATAGGACGCAGACATCCATCCACAATCAACATTACAGCTGAAGAAGAGCCAGATGACAGTGGAGAGCAGCGAGATGAGGGTGAGGGCATTCACCGTGATATGCCACTTCAGAGCCCACTATGTAATTTCACCAAAGTGGCCTGTGGCTGGTATTGACGTACAGATGAAGGGTGACACGCCCGGGGCACTTTAGTCTTACACCTGAGAACATTCTTTCACATCTTTAACTTTAACTGCGGCTGTCATGAGTCATGCTGTTAGAGAAAAGCACATATAAAAAGAGAGATGGTCCCGCATTCCACATTAAATCACACCAAACTTCAAACTCAAGATGTGACTAATTCACGAGTACAAGGTGTTTTTGTTTCCCAGACTTGAAAAAGTCTTTCAAGGTAAAAAGAAGTCTTGTGGGTCTCCTCTTAAATTATTAAAAAAAGATTATTAATAAAAAAGGGAAATATTAAATTAATATTATAAATTAAATACTTATCAATAAAATAATCAATATATAATTTGTTAATAAAAATGATGATATTTATATATGTGTATATATACACACTCACCCCTAAAGGGTTATTAGGAACACCATACTAATACTGTGTTTGACCCCCTTTCGCCTTCAGAACTGCCTTAATTCTACGTGGCATTGATTCAACAGGGTGCAGAAAGCATTCTTTAGAAATATTGGCCAATATCGATAGGAGCATCGTGCAGTTGATGGAGATTTGTGGGATGCACATCCAGGGCACGATGCTCCAGTTCCACCACATCCCAAAGATGCTCTATTGGGTTGAGGTCTGGTGACTGTGGGGGCCATTTTAGTACAGTCAACTCATTGTCATGTTCAAGAAACCATTGAAATGATTCGAGCTTTGTGACATGGTGCATTATCCTGCTGGAAGTAGCCATGGGTACATGGTGGCCATAAAGGGATGGACATGGTCAGAAACAATGCTCAGGTAGGCCGTGGCATTTAAACAATGCCCAATTGGCACTAAGGGGCCTAAAGTGTGCCAAGAAAACATCCCCCACACCATTACACCACCACCACCAGCCTGCACAGTGGTAACAAGGCATGATGGATCAATGTTCTCGTTCTGTTTACGCCAAATTCTGACTCTACCATCTGAACGTCTCAACAGAATTCAAGACCGGCCAAGTTTTATGGTGCGGGTTGGCCCAGTTTGTTTTTGTTGCCGTTTGTGGAGCCTGGGCTGTCTACAGCTAAAAAAAAGTGTAACATCGCTTAGAGCACCCTTAATATTCATAAATAGGTACCTCTAAATCTTGACCACATTAGCTCTTCTTCAGCATGCACTACAACCGCACGTTTTCTACACATGTGGCCCTCTTGAGCCAAACACCAGCCCTCAGGACAAATAAATTCAGCTCTCCAAATAAATTTAATAATACTGCCGCTGATATGAGTTCCTGCTCTCCACCCGCCTGAACGCCAATTACTGAGCTCTAATAGAGTGCCGGGGGGCAGGGTGGCCAAGAGCCCAACATGTGTCAGAGGCTGATGGAACACACTCCTGCAACGAGACCGGGGACTTCAGCACCACGGACAAGGCTGCAGGACCACAGACAAATGATCTCACTTCCTGTAGAAGACACACAAGCCTCTGAGATGAGCAGAAGTGGAGAATGACTAATAGCTTAGCTAAGTACAGAATAACATTTGCTTACTACTAACCATAGGACGTTTGTTCTAAAACATTAAGGGGACACTCAACTTTTTTTTTTTTTTTTTTTTTTTTGGAAATAGGCTCATTTTACAACTCCCCCAGAGTTAAACAGTTGGGTTTTACCGTTTTCGAATCCATTCAGCCGATTTTCTGATATTTAGAAGAATATCAGTAACCGGACAGTTTCTGGTCCCATTGACTTCCAAAGTAGGAAAAAATATATACTATTGAAGTCAGTTAGACCAGAAACTGTCTGGTTACTGATATTATTCTAAATATCAGAAAATCGGCTGAATGGATTCGAAAACGGTAAAACCCAACTGTTTAACTCTGGGGGAGTGGTAAAATGAGCCTATTTCCAAAAAATTGGAGTATCCCTTTAAAACTTTCCACAATAGAAATATCCTGGTTGAGAGTTTAGATCAATAAAGACAAAAACACTATCTGTGCCCAAAACATGACAAATGCTGCCTTTCTAGGTTGTATAAGGAGGTATAGCCATAAAGTTCAATACTTACATAACATCTGGTCTACATGTAAAGGGAGCATAGATTAATTCTTCATTTCGCTACATCAATGCAGCTGACATTACATAACTAACTACATGTCCATTTATTGATATTTATATAACCATCCACACACATATATGATATTCTTGTGCCTTGGAAGCTGAAACTAGTTTCCTAGTTTCCTCGAACTCACTGACCGGTTTCAGACAAAGAATGGTTATGAATATTCTTCAGTTTCGGAATCCTGCTTTTCCAGCAATGTCAAGGTTTTGCAAGTGATGTGAGGGTTTTCTGAGAAGGCTGATTCTTGGAGCTAGGGCTGAGGGCTGAAACTCTTTTACTGTGTTAGTGGATTCAATAACTGACAGATGGCTGTTCATCACGCTGCACTAGAGTTAAAAGAATGGCTGGCAAGGTGAACGAGTGTGCAGGATGAAATTTTTATATGATAGTTTTATGTGAGATTGCTTTCTGTGGGGGAGATGTGAAAAGCTGAAGGCGTAAGCGAGGGCAAAGATCATCTTCAATCGCTCAATGTGCACACAAATGTATGGAAATACCTGCAGAAATTCTAGATTAAGCATAAAACCTCTTTTACAAATAATCTGTCTCTAAAAAAGCAGTATAATCATAATGAATAATTTCACAATATAGTTATTTGAAAAAGTTACACACACACATGTACTGAGTCACATCACCGAGTGTGATTCAAACCATTAAATTTGCCTGAATGGTATAAAAAACATTGATGTTCACTAGAGCTGCACAACTGACCTATGGCTAAGCCACGCCCTCAAAAACGATGAGCCAATCACAGTGCACAGCTAACCCAATACACTCGGACATTCTCTGCTTCCACGTTAGTCAGTTTTCATTAAATTTTTCTTGTTATTTTAAGTTTAAAATGGTCAAACGGTGTGTATGGGGTACATGCAACTCCGACACTAGGTTTCCGAGAGGCTGGGCGACGGTGTGTATTTTTTTATTTTTTTTTTTACACTTTCACAAGCCACATATCAACCGAGATAAGATAAATCTGCTCTGGATTAAGTTACGTGATTAAGTTATACAGTAGACCACAAATCCAACTAAACGTGGATGAATTAAACAAGGATGTCTAGATCTTTTCTAAGTTAAGTCAACAACGTATTTGAACGTTATCTTTAAAATCTGTAATGTAACATTAGGCTAATATTAGAAAACGTTAACGTTAGCTTCTAGCGGCGTTGCACATTATGTCACGTAGCTTCATTAACGTATCTGTAAATAACCGAGATAAGAAATGTTAACATTGTTGTGCTGAATGATTGATGTAAATACTGTAGAACCAAACGGTGATGGCAACGATATGCGGTTTATCACGTTTACACTGTGACCTGTACATTTTTGCCTGGAGCTGAAGCTTTCATCGAACTTCAACAATAAAATTATTAATATAACCATCCAATGTATAGTTAAGGCCCTTTAGGTGACTTCGAGATGATATATAATCTTTCTGTCTTCAAAAATCACCACTTGCCTCCTGTGAAATGTCTCCTACTGTGACAGTCATAGCGCCTGCCCCCGAATGTTGACTGTTTGTCCGAGTGAGTGGAGGGGGCGTGGCTTAGTCATAGGTAAATTCTGGATAAATTGAGAATCAGTTTTTAATTATTTTTTTTAAATAGAGATCATGATTTTCCCACGATTCTGAATAGACAACTAAAAAAATGCAATTTACAAGAGGTTTTAATAACTAGTGTTGCAAAATATTCGGTACTTCGGTACCAAGGTTTAATAGTGACAGGCGATTCATTGTCATTTAGGACTAAGATCGCGTGGGTGTTTGAATCGAAATAACGATCTTTAAACGAATAATCACAAAGCTCAAGTTTTGACAGTCACACAACAGATGTATTGTAATAAACTAATGGTAGCTCACTTCAAGATAACCGATGAAACGGCATACGGACTCTCAAAGCTTTAGTCGCAGTCTGGAGTCTCTCAGTATAGTACAGCAAAAGCACATTTCCACCGCCTCACAGCCCTACAGCAAACACTTTTATACATTACACCCGCACACCCTGCATGTGCGCTCGGGTATAAATCACCCACATGTGTAGCTATGAAAGTCCAGGCACTGGAGGAAGGCCAACAAATGGCTGCTCTCCCCGAGTCCATCATTCCAAGGTCGAGTGACCGCCACACTGGGGACAGATGACAGCCCACCTTTTCTATCAATCCACCTCACAGATGCTTCTGGATCCTTTCCTTTCTCAGATCCCCCTTCATCTGTGACCTCCGCTCCATTTGGGCTGAGAAATACAGCCGACGGCGCTGAATGCTGGCTCAAACAGTGCTGAGCTAAGGATTTATCCTCCATTGCTTTAGTAGCTTCATAACAACAAAACTTACAAGGAGACCCTTTCACTTTTACACAGGCAGACAAAAAATTAAATAAAAACACACGTAATATCCACACTCCAGAAAACCTTGACATGTCTATGCTAGTAAGTTCGAATCTTAATGTCTCAAGCAAGAAAACAAAAATAATAAGAATCCTCCCATGTTTGAACACTTGTCTACATAAATATGATGCAATAAAATGCAACTGAGGTTTTCAGGAAGATTTGTTCAAAGGTGCGGCTTTCGACAGATGAACTTCTGGGAAAAACAGAACACTCAATGCCACAGTGTTAACAGGATTATAGCGGACAGCACAGGGAAAACAGAGATGTGGGAGCACAGGCTAAACACTACACGCTATTGGTATGCAGCATAGGAAACAAACACTGATGCAAAATCAGTTTGCAAACAGTCCTCAACATCAATGTTTTTTTTTTTTTTCAGGATCCTTTGATGAATGGAGAGTGAAAGGCATTTCTTTGAAATCCAAATCTTTTTTTAACAATGTAAAAAGAATTTCCTAACAGTTCTGATCACATTTAATGAGCCCTTGCTGAATAAAACATGAATCTCTTTCAAAACAGTAAAGTAATCTTGCTGACCCCAATGTATTGTTCAGTAGTGTACATTCCCAAAATCTGACTGGTAATGACTAAAGTCTTGACTTTTTAAATTAAATTAAACTTTTAAAGTGCATATAAATGCATTAACTGGGTAAAAAAAAAAACAGCAGCTGCAAATCACACGGAGTCACGGTCATTAAAACCCATTACATAAAATAATTAAGAGGAAACAGAAAGAAAAGCTTGAGCTACTGAATATTTCTTTAAAAAAATGAGAGACGATTTAGACTAGAGGACTCTAGAGGCCTTGAGTTCGTATTTTGCTAATTGCATTCAACGGCCTTGATACTGCACGACCTTGTCTTGCTAACGATAAATGCGGTTGGACAAACAAGAACAGAAAATACGTATGCCAAGGTCCTCTGCTGAGCATTTCTTTCTTTCATGCTGCAATGAAATCTGAACATACAAACCCAAATGAGACACAGTCAAGAATATGAAATAAAAAATAAAACATATTTCCATCTCCCAAAAGGAAACACAAATGCATCCAAGGCAAAAGCTTTTGCTAAGTTTTGGTTTTTGATTGTTTTGGTGTTTTCAATCTGATGCTTCTAAGAACATAGACACTTTAAAGGTGGCGTAAATAGTATATGTACACTCAACTAAAGAATTATTAGTAACACCATATTAAGACTGTGTTTGGCCCCATTTCACCTAGAACTGCCTTAATTCTACATGGCATTGATTCAACAAGGTGCTGAAAGCATTCTTTAGAAATGTTGGCCCATATTGATAGGATAGCATCTTGCAGTTGATGGAGATTAAGGGATGCACATCCAGGGCACGAAGCTCCCGTTCCACCACATCCCAAAGATGCTCTATTGGGTTGAGATCTGGTGACTTTGGGGGCCATTTTAGTACAGTCAACTCATTGTCATGTTCAAGAAACCAATTTGAAATGATTCGAGCTTTATGAACTGGTGCACTATCCAGCTGGAAGTAGCCATCAGAGGATGAGTATATCGTGGCCATAAAGGGATGGACACGTTCAGAAACAATGCTCAGGTAGGCTGTGGCATTTAAACAATGCACAATTGGCACTAAGGGGCCTAAAGTGTGCCAAGAAAACATCCCTCACACCATTACACCACCACCAGCAGCCTGCACAGTGGTAACAAGGCATGATGCATCCATGTTCTCATTCTGTTTAATCCAAATTCTGACTCTACCATCTGAATGTCTCGAGACTCATCAGACCGGGCAACATTTTTCCCTAAATTTTCCAGGCAACATTTAGTTTCCCTAAATGTTTTCTTGTTCAAGAAGCTGTTTTACTCCGAAATATACATCACAACAGGGAAGAAAAGACTATCGCAACTTCTGTTTAATGCCAACCTTAATATAATACAATACCACGTCGTAAGCACGGTAACCACAGATGTAACTAGGTAATTGCATTTTTAAGGCTGAAATCATGATCCACAAGCCAGCCTGTGAGGTGTCTCTCATTGCCAACATCTACCGCAGGTCAAAGGGCCTCATGCAGGAAAAGTTATCATGAGTGAACAAGTGAGTAAAAAAACAAAAAGAGAGAAGGAGAGTGGACATAGATGGATGGGCTGTGCAAATGGAGAGGGATGAGAGACGTGCAAAAGTTCAGCACCGAGTCTAAACCATCATAGCAGCCCCTGTGTGGCCTAACATAGATGGATCACTCCACAGTCTCAAACAGCCAGGACGAAATAAGGGCCCCTTTCCAGAATGGAGGTGCATCCACTTCCATTACAGCCCCAGATCAACATTTAAGAAAAAGTCAATATATTCTTTCTCTGTCATGGCATTCATCACTTTTGTTTTCTGGAAAAGGTGGAAAAGGCAAATGTAAAGAAGTAGAGACCTTCATTGTGTACCAACTACCTGACTATTAAAAGCCTCAGACAACAATAAATTACTAGCCTGACTTCGTCATACTCATATTCGAGAAAGAATACGAGTCTGAAACCACTCAATTGAGCTTTAATTATGAGGCGTGTCGTAACCGAACCAGGACAAAAAACAAACTAACTCTGCACTCAATTGGATAGTCGGTAGACCTACCAACCAATCAGAGCAACGCATAAGTCAACTCCTTTGCATAGCGCAGTTTTCAAATACAGAACGTAGCCTACTTTATTTATTTTAGAAGTTAAATAACGAGTGTTACTTCTTTTACTTACTTCTCCATAAGTGCCACCAAAGGAGAAACCACAACGACCACAGGCTTTTCATTACGTCCCATCTTCTTAGCGACCGTCAGAGCCAGCTGATAAGTTACACTTTTCCCGAATCATGTAGGAAGGACGCCAAAAATATATTTCCGATCGACAAATGCCTTGATTGCAGTTCTCTGTTTGTCTATTAAAATGAATGCGCTGTCGATTTATTTTACAAAAGACGCGACAGCGGAATCTATACATCTCAATTCTCCAGCTGCACTCATCTTTGACAAGCGCTCTTTGACGACGTGAGGATTACGTTACTGAAGACCACCTGTCAATCATCGTATAAAGCCCGCCCTGGCAATTTGATTGGCCCGATGATATCTGAACCGATCATAATTTCTCTTCAATGGATTGAGTCCAGACCGAACTTCCCGTCCAAAAAATGTTGTGGGCGGAGTTCGGGCTGGCATCCAGTCTAATAAATTACACTTCCTCAAGGGACATTTCACAAAATCTTGTCAAAACAACTGGGGACATGAGACATATCCAACTTGCTCCCTTAGGTACCTGAAACTGAATTTAACTATACATGGAGGGGGAAAGATTGTGCCTTCCTATGGTTTTTGGAGGTGTGATCCTACCACGAAAATCAGTCTTTCCTCAAACGTGGCTCGAGTCTCTCCTCACTCGGTTCTGCACCCACGTAACGATGGTTAATGGACTACACGTGCGGCGGACGCTGGCCAGCCGAGCACCTAATGGAGAGGGGTCCCTGCAGACGGGGCAGGCTGTCGCTCCACCTGATTAGAACTGATGGGACGGGCATGTTAGGAAGACGAGCGCGGCCACCTCAGAACGGTCCGTGAGTAGCTGACCCCACCCCCACCCCCCCCCCCGGATGACTGCCACCATGGCAACCAGGCGCTGCTGAGAACATCCAGCTCCATTATTGAATTTCAGCACTTTAATGACCAATAACAGATTTGAATTAGTCTGCCAACACTAATTTTTGCCTCGCCGCAAATTACAGGGTTTTTAGACCGCAGGCACATTTAGGAGTTCCTGAACAAAAGCTCGCGACGAGACACTTTGATAAAGTGGCTTTTAATATCTGGGCCTTGATAAATGACGCCGTGGTCAAAATGGGAACAAGCCGCTGCCAGACATGTACTGTACCTGCAAAGACCTCACGCTAGAAGACCACCAAGAGAGACTGTGGCCAGCACAAGACCCTGTTAAACCCACAGCTCGTGATGACATATGTTACAATCTCAGAAAAAAAGGTACAAAAGTTGTCACTGGGGCTGTACCTTTTCAAAAGGTAAACTTTTGTCCATTTCATGAGCTAATAAGTACATTTTAGGTGTTAATATGTACATTTTAAGTATAAATATGAACATTTTAAGTGTTAATATGTACATTTTAGGTGCTAATACGTCCATTTCTGGAGCTAATATGTCAATTTCATGAGCTAATATGTCCATTTTAGGTGGTAATATGTCCATTTTAGGTACTAATATGTACATTTTAAGTGTTAATATGTACATTTTAGGTGCTAATATGTCCATTTCAGGAGCTAATATGTCAATTTCATGAGCTAATATGTCCATTTTAAGTGTTAATATGTACATTTTAGGTGCTAATGTCAATTTCATGAGCTAATATGTCCATTTTATGTGGTAATATGTCCATTTTAGGTGCTCATATGTACCACTAAGGTACCAATTTACAGCCTTTGGGTACAAAAGTGTACCTTTTCAAAAGGTACAACCCCAGTGACAGCTTTTGTACCTTTTTTTCTGAGAGTGTATGTGCCTATGGGTTTATTAGCAGCTATGAACAAACTAGTGGTGCTTGTCAAAATTTACATGTGTTTTTAACAAAAAAAAAATGCATTTACACTTCTCAGACAGCCACCTGAAGTGGTTTGAGTTATCGGGCATTAAGTTAGGGCATTTACAGTAGTCTTTAAACGATCAGAAAGCTATCCGATCAGAGAAAACACATGAAGTGACCCGATGTTAAAGGGATACTCCACTTTTTTGGGGGGAAATAGGCTCATTTTACCACTCCCCCAGAGTTAAACAGCTGAGTTTTCGATTGTATTCAGTCGATTTTCTGATATTTATTAGAATATCAGAAGCCAGACAGTTTCTGGTCTCATTGACTTCCATAGTATATTTTTTTTCCTACTGTGTAAGTCAATGAGACCAGAAACTCTTTGGGTTACTGATATTCTTCTAAATATCAGAAAATCGGCTGAATTCATTCGAAAACGGTAAAACTCAACTGTTTAACTCTGGGGGAGATGTAAAATGAGCCTATTTCCAAAAAAAGTGGAGTATCCCTTTAACAAGCCTTTTGACTACTCAGCGACCCACTCAAAACTAGTCTTGCGATCCACCGGTTGAGAAACAGTTTTAAAGCATCGTTTTCTAAGAGTAACAACGAAATATTAGCAATAAGTATGTTGCTACCAAAAATAATTCTGTCAGAATATATTTTACTTTTGAATGGAGAAAGAAGCTTTTTGCCCCCAGAACCGTGACCCTTGTGTGGGAGGGTAGGGATTGACGTGGCATCTTGAAGCATGACAAATTGCTTCAAAATCGTGGTTATGAGCACAGATGAGCCCCTGGAGCTTATATCCAGCTCTGTGTGTGTTTAATCCTCAGCTTTCCTAACCTACACTGGACAGACAGGAAGTTTGCTGGCCTCAGCACTATGTATCATCCTGTCTTTTTGTGCTTTGGTGCTCTCTCCCTCTCTTTCTCGCTCGGCTCGTCTCCTTCCCTGCCTATTTTCCTCGCATCAGCGGACCCGCTGCTCACAACAGATGACTATCACTGTACTCCTAATTCAAGGCCAGGTCAGTTACTCCAATATCCACGGGGAGGAAGGCAGCGCTGGGTGCGTGTACATGCCTCAGTGGATTAGCCGGTGAATTTTACACCCGGTGGCTGGGATATTAACAGCTCTGAAGGTAACAGTGATGGACAGGCAGGAGCGCTGAGCATCTGAAACATCACAGGGAGATTTGACTGACAGATGGAGAGACGGACAGACATGTGCTAAGACTTTCAACACTGTCTGAACTGTTTACCCAATAATACAAATGAAGGAAATAACAAATGCATGAAACATACAAAAAGAAAGGAAAAAATAGCTAAACAAAAGAATGAGAAGAAAAACAAGTAAAAAACAGGGAAATGAAAATGACAAAATACAAGAGTGAAAGAATGAATGAAAGAACAAATAATTGAAAGAACGAACATAAGTGAACCAACGAATGAATAAGAACAAGCACACTTAAAAGGTACAATATGTAAGAATTTTGTTTCAAAATATCTAAAAAACACTTCCACAGTGTTATATTTTTATTTCAATTGTGTACTTACATTATCCTAAATGTTTTCAAGAATTTGTAAATTCAGAGAAACTGACTATTTTAAATAGTGCCCGTCCCATGTCACTTAGCTCACCTGTCAATGATGTAATATCCGCGTTATCCCTGGTTTCTGCCTTGTACTGCCATAGTAACCATGGCGACAGATGTGAACAACTGCGTAATGTTTATCGGCACTCTGTTGTTGTTTTGTTCAAACATTACGGATCATGGCAATCGGACTTTGGGACAAAAGGAGAACTAAAATAGGGATCAATATCGGCGTGGCGTTTTCGAGATGCTGAAAGCTCAGAGAAAAACTTCAACTTGACAAAGATTGTCTTGTCGCTGATATCTGTCTCTCATTAGCAATCGTGACCTGGTTCATACCTCAGTTATGTTAAAAAAAGATAAATGTTTTTACTTGTACATAAACATTAGATCCACAAGCCTGACAGCAAGTTCCATGATTCCACTTATAATCTGTGTCACCAATCTATGCCTTTGTTATTGTAAGAGGTTAGCGAGCCCTAGCGGTAGAAAAATATCTATTTTAGCTTTAAAAAGAGAGAAATTAACAACAACAGCAAAAGAAAAAAAGAAGGGAGTGTGTCTGAGAGATGAGTGTTGGTGGACCGCATTGAGTGAGTCATTAAATATGGGTGGGCAGCTTGTTTAAGAATTTTTTCAGAAACATTAGCAGTTTTTCAGACTGCAACCTGCAGTTAATGAGCCTGAGAAATGAAAGGATGGAGGGATGACAACCACCTCACACACACACACACACATACACACACACTACAGACGACTCTTCCTCACTGATCCAGGCTAATTATGTCATCTCAACTATGTGCTGGATTGAGTCTCAATTAGACTGGAGAGCTGCGGCATTGGGATGGTCTCCGTTTTCCAATGACAAAAGCTAATTCAATCGATATGCAAAGAAAAGGTTAATAGTATCACTTAAGAGAACTGCTCTATTAATTGCTTTTAATCATGAATTAATTGCCTGATTGACAGAGTATTGCCAATTGGGTTACTATGTAAATTTGTTACATTAGCTGTAATTATTTCAGTGCTTATCTGCACATTATAAGCAAAGTACACAGCCATAGCACAAAAAGACCACAAAGTTTTAGATTTTCAAAACAAAATGCATCTTAATGACAAACAAGGATGTCATAGATTATGAAAAAAGAACAAAAAGCTTTTAACAATCTAGTTTAAAACACATGTGCAAGTTCTCAGAAATGTAATCTATAGCTTTGAATGTATAATCTTGGTTTGAAACATTAAAAAACGTTTGCACAGTTTTCTGGAGATATCTAAATTTAATAAAATATCTTCCAAAATAACATACTCCAAGCAAGTATGTGAACAACAGAGATGATTGTTGCATTCTCAGCATTGCCTCAAGAACATTATACAGAAGCAACAATGGTCAGATTTTTCAGGTTGTGGTTAAGCAAGTTTAAAGGCAATCTAACCGAGTAAGTTAAAACATGTTTAGAATTATTTTTTTAATCCAATATCTAGTTTGATGGACGTCTGAAGATTTTAAGAGAGATGGACGTATGTAAAGCTGCTGTGTGTGTTTATATAGCATAATAAAGAGGAGAGCAATGAGGATCTTCCCCATGATACACCATTATCAGACTGCACACGATCCATTCACTCCATCCGAGAAGCTTCATTTCCTCCAGTCTGCTGGCTGGGCAGAAAACTCTCCTCCCCGTGCCATCAGTGGCCCACTGGAGAGGGTTAAATGATATGGCAGACATAAGGATCTCAACTACATCCTTGATGCTTCAATTTACAGTCCTTTTACAATCTGCAAGAGCAGATTTAGCATTTTAAAAAATGCTATTTATTATTTTTAATTGTTATTTTAGTATTTTTGCATACTATTATAGCTATTAAATATATCATATAAGTATATATTATTATAGTATATAATATATTATAATATATTAGCTTTTATGTTTAGATTTTCAGATTTTTGAATTTTAGAATTTAGAATTTAAATTTAGAATTCTGTTATGTGCTCTTGTCTTATTTTTCATTTTTTTAATAGTTTTACTATTTTTTAATAGTAAAAAAAAATACTTTTTTATTTTTGAATAGTTTTTTTTTTTTATAATTTTTTAATAGTAAAATGGAAAATTAATATTTTCCATTTTTTTTATTTCAGTTTTAGTACTTCACACTAAACTTATTTTATTTCAGTTATAGTGCTTTAGACCAAACTAACTTTAGTTCACTTAGCTGAAAATGCAACATTTCTAATTTTCATTCAAGTTTTTCAAGTTTAAGTACGTAATATTTATAATTAATTTAATTTTAGCTTTCAATAAACAAAAATGATTTTTAGTAGTTTAGTATCTCATACGTTGCCTGCACGAGTGTGGTTTTATTGCAATATCTACAATAAGATAGTATAATAAGATAATAATAATAATAATAATAGTTTACTCAAAACAAAAAAAAGAAAGAAAAAAGAAAAGCGTCTTCGAGATTCTGCAAGATGGAGTAAAATTATGAGCAGGACTATGTATAGATTCTCAGATTGGACTACTATTTACACTTTATTTCAAAACACATTGTCATTTTTGTAATTTTCAATGCCACACAATTTCCTTACAGCACATTCACAACTACCACCAATGCTGCAGGAACCATGAGTGACGCAAAGCCCCTAAAGTTCCAAAGATATCTTCGAGCCAGCTCAACGTCAGGCTACAACCACACAGAGAGACGCCGCCGCCGCCGACACAATGTGGCCCAATCAGGCTCGTGAGTGAGGGAATTACATTAGCAGAAGACTTCTTAAAGAGAATCACGCCTCCATTTTCTGCCTCCTTTCGGCATCCTGCCCTAGATAAGAGGAGGAGACAAACTCACGGGTTTGACAAAGCCGCCTTAAGTTGCCAGGCCGCATTAGGGGGTGCGAGGCATGCTAAAAAACACCACTTCAGCAGCAGAGGATTTGCTTGGATGACAGGTCTCAGTTCTCAACCCGCGTGGCTCAGAATGTAAAGGCAAAAGACAAATGCTCGGATAAAACCTCTAAACGCAGACCTCAGCGGCTGCCACCAAACCT